>CM059226.1:21884107-22471607 GCA_030347435.1 Clarias fuscus | reverse complement strand
ATATTGAGTAGGTCCCCCTACAGTGATGACTGTTTTTTTTTTTTGACATCTTTCTATTGGTTCTAGCATCAGTAGCTTTCCTATTGGATCAGACTACACAGGCCATCCTTCCCTCCACACATTCATCAGGGATCTTTGGTTGCCCATGACCCTGTTGGCAGTTCACTGGTTTTCCTTCCATGGACCATACCTTTTGGTATGTCCTGACCAATGCAGGAGCATCCCACAAGAGCTGTAGTATAGGAGTTACTCTGTCCCAGCCATCTAATTGTCTCTATTTAGCCCTTTTCCCAGTAGCTACAGTTACAATATCATGTGCCAATGGCACCTGGAAGTGGGTGGGATATACAGTATTAGGCGGCCAGTGTGCATTTTGTCCCTGAAGTTGATACGTTGGAAACAGAAAGAATGGCCAAATATAAGGATTTGAGTGACTTTGACAGGGGCCAGATTGTGATGGTTAGAGGACTGGGTCAGAGCAACTCCAAAACTGCAGCACTTGTGGGATGCTCCTCATCTGCAGTGGTCAGGGCGTACCAAACGTGATGAAACGTGGCGACAGGGTCATGGGTGGCCAAGGCTCACTGATGCACAATGCGGAGTGAGGGCTGATCCATGTACTCTGATCCAATATAAGCGCTACTGTAACTCATTGCTGAAAAGGTTAATGCTGATTTTTAACTTTAGATTAACCCAAGCATTGAAGAACACACAGGTTGTTACTCTTTTGGTGGCACAAGTGAGGGCCTACTCAATATTAAGCATTAATGTTATGGCTGATCGGTGTACTTGGCATGTCTTAAATAGCTTGTGGTGAGGTTAGTGTATGCTCCTTGTGTAACAGAATGGCAAACACACACAGAGCACAGGAATTACAGTGGTCACAAACTAAAGGTCTATTTTTTCTCTCTTTCAGGGTTAGAATTATTGCTTTTTCATTCATTCACTTGCTCATTTGCTTGTCCAGTACTGTACATATCTAATAGTTCAGTTGAAAAGTTGAAAAGTTTGTAAGATATACGAGCGTGACATTCAGTACAGTTGTCGCATTTTGAACCCAGGAACAAATCGCTCATAATCAAAAGTAGTAAAAGCCATCAGCATGCCGTAATCAGAACTTTTTGTTCTTTATTCATTTTTTTATGCCAGCCTGAGCATTGTCTCCTCTGTCTGACAATGAGCTTAATCAAATATTTCTGCTAAATGTAATGCGCTTTTCATCCCACACTGAAGTGCAAGGTACGATGAGCACCTGTCTGGCATGTTAATGGATTTTGATTATGAAAGCTAATGGTATATGTAGCAGCTGTGCAATCATGCTTATAAGCAGAGGTTTTTGTCTCGGTTCCACAAGAGCGGTGAGTGAAACGCAAGACCATCAGACATCTCTCTGGCTTATATCATTACAGTTAAAGGTTTTTAAATTCAAACAAAACTTTCACAGTACAGCGAGGATTGTGTAGAGCAACTGTTTTGCAGTACACTTCTAGGAATTCTAGGAAGAATCCACTTAGAAAAGAGCTTGAATAGGATCCTTTCTAAAGCAATACATTTTACCATTAATGACGCAACAGAACAAAAAGTTATTTGGGTGACTTCAAAACCAACCACTGTACCACTAGAGAACATGCTGTTGAAGTTTGTAAATCTGCATACATACCAATAAGCAGTACAAACCCCATATTACAGTAGAGTCATTCGGGAGCTAAGATGCACCTCGTGGTAATATTTCTAAAAGAAAATGAAACAGAGAGAAGAAAACATTACAACGCCGAGAGATGCGTGACATGAGATACTGTACACACACGGTGAGTGGGAAGCTGTTTTATCCATCCCGAACTCTGGTCGGATGCAGTCAGATTTTGTGATGCTGGATTCTAATCGGCATAAATGCTCCAAATGAAGGTTAACATTTTTGTTCGCACTTGAGGTTGTATTTACAACATTGTGTTTGGGTCGTTCATTCAACACTATCACTAAGTCATTTTGTCAATGTAATTCTAATGTCGTCTCAACAGTGTACGAAAAATTGCAATCTTCATCCAACATTATGGTTCTAGAGTTCTTAGGATCCAAAATTAGCTTTACTTGAACAATCTGTTTTTATGTTTCTGCATCAAATGTATTAAAGTTCTCCTATTCAATAAACAAGAAATCCTTGAGCATTCCAAAGTAAAGCATTTTTCAATCTCCTGTAAATAATGGTAATTTATATATGGAATAATTACAGTGGTAGCTCATAGGGTTAAGGCACTGAGTTACTGGAAGCCCAAGATCCACCATGTTGCCACTGTTGGGCCCTTGAGCAAGGCCCTTAACCCCATCTGCTCCAGGGGCTCTGTATCATGGCTGATCCCAGACACACTGGGATATGCGAAGAAGGAATTTCATTGTGCTCTAATATATATGTGACAAATAAAGGCTTAACTTAATTATGGCAAGTGCAAAGATTGATCAGTTATTCTTTAGATTCAAGTAAAAATGACTTTTAAATTAATTCCTTTGTCTGTTTGTTTTTACAATTTACCCCTAAAACAGCTTCATGACGTCCACCAGGGTTGTCCCTCCAGATAATCCCATCATCACAACAGAGGTTCCTTAAATGACCCTAAATCTATGGCTAGGGGACACTATATGTATTCGTGGTTTCAACTGAAAATTTTTCTGATAAGGAAACACTCTCATGTAGATTTTCTCTCTAATCCTGAAACAGTTGTTTCAGGAGGGTAATCAAGAAACTCGAAGGGTATAGTGTAGACATGATTATCAAACTTGGTCAATCAACAACAGACTTTTTTATAGTCATGGGTTAGACAGTTATAATTGTGAGACAGTTATAATTATCAGACAGTTCAAGTAATACAGATATGTTATTTATACCTCAAATGTTTTTTTTATGGTTTCCTTTTCCGACTTCATGTAGAACCGTTATACTGTAGAAACAACCTTTTTCAAAAAGACACCAAACAACCACTTTGTTTTAGAAAGCTTCTGTCTTGAAAATCCTACTGATACACCACAGGTGCTACAATAGACCTATGGCTAGGAGGTACTGTACAGTATATACAGTACATACTTATATATATATATATATATATATATATATATATATATAGTATAGTATACTTTTAGGAAATGGTTCTTAGATTCCTCAAAAGTGTTTCACCTATCCTTGTGACCCTTAATGGTTTCTGTATGAAGATCACAAATCAACAAGGAATTTCTAGCCAGTATGTCACGGGTTTGATCAATTCTAATCATTTTAAAGATCAAAGAAACATTCCGACTTGAAAATGTCCTGTATATAATTACATGTGCATAATGGTTTATAATGTACATCATTTCATGGTCTGTTCCTCTGGTCGAACCATTAACCTCAAAAGTAGCCTCTGTGAGAAGAATACTGTACGTAGTTTAAGTACCAACTGAAAGCTTTTTCAATGAGAGTCAATGGGTGCTTCAAAATGTGCTACTTTAGTGATGTAATCCAGAAAAATTGTCTTGAACCGCTGTTGTGAACAAATTTTGCTTCTTTTAAGAAATAATTGCTCGGAATAAGCAAAATGATTTGCCTGAAGGAGAATATTTCAACCCCGGCATTAGTTTAAAGGTCTTGCATTAAGTCAAGGCTAAATTAATTTAATCATCACCTCACACATCTCAACATCGTAACACTTCATGTTTTCACTGCACTAAAAACAGGACTTTAGCATTATTTATTTTTTTTATTTTTTTTCAAATGAAGTTTAGTAACATCGCATTACCCATTTTAACAGCGGGGGCCCAGTTGGAAAAACCAGGAAACTCAATGTTTTTCAATGAGGCAGTGACAGAAAGTTGAACACTGCACACTATTAAACAGCCACAGTACCTTCTGTCAAAAATTCAATTTCCTGAACTTTTTTTTTTTTTTTTTATAATGCTGTAGTCAGAAGAAACATGACATTTCTTGAGAATTGTAATTTTTAGCTAGTAATTTCAGTTGTCCAAGTTGTCAGTAGACGTGACAATTCTACGTTCATGTTTTTCCTACTTGGTCAGAGAACCTGCGGCCTTCAGAAAGTTTTCCAAATTTTGACTCAGAGTCGGAAACTAGTAATTACAATACTTTCACCATGACATGAATGCTTTCTGGGCCATAACCATTCTGTGAAAATGGCTTAGTCAGACTTTTCAACCGCCCTACTTAGCTCTTCTGGGTCCTAGCATTGAACACCATGAAATTAATCCATTTTTCATGTTAAAGTGGCAATACATCACCTCAGCTCACCTCAGAGCGGGCTCGGCTACAGGGAGTATGAATGTGCACTTAAGTACGCTTTATGGGACGCATTGTAAGGCTAATTAAGATGATAAGATACTAAACTAGCATTTTTGTAAAGCTATTATCTGCGTACTTTTATGTGATATAGAATAAATTAGGTAATGGACATTATGTAAGGAATAAAACAACATGCTGTGCTTTTATAGGAAAGCAGTCAACAACAGGGTGCCGGGATTAGTTACAGTTAGCATCCTGAAGTCGATTTGTTTCTTATGACTGTGAAACCTTAAATCATCTTGATACTACATTTCACATTTTGATTTGTTACTAGATTGAAGGAATTAGAATTTGAGTTATGTAGCTAATGTAATACAGCAGTACCTCAGGCTACAAATTGAATCCATTCCAGAGGCGAGTTTCTAAGGCAGAAGTTTGTATTGCAAAGCGCATTGTTATATAGGAAATAATGTAAATGCAGATAATCCGTTCCAGCCATGCATTTTTGCAAGTAAAAACAATTAAAACCATTAGAAGAGACATGTAAATGAAGTAAAATATGAAATAAATAGAAATTGAACCCTAATTTATGATTCCCCTTGGCAGCAGCTACCTTCAAAGCCAAACTTTTCTTCTTGCTAACATTCTTGCGACCCATGATGATCTTTACTAAAAATTTGCACAAAAAACGTATGAAGACAAGTTTTGAATTGCTTCCAGATGTACACGGGCACTGATGTTGGATTTCCGTTCCAGTTCATCCCAAAGGTGCTTGAGATCACAGGGATCTGTGCAGGCTGGTCAAGTTCTTCCACACCAAACTCATCAAACCATGTCGTTGCTTTGTGCACTGGGGCATTGTCTCATTGGAATTTTCAAGATTTTCGAGCATTGTCCAAGATGCTTTGGTATGCGGAAACATTAAGATTGCCCCTTCACTGGGGTTAAGAGGACTGATTAATTGAAACCTGAATTAATAAACTGATTTGGCCAAATCATATAGTTCATATAGTGTATGTTTAAAATATCGTAGTATTGTATTTTAGTACTGACACAACACCAAATAGAGATGTAGCAAAAAAAAAAAAAATTTTTTAATGTTGCTTTAGCCAATACGTTTGTTGAACAGAGCTACAGAGTCTTTCTATATCGCGCAGAGAAAAAAGGAGTACTTATTTACAACAAAGGCGGTGATTATTGTTTTTCAGTCCCACTTTGCCTCTCTTCAGGTATAATAGCTTCTCCTCCTCACGCCTCCTGTCAGCAGAGTAAACGCTTGTTTATATGGTGCTCAATTTCCTTCACATTTGCTGAACAGCTTTGTTCTTTTTCACCATATTTACACGGCAAGATAATTTTATTATTCTTGTTCATTTGTCCCTGATATTCACCCGAGCAGATTGCTGGTTAAACGCCTCGCTCAAAGACATAAAAGTCCTATTGTCGACGCCACAGCCATTTTTTATCTCTCTCGAGCAGGAGGCATTTCTTTCTCACACTCTTCCTTTCACCTCATTGACCCAGCCATGGCTGCTTCTTTTCCCTTCCTCACATCATATAGGCCTGTGATGAATGCCGCAGCAAACCTGGGTCTTCACGTTTAGGATTCGTACAGGTATAAAAGCACACAATGGGCTAAATTGCTTCTGATTGAAACGTTTCAGGATGAGTTCATATTGATTGCGAGCCTGATTGAATGCCTCTGTTGGAAATCCAGTCGCCCACTACGCGCTGCTTTTACACTGTGATGCAGATGTCTTGTTTTTTTTTTTTTTTTTTCTCTCTCTCTCTCTCTTTCTGGTTTTAATTAACAAATTTGAAACAAAAGCCCAATTTGTATGCAGATACTGTGAGCGGTCCTTAGAGAGGCAAAGACAAATACACCTTGAAGAGCTTTTGCCAGGGAACACTGCATGATAAGACACCTGTGCTTCTGCAGAGACTACCATCTGTGCTTTTATATAACACACATCCTGAAAGATCTCAATACCATCATAGTACAGTGCCAACCTGGGAGCTGGGTAGTATTTGGTTCCTTTCGGGTGAAGAGCTGTTTTGAGGCATGGGACCTTGAAGGATTGAGATTTCAACTGGGGAAATTCTAAAACCCTGACATTTACATTTACAGCTCGGCAAGGCAGGATTAACCATGCGGCCGATCGCACCATTGACCACAACCCACCGAGCGCAGTGGGCATGTTTTATTTTCCTCTGAGTTAAGTCGAAAATGAATAGGCGACTGTTTTAAATAAACAATTTACAAGGGGTTTTAAACCCCTTGAGTCCAACTGGTGTATTTTGAAATTGTTAATGTAGGTATGCGTGACTGAAATATATATATATATACAGTACAGACCAAATGTTTGGACACACCTTCTCATTCAAAGAGTTTGAATTTGTATTATGGCAAGAAAAAAGCAGCTAAGTAAAAAAAAAAAAATGAGCGGCCATCGTTACTTTAAGAAATGAAGGTCAGTCAGTCCGAAAAATTGGGAAACACTTTGAAAGTGTCACATCCCCAAGTGCAGTCACAAAAACCATCAAGCGCTACAAAGAAACCGGCTCACATGCGGACCGCCCCAGGAAAGGAAGACCGAGAGTCGCCTCTGCTGCGGAGGATAAGTTCATCCGAGTCACCGGCGTCAGAAATCGCAGGTTAACAGCAGCTCAGATCAGAGAGCAGGTCAATGCCACACAGAGTTCTAGCAGCAGACACATCTCTAGAACAACTGTTAAGAGGAGACTGTGTGAATCAGGCCTTCATGGTAGAATATCTGCTAGGAAACCACTGCTAAGGACAGGCAACAAGCAGAAGAGACGCGTTTGGGCTAAAGAACACAATAAAGAACACAATAAAGAACAGAATAATCTGCTGCTCCTGTTGCAGGGTCGCCACAGCGGACTGGCACTGCATCCAGTGACTGGGGTTTGGGCATTGGGTTGAAATTAATTAATCATAAGCCTTCCACATGGCAAAGACCGTTAACCAAAATGGAATTACTCATCGGAATGTTGGTGGTTCAAGCCCCAGCTTCACCTAGTTGCCACTATTGGGCCCTAAAATGGGCCCTTTAACCCTGGAGCAGACAGGCACCTGACCCAAGCTTTCTACCTTGTATATGTGAACAAACTATTTCACTGCAGTAAGTCAACGTGACGAAAACCTCATATCATGAGGCAAAACATAAATGGGAATCATCACAAATTCAAAGAAAAAAAAAAACAACAAAGAAATCCACTTGATTCCTCAACTGTTGCAGATGCTTTCAACATGGGGCAGTGGTAGCAATTGGTGCAGAGCAATTGGTTAAGGCTGTATACTGTACGGTACTGGGCTACGGATCAGAAGGTTGGGTGGTAGAGTCCCAGCAGTGCTAAGTTGCCACTGTTCAGCCCTTGTGCAAGGCCCCTTGACACATTCATTGCCTGTATCCTGGCAGGACCCCTGGAGCAGGCTGGGGTCTTAATGTAGGGATTAATTAAGTACTTCAATTTAATACATTTTTTTGGTAGAGTCATGCAGCTGTATAGTTGTCTATGTGACAAGAGCAAATA
Source organism: Clarias fuscus (assembly GCA_030347435.1). NCBI lineage: Eukaryota > Metazoa > Chordata > Actinopteri > Siluriformes > Clariidae > Clarias > Clarias fuscus. Next base: position 22,463,791 of record CM059226.1, on the reverse strand, counting down.
CGACACGTAAACAAGCAGCCTTTCCTCAATGAGGTCCAAGATCCATGGAAATAACTGTAGAATGTAGAGCACGTGGTTTTTAAGCTTCCGTCTAAAACGAAAGACCTCGATGAGCCTCGGCAAGCGCGAACGTCTCGTAAAGCGTCTGTGTTAAGAATTGTTCCAAACAGGAAGCAGCAGATTGTCACAATCCCTCTGGCTTTTCATTTCATGGCAGATTTCCATCTCATTTAATAATAATCTGCTGAAGTGCTGCTTTCTTCATGGGTGAAATGCTTTGTACATTCAGAGCTGTAAAATCTCTCATGATAGGGTTTCATTTGTCTCCAGCGTCACATGTATGAGTTCCTCACTCTTTACTCTTGTTTGCGCAACGCTGCGGATTCTCTCTTCTTTTTTTTTTTTACTGTGGAGAATGAATTATTGTGAAGTTTTACAATACCCCAGACAATAAAAGCTTGCTTGAAAGGGTTTTTTACAGCTCTCTGTAGTCTAGTACCGCGCGACCGTTGTATTTCATGCCAAATCATAACTTATTTCGTGCAGAATGTATTCAAATAGTGAAATATAAAGAAAGATGTGAGAAAAGATCGGTTAGTATTTCTTTTTTTTTTTACATCAAAAGGAATATTTTCAGGTTAATCAGAGGTATTTATCAGAGAAATTTCATTGAAGGAATTTTACTACATAAGATTTTACTACAATTTAATAAAACGATTCAGCAATTATGGAGATTTAAAAAATAATAATACTTTTCTGAAAGCAAGTTTCAGTTTGATCTTTTAGGTCCAATCTGCATCAATCATGCAAGTTTTTTTTTTTTTAATACAGTCGTACATGTTTTCTGTATCTAATAGAGGATGTCGTCTTTAACATACATTAAAAAGACTTCCCCAGGTAATGACAAAGTGTGTTATACAACAGTCGGTTCTGACGAGTAATCTGATTGGACAAGAGGCTTTCCATAAGCGATAATATTAGAGCATGACAGCACTGGAGCGTTTCGGCCAAAAACAAAGTATTGATGCTGATTTTTTTTTTTTTTTTTTTGTTATGTTTTATATAGTTAACACCGAAAAAGTGTGTGCCAAAGAAGCTACTTCTAAGGTTTATGCGACATGGAAGTGACCAATCTTGCTTCCCTAAAATTTCAAGTAACTAACTTCAGCTGTTTTGAAGAGATGATTTTATATCTGATTCCAAAATGACCATTTTTCAGCATCATATTGTCCCGCTTCAAACAATAATCATTTAAAATGCAAATGATTTATATTTCGACTAAAATCATACATATTTAGTGGTGACATGAAAATTGGTGTAAGATTCTACTGTAGAAGCCTATGAAAAAAAAATTCTTGCTTAAATTTTTTGTTTGTTTCCTTGTTTGTTTGTTTTTTGGTAAAAGCTTAAAAAGCAAAGAATCCATAGTGTCCGTAACCACGTCAAATTCATGTTTTTATATCTGAACAATTTTGATTTAAGAACCCTATATAGTGCACATATACAGTATAGTCAACAAACATAAATTATACTTTTTTTTTTTTTTTTTATGATATTTGTTATTCAACCCCAGCCAGAACCCAGAAATTTACTTATTTTCCAAAAGCGGAATAAGTGGAAATACAAAGTAAGTCTCACAAGTATCTCAGGACTGTACACTACCTCCATGGTTTATTCTTCTCACCTTTTGGCTACATAGTACCAGTAAGAATTTAAAACTACTTTCATCTACTGTCGGTCGCTGTTAGTTAGTTCCGCCAGTCATGGAAGGGTATGTGTTGGTGGAGCAAAATAACTGTTTAAATAAACAAACCCGTCCTGATCTGTTGGTGATAAATGCCGTCTGTGGAACTGGTGTATAAAAGCAATATCATACTCCAGGTTGTGCTGTTGCACCGAATATGCCTGACATATATTTCAGCACAGGAGCACGCCCTCGAGGGTGATATTGCTTAAATATTGCTCATATATACAGTGTATATGGACACACATGGTGATGGCAGAGTGCTGTTGAATTCACAATTCTAATTGGTCAAAAAATGTGGATTATTTTTGTTTTTACCAAATCCCAGGCTTATAAGTGACATTTTACACATGGTGACATTTTCCGTAAGATGTTCATATAGCATTTGTGGAAGGAGTCTCCAGTGTCAGGGCTTTATTACAATCTGAGGTTTTCCTCCACAGAAAAGTTCAGCACAATGTTTTTCACACTTTTCAGTTAACTAATTTTTTTTTGTCCTTTAAAGAAAAAGTAAAAACAGAGGATGGAGAGGAAATAAGTGATTCAGGAACCAGATTGTATAACACTTATGTAACAAACATGGATAAAATGTAAGATGTAGCATCATTTAACTACGAAAAAGTAGTTTCTGTTAAATATCTGTGGTTTAGGAGAAATAAACACTTTAGTTAATTAATAAACTTGTGGTTGAAAATGAGTTCACATCACATCGGCATACTGTTGATTATTTTTCTATAAACAGCATTGCTTATGGGGTTTTTTTCTTCCTTCTTAATGAAAACGTTACTTTTGTTTGTTTGTTTGTTTTTAATTGATGCACAAATATTTTCAAACAAATATTTAAACATACACAATATAGACAAAATAATTTGTCCAAACCTGCAATGACATTGTATCCAAATACATTTACTTCAATATGGAGTCGGTCCCCCTTTTGCAGCTGTAACAGCTTCCACTGTTCTTGGAAGGCCGTCCAACAGATTTTGGAGTGTTTCTGTGGGAATTCATGCTCATTGATTCTTTGGAGCATTTATGAGGTCAGGCACTGATGTTGGACGAGAAGGTCTGACTCGCGATCTCTGTTCCAGTTCATCCAGGATGAACTGTCATCTGTTCAACTGTCAGGATGAGTCGAGTCAAGTTCTTCCAAACCAGACTCATCAAACCATGTTTGATCTTGTTTAATCTTTGCTTTGTGCACTGGGGCGCTGTCATGTTGGAATATAAAAGGGCCTTCACCAAACTGTTGCCACAAAGCTGCATAAAAGCATAGCAATGTCCAAGATGTCTTGGAATGATGAAGCATTAAGATTGTCCTTCACTGTGGATAAGGGTTTGAATTGATTGATTGAAACACCTGAATTCAATAATTAACAGGTTTGGATAAATACTTTTGACTGATCTCATAACTAGACTGTGAATTTGGAAGTAAATTATTTTGGTATGTATTTACATTTTTTTTTTTTTTTTTTGCTTGTTTATTTATTTTCCTTAATGGAAAAAAATCTCCATCTTCCTATAAAACATTACTTCAAATTTGCCCATAGAAATGGAAAGCTGTCCACAAAAAAACTGAAAGCTTATTCAGTGTTTTGACAAATGGATCGTCGTAATGTGAAAATAAAAGTTGCCTCATGGGTAGAGTTTGCTTGAAGATGACCAAAATGGCCTGAAAGCAATCTTTATGACTTTAGACACTTTTATAACCATGAGTATTAGTGCTTGGGACAGGAAAAGATCTTCTCAGTAATGGGGAAACCAAGCAGCTTAGTGCAAATGACTCGCCCAGATAAGTGCACAAGCCATTAATTCTCCAGACGACACACAGCGAGTGATGTGATGTTACCGGGAAGAGGAAAGCGGTGCAGGTTTAACCTTCCATCAAGACTAATTATGACCCCCGTCTAAATTCAACACTAGGTGGTATGACAGTGCGAAGTGACGGTTCTTGCTAATGAGGCTTGTCCAAACATACAGCACAGGGGTTGAATCCAGGTTATTTTCACCACCAAGGATCTGAATTCTCTCTTCTTTTTTTATGTTAAAATGTTTAAACGACACATAATTTCTGGGTGCGTTTCAGACGCCTTCAACGTCATAGCTTATAGCAGGTTTTTGATTACACTTTTTACTGTCAGAATTGGTCCGTTTGTCTCCAATTGTGGCATATTTTGCTGATTATATGATTATATAAGAAATATCCAGTAATAATATACAGTATAGTCCAATGTTGAAATTTTTCTACAGTACCAAATTCATTTGAGTTCTATTTCATACAGATTAATTCTCAAAACCATTCAGAAGAAAAGAAAAGTGTGTTACTTTAATGTATTAGGATTTATCGACAATAGATCTACAATACATTAGAAACATGAGAGATTGAAGATTGGAAATCAGAAACATACACTATATGGCCAAAAGTAAAACTGTATATGATCATCATACTGTACTGTTATAACTTTTTATTGCAATCACGCAATTGCAAATAATGTGTTTTACTTTACAGCATTATGATTTCCATTTACTAGAGCCAAGTGTGTAACCTAACCCTTTTACTTGTTCAAAGCAAAGCCCATGAAGACATACAGTAGGGTGTCAAGACTGGATTGGAAGAACTTGATCCCAGTCAACACCTTTGGGATGAATTGCGATTCTGACTACACCCCGAGTCCGTTGGCCCAACATCACTGCCTCGCATTATCTCACTAATGATTTAGCGTCTGAATGATCCCGAATTGCCAAAAGTCTAGTGGAATGGAGCCAATCTGGGACTGACTTGGCCATGGCTTTGTGAGATGATGTTCAACTAGCACATATGATTGAGGTGGTGAGGTGCTCACGTACATACTTTTTTACACCAAGAAGTGTAAACAATGAACAAGAGTTCTTAAAGAGATCTAAAGAAATATAAAATGGACGAACATATCACTGCGTAAATGCACAACCAGTGGACTCAATAAGAAATAAACCAATGGCAAGACAGAGGTGAGAGAGTACAGGGTCTGTACAGGGTTGGCGGGAGGCATTGAGCCTATTTCAGGGGACTCCGGGCACGAGGCGGGGTACACCCAGGATGAGGTGCCAGTCCATCTCAGGGCACAACAAGGCACACTCACACACCATGGGCAACTTGGGAACACCAATTAGCCTAATCTGCATGTCTTTAGACTGAGGAGAACATACTCAGTCCACACACACGGACCCAAAGGTGGGATTCAAACCCTCAATGTTGGAGGTGTGAGACTACAGTGCTAACCACTACGCCACTGTGCCACCTGGTAAAGTAAAAGTTTAATGTTAAATTTTCCAAGTCTTCAAGATGCTATGATTTGCAGCAATACTTTGCATTTTTTAAATTTATTTTTGGTTAACTTTAAAAGGGGAAAAATGAGAGACTGTTCATAGCTGCTATAACCTAAGTGATAACTGCGACTAACTTGTTTCAAGGACAAAATGAAACTTCTATTGGGTAAAAATAAGACATGGCATGCATGCAATCGATGAAACAGAAAACGTTCCATCAAACACTCTTAAGGATTCTTTGTTTTGTGCCTCAAAATGAAAACAGTAAAGGTTCTTTGGGTTTAACAATCATTTTAGATAAAGGTGGAAATCTACTTATTAAGATTACTTAATCTACTTTTTTTTTTTCTGTAACAGTTCATTTTGTCCTGTTATTGGTGTGGCTATGTGTTTAATATAAACCTGACGTTTTGATAATACGTTCCGTATGTTATATACAGCATACGCTAACAACGGTCTTCATTAAGGAGGCAGCCGAGCAGTAAGTGGCCCACAGTGACTCTCCATCCATAATTACAGCCTCGACACTGTAATGCATTCACCATCAGCATTTGCTAAGACTTATTGACTCAATCTCAGCGAAAATCACCTGGCATTCTTTTAGAAACCCGACACGCACAGCTTTCCACAGACGAAACCACAATCTCAGCCAGACGCAAGCCAAAGGGCGAACTCTGGAGTGCACCACAGTCAGCCCGGTTGTCTTAAAGAACCATCTGCAATGCATGGTTAAAGCTAGATAATTAAGGGCCAAGCTCTGTGCTTCCCCTGGGCTGTCAGCATTAGCAGACCATCGGGTTTCTACTGCGCTAATTTACCTGCATGCAGCCGCCGTGACATAAAAATCTCAAACCATGGCGAATAGAGTGCCATGTGTAGCCAGCATGAGCTCAGCAGATGCACACTTCAGCCCTTGTTGCTCACTGGTGCATTATTTCATCAAGAGTCAGAGTACGTGATGGATCCGCAGTGTCATTCATGCGTTAGAAAATGTGTGATTAACATTTAAAGTGCATTAGCAAAGCATCCCTTATGTCAATATCATATACAATATAATAAAAGGTTAACCATGATGGAGATGTACACATATCGGTAAATGATCCTTGGTTTAAAAAAAAAAAAAAATCTGCCAGGATCAGTATTGATGAAACCAAGCAGCATGAATCACCATGAGCACAGTCCGTGGTGGCCAGGTTTAATGGAGGAGTTGTGGGTTTCTAGCTGACGTGCCATAGAAGAAGAGACTGAGGATGGAGCCGGGAGCCGACGGTGTGCCAATTCAATCCTCAAATGGCACCATTGTGTTGTTCACTGAGGCTAGTCAGAGTAAGATTGGGAACAATGCACCACAAAAGAGCCATACTGACACTCTTAAATTTTTAGAGGTGAAACTTGTACTTCCCAAAAGCAACCGCCATACACATTTGGGAGTTGCATTTTGAAAAAAAAAAAAAAAAAAAAAAAGGAAGAAGAATGAAAAAAGAAGTAGAGCTGAGTAAGTAAGGTTCATCTGGGTGAGGCGATAATTTCCAGACCGGATAGAAAACTCGAAACCTCTCAAAACCTACCCAACTGAAAAGAAGAATTACATGTCAAAACTGTCATTTCCAGCGTTATGAAAAGATGTTCTGGTGTAATATGGACAGTACAATGGCACTGTCGCCTTGCACCTCCAGGGTCCGGGTTCAATTCCCACTTTGCGCATGGAGTTTTGTGCCTGATCTCCTCGTGCTTGATGGGTTTCCTCCCACAATCCAAAGACATGCAGATTAGGCTGAGTGGCATGCATTCCTAAATTCTACCATGGCCTAAAATGGGAATAAATACAATAATAAATCACCAGTGGTCAGGGGTAGCTCGGTGGTTAAGGCATTGGACTACGGTTCGAAGGTCCCAGGTTCAAATCCCATGACCACTAAATTGTCCCTGTTGGGCCCTTGAGCAAGGCCCTTAACCCTCAACTGCTCAGATGCTTAATGAGATCAAAACGAAAGTCGCGCTGGATAAGGGCGTCTACTAAATGTAAATGTACATACCATTGGCCTCTACGGTCCCTAGTGTAATCCATCTAGAAGGCAAATTGCTGTGGAATAGAAATATTAATAAATGTCAGCGAGACATTGAACATGCAAATGAAATTGTGAGCTCCAGGTTTATAAAGATTTATGTTGGCATTAGCAAACTGCAGTGATGTTAGAGGAAAATAAAAACAGCCAAATAAATTAGAAAAAAAAGTTCAAATAGCCGAGCTTATTTACAAAACTCTGTGCCAAAGATTTTTTTGCATGGCGAAATCAGGAATTGCAGTTTCTTTAAGTAGTTTTATGTAGAGGTGAAAGTACTTTTAAAATTCTTGGGATTCAGCCCACTACCACAGTGCTGAATCCCAATTTCCTCTCTCACTCCTGATTAAGGGCATTTGCAGGAGTGTCTACCACCTCCGTGGGTTATTCTCTTCGTCTTTTGGCCACATAGTACCAGTAAGAATTTAAAAGTGCAAATTTAAAATGCAGATTAGCCTAATTGGCGTTTCCAAATACAGCTTCTCTTTATAGAATTGTTTTTAAACAGATATTTCTAAATGTTTCTAATAATTTCAAGTCTGACTTCATCTTATTCCACTGGAATATATTATTTTAATTGTTTAAATGAAATAAAAAAAATATATGTTGAAAATTTTTCACCACTGATCATTTTTTTTACCTTTTTTTTTTTTTTTTTTTTTTACCAAAAACATATACAAACAGAAAGGCTTAACTGTCGTATATTTGCTATATAAACATCTTAAAACAAAATAATTTATAGCAAAATTTCTCTGATGTACATGTCATCACTTATCATGCTGTTTGTTTGTTGGTTGGTTGGTTGGTTGGTTTTATAGGCTTTATATAAAATATAAATATATAAATAAAATTGAATTGAATTGAATTTATAAAGCCAGAGTACATTTTTGGTGCTATTTTTGCATGTGATCTTATTTAGTTTAAAAGATAAAAGATATTTCTGGGAAAGGTTTGCTCTGATTGATGTGCTCATTCATGATGTATAGTGTGTATCCCCAATGATGCATTTCGACATGTGAGAAAAATAAGTCATGAAATCAACTTTTGTTGTCTTGCGTTCGCAAGAAAAAATATATATAAATACTACATGGCCTTTCTGGACCTCCATACAAACTTTCTGTAAGTTTAAAAGCGTAACAACTCCAGACCTTAAATCACACGACTCCTGTGGCCGCTGAATGTTTCATCATCGCTCTCCTCTCAGACAAAAAAAAATATATAATAAATAAATAAAACTCTACTCTACACAGTTGCAGTGAGACTCCAGCGCCCTGAGCTACAAAGCAGTGATGGAGACTGTGGGAATTTAATGCATAATTGCATTAGTGTGTTCTCTTCCATTGCTCCTCATCCTGCCTCTCTGTGGAGTTCTGCTCTCCAAAGATGGGCGGATCCAACACCAGCAGTGCTCACATCGACACCAACAAAGCGACAAGTACTCAAAGCACAGCTGGTTTAAGGGTGAAGCAATCAACTTTGTATTTTTATATATGAAAAGACACATACACACAGTGTCCATCAGACAGGCAGTTTATATATTCGTGGTTGACATGAAATGACCTTTTTGTGGTTCAGAGTAACATAAATTAAATCTATCTACATACGTATCTACATAAAAGAAAGGTTTAGTCTGTACATTGGTCAGAGTTCACTCTTTCAATTATACCTTTACATTTCATATATTGGAAAGCCCGTCTCAGGAAAATTATGTCTGTATGTCTGTATGTCTGTCCAGCCAGATTTTGCCACGGCATCAAGCAAAACTTGCTGAACAGAATTTAACGAATCTTTGCCAGTTTTCTCCTTAGGTTTTTGCCTGAAGTTAAACCTGCGACATTGAGAAAACGTCAACCAGATCAAAATGTTGAACGGAAGTGAAGTTATGAGCAGTTTTGTGTCCGATTTAAAAACCTGAGGTTTTGACAGTCACACTGTGGGCGCGTCTTAAATCGACCGACGGACAGAATTTTACTCCGGTATCCGCCTGAGGCTTAACCTGCACCAGAAGTGAAATCAAAATGCGATGTTTTGAAAAGTTACGTGCCGGATTTAATAATCTACTTTAAAATAAGCTGCTAATAAGCCACATAAACACCTGCACCAATAGATATTCATTAGAAAAGCTAAACTGAATATTTTTACTGGGATTAGTTCATATTTTGACTTTCACTAAAATAACAGCGCTGAAGTGGTATAAGTGAATTTGAATGTTTTAAGACAAAACGTCATCTTCATCCGAATCCGTGATTGACTCTCCGATTACCGAACAGCGAGTGCATTTGGCTGATGACAAAAGAAGTACAATTTAGCATGAGCAAGGCATAAGATAGTCGACTTTACAACTATTTCTGCAAGTTAAGTCGATAGAAAAAAAAAAAGTCCTATAACTGTATATCGGGTGTTAAATGGATCATATGGAGTGACAGGCAACATCTGTCACACAGTACGATGTAGTTTCGTTTCACAACATATGAGGTTTCAGGCACTTAGCACAACATTTGGAGTTTATATTTTAACCTGGATTCATGGACAGTCCATAAACTGATAAACCGATTGCTTTATATTCCTATGCTTGTATAATTATACAAATGTATCTGTTATTCTTATATATGCTTGTATCTATTATACGAATATGCTTGTATTCTTTTAGTTAAAAAACTCAAAATAGTTAGCTGTGGTTTGAAAGGAATTAAACACTCCAGCACCCCGTCACTGATTCATTTTCTGTAATCGTGTCCCCCTCAGGTATTTGATTCCTTACATACAGTACAGGTATTATATTAGTTGTCTTATTCTAGATCAATTCGACAATTCCTTTACTGCAATTCCTTACCTGTAAACACACATTCACACACTATCTCGCTCCCCCCAAGTCAAAATCAATAAGCCATATCTTCTGCTGTTTGTGCATCAGCATGCAGCCGTTACAGAGCCAAACCAGAAAGTGAAACAAAGACACGCTCCGTGTGCCGCTGGCCAGAATTGAAACAGGGGTCTCTGTAGACCTTAGATGTCTGAGCAAAGAAACCTTACAATCAATTCGCCTTCAGACTCACGACCTTACACGCGAAGGGCCGTATTTAGAGTTTAAAAGTTATCCTCCACGATTACGCAGGGAAAGTCCGTACAGCTACTCAAGGCCGTTTTCTCTGGACTTTTCATTTAGATTATTTAAATCATCTGTGTGTGATCTACGCCTTGGTGCTCGCCAGGTATTTCGTGAGTAAGGTTTTTCAACAGCATCTAAACCAACAAGCTTAAACCTTTAAAGGTCCCATATTTAACTTTAATTACTTTACCAAGTTAACAGAGGGCTAAAATGCAGTAGCCCTAAAGTGTGTGTTAATATTGCAGCTGAAATCCCAATCAAATGCATTTTTTATACCTAAATGTCCCTCTGTTTCACTCGTCCTCCAAACGTGCCATTTCAGTGTCCATTTAAATGAGCTACTGCTAAGCCACGCCCCCAAAAGAGAACTGCAGAGGTGAGCAACAAGCCAGGGAATGAGCTGAACTTATATGAGGTCACATTAGGTGGAAAATCGAAGTGGCTTCTTAAATCCTCAGCCAAGACAAAAAGCAAGAGGACACACACACACACACACACACACACACACACACACACACACAAACAAGATCCTGTCTGAATGTCTAAAAATTACTAAAAAGGTGCCCTTTAATCCCTTTTTTTTTAAACAGTTAAGAGGAAGGATTTGTGATGCAGCAAGATTATTTATTTATTTTTTATGACTTCAAAGTAATATATTCCAAGACAACCTACAGTGATTATATGAACAAAAAATGGCAAGAATTCAAACAATTCAGTGATAATATTATTTCATGGAGAAGCCCACGTTACATGTCTGTCTGTCTTTCTGTACAGCAAAACTCTCTGTCTAACTTATTAATACAAAGAAATCAAATTTGATAAGGTTGAGTATCTAACGTCTCGTTTACGCTAAATTGTACTTCTTTCGTCGCACTCCCTGTTTAAAGTAGATTATTAAAGCCAGCACATAACTATTCAAAACATCGCTTTTACTCAACATTTTGATTTTGGCACATAACACTGGGCTCTCAGTTCAGGGATTTTACACGCCCTCACCTCGGACTGCTGCAGATATGTTTGCTGTAATGACACACGTTTTATCTCATAGTGGCGCTTTACAATACTGATTGCGATAAGCACCCCGGTTTTAAAACAAATTGGACAAACTGGTTTTAAACTTCCCACAGGAAGAATAAACATACAGTACAGTACATTGATCAGTCTTTGAAGGTTCAATCTGAGGTTATCTGGCACATACAGTAACTTACATATCTGACAACATTTTAATTAAATTTATGGAATTTTAACTTAATTTGAACTTCAGGCGAATACAGAAGGACTGGCAAAGTTTCATCAAATCCAGTACAGCCTGGTTTGTGTGATGCTGTGACAAAATATGGCTGGACAGACGTTCAAACTGGTTTCTGGTCCTCCAGTGTATAAAACAAAGATATCATTGAGAGAAAGAGTTCTGACCACTCACTCACTCACTCACTCATCGTCTATACCGCTATATATTGTATTCACGGTCGCACAGGGCCTGGAGCCTATCCCAGGAGTCTTAGGGCTTGAGGGCTTTAGACACATACACACACACACACACTCATACACTCATTCACACACTAAGGGCAGTTTGGGAACGCCAATTAGCCAAATCTGCAGGTCTTCGGACTATGGATGGAAACCAGAGAACCTAGAGCAAACCCACCAAGCACGGAGAACGTGCAAACTCCACGCACGCAGAGACGGGAATCGAACCCGCACCCTGGAGGTGCAAGGCGACAGTGCTGAATTCTGACCAGTGTACAAATAGTTTATTTGTATAGATGAACAATATGGCTTCAGCAGCGTATTAAATAGCTTGTGATCCAGCACATCCTGTTATTTAGGAAGAAATTATTATTATTATTATTATTATTATTATTATTATTATTATTATTAATAATAATAATAATAATATTATTCCTATTTTTTAAGTAATGTGACCTAATCATATCAAATATAATTAATATTATGGTGGACAGTGTTTTAGAATGGAGGTGTTGTACAGTAAATAAACAAAGTACTATTAAAAATCACACACCTGGGTTGACATTTATCGGTCTGATCTCATTCCGTTCACACATCATGATTTCATGTCGAAGATGTAATGTGAAGCAAATTTCACTTTAAAGTGTGCTTCTTTTTTTTTTTTAATGCAACCTACCCGTTCTTAACACAGTTTGTAAGATTTGAAGAGAGTCAGTCGCTCCTTTTGAATGAACCCCACGAACTTTCTCACATTTTTTACAGGACAAAGCCAGTTATTTAGTGGCTCTGTATTGGGTTTGCTCCGTGGGAGTCGAAATGATTGCAGTCATATCTCAGCTATTCTAGATTTATCGCTTCGCCGTTTGCTTTTTAGCTGTAATGTGTTTTGAGGTTTGCCCACTTTCCCTTCCCTCCTTCCCCTTAACTGAACTCAGTGGGTTTTTTTTTTGGTTTTTTTGTTGTAATTTTCTGACAGCAAGGCAAAAGTCACATCTGAATGGCAGACATGATGATCACTTTACTGCAACCACATTTTGCTGCCATTTTATCAGTTTTATTTCCACCCACTTTTGAATGGAAGGACTAATGATGCCCATTAGAGTCAAAATTATTTCCCTGGAATTTGTGGCAGCCGAGAAAATGGTACATTTTACTGTTGAAGCAAACCAGTCATTCTATGACATCTGTTTTTTTTTCTTCTTCTTCTTACAATATAATTGAAGTTCAATATTAAGGACATAAAGGACCCATTTAGCATCCTTGACTTTGTTTGCTCATTCTTCTCGAAAACACTTATACTTAGTTGTAAAGTGCAAAATACAGACTTTAGAAAGCTAAGTACAGTATGCTCCTTTCATTCTTAGGGGAAAAGATTCATTTCATCGAAGTTTAATCCATCTTTGGTTTGGCCGTATGGAAACGCATTCAAGTGTCGATGTAGAACCCTACAACAGCAGGTAGAACCACTTGAGGAAAATGTAGACTCTTGTACACTTTTAGACAAAAAGTTCAACTTTTAAGGGTTCTTCAGTTTGTCCCTTTAAGAAAATCCTTAAAATGTCTATAGACAAGCAATAACCAAGGTTTTATCTTAAAGATGGGTCCAATAAAATGCATGGAATAAGGAATCCTTGCAATTAAAGACCTCTTTACTGAAAGTGTCCATTTTCCAGTTTGGAACTTTGGGAAAACCACTGAAGGTTTTATGTACAGCCCTGTGACAGCTCCAATATCAAAGAGGGCTGCAATTGGTTAAAAACACCTTTTAATAGGCAAATGTTCTGTACCTTTAAAGACTGTACCCTTTTTTCATGTCTTCCATTGCGGTAACCATTAACGGTTCTCTATAACCCTATAGCAGATACTGTGGTTTTTCCTATGAGAACAGGTTTCCACTAACAAATGAACAATAATTTTGAAATAATAAAAATTTACGGGGTTTTTTGTTGCTAGAGCATCTGCAAATTGTGGGGGGAAAACCTATAAATGCCCATTTTTGTAGTTTAGAACCCAAAATATGCTTTTTTAAATCACTTTAAAAATACTTTGATTTCATTTCAAACTCAGCTTAATACATTACCCTTAAAAAAAAAAAAAGGTAAAGGTGACCCCGTATACTGTACAGTACTGTACTGCTGTGTCTCCTGCAATGCTGGAATGTAAACTACCAATGTTACTCCTATATGTACTGTAATTCATGCAAGTGCGTTTTTGTGTGTGTGTGTGTGTGTGTAAGTACTGTAGGATGAATATAGTAATACGGTATTTCACCATCCCAAGCTGGATTTTCCTCTATGGTTGCTTTGTGTTTTCTCTAAAAAAAAATGTATACAGTATTATATGTTCTTTAAAAAAATTATCTGAATTTATGTTAATATTTATGTTACAAAATGAGTAAATTATATTGTTCATAGATAAAAAAAATTATAAAATATAATATATAAATATATATTTGCGGTTTCCAAAAAATTGTGGGTTTTTTTTTTAATTCTTTACATTTTTTTTAGCAAAACCAATTATTATTTAGGTTCTAAGGAACATTCCACAAACGACTGAGGTCACGAACTCTGAACCGCGGCTCTGTTTGAGTCGACTGTACAGTACATAGAATCAACATTTGAGAAACCCTTATAGACAAAAGCCTTGAATTTAGAAGTTTTTCGTGAAACCTTTAAATGTTTTATGTAGAACTCAAGACCTTCCCTTTAACGCGGGGTTTTGAAGCTTTGAACCTTTGACCTTTGATTAAATTTTAAAGAGCGTCCAGAAGGTGTGCGGGTCCTGCAGAACCAGAAGGGTCACTGCAGATGTGAGAACTTCTGATTATACCTTCATGAAAACTTTAAAGGCTTTATTTAAAGGTGACTTTTACTAAGAAAAATAAGAACGTTGCGCTATCTAAAGAACCGTTAAAGAAAAGGGTTGAAAATATAAGCTTTATGGGGGTTTGTGTTTTGCACCTCGGGTGAATCGGGTGAAAAAAAAAGTTCATTTTCAAGCAAAAATCCTCAGTGATTCACTGAATAAATGTTTCCATTGATCAAAAGTCTATATGTAAATAACGCAGGAGCTAAACAGATGAATCCAGATGTGCAGCCTGTGATCCAGTTGAGGCCACTGAGCAACAGATGCAGCAGTGATACACACAGATCAGTAAAAACATCACCACAAGCTGAAGTGAACCCCAGCAGGCCTTAATGCAGAGATATGACTAATTAGAGTCTCAGAACATCCCATATTATTTCCCTCTGGGATCTCAGTGCTTTCCAAGAAGCTGAGGTCAGCCATAAAGCAACACTCAGGTTACAAAGTTTGAAGGCAGTCTAATGCAGCATTGCTCAGAAACCTTAAAAAGGTTTGCAGGAGATGAAAAATACGTGTAGTGAATTTAAACTGACAACATATGAAACTCATCGCCTCAATTTAACATTCTCAAAGCATTTGTTTTAATTGCCATGACCCAACGCGCTCCGCATCGGCCCTCAGATGAACATTACGTTTAACAAATAATATATATCTTGAATACAAACTCTTTGAGGCAGTTTATCTCAGCACATTAAAAAAAAAAAAAAAAAATCCTCTTGCACTGCAGAGGCTAAAACGATTAGCTGTAGAACTCTTATTACTCTACATTTCGCTCTGTGCTGCAGTGATGTACTGCATTGCTTATTATTACATCCGGTTAAAATTTTATGTCCTATAGATCAAAACGATCCATTTTAATCTTGTTAAGATCACTAGTCAGTGTGATTGATTTTGCCATTTTAAAATACTCAGATGTACTTGTATTATAAACGTGCAACATAGGAATGAAGAAATGCATGACGAACTGGTTAGAGGATACAGGTTCTACAGTTTTGTAATCTACCAAACATTAACATTTAACAAAAGTTCATTTAAAATCTCTCCAAAGGGACCCGGGACTGAATACAGTGGCCGGGTAGTATGGGATGTGGCAACCGGCCGACGGTGGGGCTCAAGTCCGCGATCCTCAGATCAACAACTTAGAGCGTTAGCCGCCGGAACCAACACCCTCACGTCTTACATTTAGTATTATAAAAAAAGTTCCCCTTGGTGGGTAGCTCAAACAAACAACTTTGGTTTTATCCATACTTCCAAGCTTTTTATAATAAAACTAAATAAATAAAGCCATTCATCACACCTGGTGATGTTTCCTTAGTCATCTTAATATCCGCGCTAAACGTGCCATTATCACATACAGCCGAGTAAACGCGCTGTGATTATGGAAAGCCATAGGAGTCAGACTTGGGCAAATGATTAATATGCATTAAAAAAAAAAAAAAAAAAAGGTAATAGGTACAGTAACAGCGCTGTATTGATGCGTTAATGTTGACAGCCCTCGTTATATATATTATGTAGTAATCTGTCCAAAAATATTCATGCAGAACAAAATGACCCATGTCATACCTTATAGATAACGCCATTTATCAAATTCTAATATTCTAATATTTGATTTATAATCAACTCCATAATAAATAGACAATAAAACATTCATCCAGTAAAATCCATTTCAATGTATTTATATTATTTAAGTTTTTGTACAGTCCTATTTGTACAGTAGACATACAAAAAAACACTTTGCTTGTTGAGGGGGAAAATATTCGGTAAACACAGCTTACCTTTGAAAATTATACCTACAAAAGCTAAATAAGATACTGCAACAACTTTATTGTAAATCAAATATTAGAATATAAGAATTTGACTGTTCTGTCAATAGGGCTGTCAATATGAACTCTGTAACGCATGTGATTAATCTAGAAATTCTTCACTCCAAGCCTTTTCCGCATGCTTGGGACATTAAAGGGGTTCCTGGGAGGCCAGAGATTCAGACGTGAAGCAGGCAGTCTGATCACAGCTCCGGTGTAACTGAGAAAACGTTCTACCTTGATGGTGTCCAAGCACTAGTGAAACACTGGGATAAGTGCATTAGTGTAGCGGGGGATTATATAGAAAGAAATAAAGGGAGATTTTATGCTCATAACTGTGTTCTGTTATTTTGCACTCCCAAAAGTCCCTGCAGTCCCACACCAATCATAGCGACAACAACCAATCACTGAGCTCACGTAAGTAGAAGGGGACGGATTGTGCATTTCTCTGAGTGCGTTACTTTGCTCCCGAATGATGTGCGAACAGCAGTTCTAAAACGATGTGGTGGGCAGCTTCATGTGCATCAGAGGAGATATTCTACACCCTTCCTTGGTTGGTACAGTAGCTGTCGCTGAATGGGGAGCGCCCTAACAAGACAGATGGGATTTGGATAGGAATAAATTCGAATAGAAAATTGTTATAGCAAAATAGCTTTTTAAGCTCTTTAAGTTTTTCATATACACTGCATGGACAAAAGTATTTGGCCAAACCTGTTATTGAATTATTGAATTCAGGTGTTTCAATCAATCAGGACCCTTATCCCCAGAGGAGGGCAATCTTAACGCTTCAGCATACCAAGACATATTGGACAATCCTACTGTATACTGCAGTTCTATGCATCTTTGTGGCATTCATTTGGGGAAGGCCCTTTTCTAGTACAACATGATTGAGCCCCAGTGCACAAAGCAAGGACTATAAAGACATGGTTTGAGAAAGAACTGGACCGGCCAGAACATAGAGCCCTGACCTCAACCTCATTGAGCACCTTGAGATTGCGAGACAGACCTTCTCATCCAACATCAGTCCCTGACCTCATAAATGCTCTAGCGGCACGAATTCCTATAGAAATACTCCAGAAACTTGTGGACGGCCTTCCAAGAAGAGTGAAAGCTGGTATAGCTGCAAAACGGGGACCAACGCCATATTGAAGTGTATGTGTATTTGGTTACAATGTCATGCCAGGTTAGGCCAAATCCTTGTGTCCATATAGTATAGAGTGTCTATTGAACACCTCTACAAGCTCCACCGAGTGTAAAATATCACTATTGTGAGTGCAGCGAAAGAATTAGATACACAAAATCAATACTAACTAGAGCGCAGGAGTGTTTGTGCATTGAGTCCATTCAAGCAATTCAAAATCTGATGGGTTTTCACGGACACTCAAAGATTTAACCGTTTTATTTTTTTTGTTTGTTTTTTTGTAGCACTACAGTTTTGGTTCCCCAAAGTGGAGGCCATGGAGTAACATGATTAACATTACAAACACAGGATTTGTTCGCTACTGTTTTAAAAATCTTTACACCAAGTCGAATCGATGCCTTATAAAACACACATGCTATTTTTTATTTTTTGTCTGCCCCTCTGAGGTGCTGTGCTACAGTATTGCTCAAAACTATTTCTAAAACCTTTTATGCTCAATGGTACAGTTAGTTGCTAGTTTATTACACTGATAGTGATCTCAGTGAAGCACTATTCGTCATGTACAGATCATAAACTGAGAAAGTTTTTTTCCAGTGTTTTGGACACGTTAATCATTTAAGCGCCTGATCATGAAAATATATCCAGGTTTAAATTCCGCTATGTACCACACTTCAGTGTTTATGAGTGCTGCTTTAGAGGCGGTGACCCTGCATAAGAGCACACGCTGACGCTGGCTGAGAGTGAAGGATTATGGGTAATGAACTAGCTTTAATGCTCACTTCCCAAATTAATCCAACGCAAACAGTATTACCGTCGTGTTGTTTTTTCTCGAAGAGCAATCTACTGTGATATCGCGAGCCGCGTTTCCTACACAGTCCGTATTATAAATCGCCGCCGCCTGCGTTACACCTCCGGATTTTCACTCCGGATTTAATTGGCGCGCTGAATCACGCCCACACCGCGGTCCTCATGAAAAGATCATTTTAATAAAGAGATACCGAATGATAAAAAATAAAAATAAAAAAAACACCCAATCGTCATCAAACCAATGGAAATTTCCATTAACATGGAACTCGGTTTTAAAAATAAATAAATAAATAAATAAATAAATAAATAAAAATATGACTGCAAATGGCACAGCAGCATTAGAGTTCACACACGATGTTCTTTCCACATCTAAATGAACATTAGCACGTTTAATATAACGCACTATATTTTTATCGTTTTAAATGACACACATTAATTGCAGCATATTACTGTAACTAGCTAGAAAAAAAAATATTTTGAAAAAATGTAAATCAATTAAAAATTAAAAATGAGTCCTTCACATCTTTTACAGATGAATTGTGTAGTAAATAATAGTGTATTGTACTTTCATATTACTATTAATAGTGTACTGTATAATAACAGAAGTAGACTCATAGACATTAGTTAGTTTGAAGTTAGGAAAATAATCAGTGACATTATGGTGTGATGAGTTACTGTTACCAGCCCCAAGTGTTGCTTATTTTACTAGTTGTTATTATTAAGTAAAATTTTTGATTGTGCAGAATACACAAGAGAGCAGAACACAGTTATGAGCATAAAATCTCCCTTTATTTCTCTATATAATCCCCTGCTACACTAATGCACTTATCCCAGTGTTTCACTAGTGCTTGGACACCATCTGTCTGAAACCCCGGCCTCCCAGGAACTCCTTTAAATGTCCCAACCATGTAGAAACGGCTTTGTCGAGAGGTCAGGACTGTTCGGGGGATGTGGCAATAACATCTACGGCTAAGACTCTCATCGCCATGCTGTGCTTGAAGTCTTCTGTAAATGTCAATCGCTTTTACACCTTCATTCTCGAGACATTGCATCACATGCTGAAGTTACAATTTTATCCCTGATTGATACAAAATACTGGTGCTGGAGACTCCTTTAAATATCCAATAAAACATAGGTCATATCGGAATTACAATGTCAGAATAAGTACATTTATGTAGCGCTGTGATTTGACTTTTGCTAGTGTTCTATAATAGAAAATGATGTTAATTGAGAAATCCTTTTAAGCACGCTGTGTAACAGTGAAGCAACTTGCAAACATGTGCTCTAAATCTCAGAGTACATGTTTGCAAAGTCTCGTGAAGGTCATGCCGTTCCTCTCAGCCAAGCACTTGTAATAAACTTGTATTTCACACAAACCATGCTCAGGTAATTAACTGCAACACCAGCAACCTACTGTATGCTAGTGAGACATTTAAAATCAACGAAAAATAAAGGAACGCATCAAAAAGCATCACCCATCTACTATGGATAAAACATTATGATTGAAGAAATAACACATTTAAAAGAAGGGATTGTGTACAAATCTTACTGTCTTTACTGCAAATACACTCCCTGTTTAAAGCAGATTATTAAATCCGGCAAATAACTGTTCATAACATGACTTTCATCCAGCATTTTCATTTCAGCGCATAACACTGGGCTCTCAGTTTGCGCATTGTACACGCCCTCACCTCGGGCTGCTCTGACGACCCATGTTTTATCTCATAGTGGCGCTTCACATCACTGCTTCTTATAAGCACTACGGTTTTGGAGCATATGAGACAAACTGGTTTTAAAACGTCCTGCAGAGGAATAAGCATAAAATAATCTGGCCATACATCTTTGAAGGTTTAGTTTTCATAGTGTACCTTCCTTTTTTGGAGTAAGCCATGCTGTGTCGCGCGTTTGTTTGCGTCTCGTCAGGATTCGGGCAACTTTGCAGGGACATTATGGTCGTTTCTGTGAGTTCCGCATACTCTGTATTTTTCCTAGTAAACCATCATGTTGATTGGCTCTGTTGAGCGACATGTATAGCCACACCCACCTTGACCACAAACGCGCTATATTTGTCCAAAAGTGCTCTAGATGCTGTGAGGTAACACGGCACATGACTGCTCATAACATCCCTTCTACTCAACATTTCCATTTAATTCATGTCGCAGATTTAACTTCAGGCAAACACCGAAGGAGCGGCAAGGTTTCATTGAATAATGATCAGAAGGTTTTGTATGATGCTGCGACAAAATCTGCTTGGACAGACATACAGATATACAGACAGGCAGAAAATTCCTATGTAGAAAAGTGAAGATATCACAGAAATACTGAGCGAGTTCTGACCAATGTACAGACAAAACCTTTCTTTTATGTACTGTATATAGATCAAAATTATTTCCTGTTATACAAAGTGAAGATTACTTTGCAAAATCGACTTCTACTTGTATAGAAAATATTATTATTATAAATTTACAAAGGAAAACCCCCACCGAGACTGTTACTTCCCGCTTCTGTAATTTCACTGGCACTTGACACGAGATAAATGATCCGTAAAGACCGCACTGATTGGTCTGCACTTTAACATATTTTAATGGCTGTACATTTCCTCATCATTTCCTCTTTCGAAAGTTTGCACTGACCGTCTGTTCCCGCTGTTAATATATATATATATATGCCACAATGAACTCTTTCACCTCAATCAGAGTACATTCTCGTACTGAATTTTTATCTGTCTCATACAAATAGAAGTTCTCTTTGTTCCTTAAAGAAGCAGGTCCTCGATATCGCTGATTTTCTTTTCCCCTCTGGAGCGAAGTCTACCACTCAAAAGGGAATTGGATCATTTTTGCCCGAACGGAATCCTCGCCGTCGTTCATCAGCCGTCGCGTTCTGTGCAATAACACTAATCATGGCAGGGCTACCGAGTGCACGACCCGTAATTCACATGGGCCTGAGGTGGAAATGGCTGTCTCCCATCACCATAAGTCATGTGTGTGTGTGCATTATTGAGGCCTGATGGAGTGTCTTCAAAAGCATCGTTCAAAAGGTTCCTCTTTGTCACTTGCGCGGAACGCAGACTCGGTGATATAGACGTCATTCTTGGCTATCGGTTCACATACAGCAGGTAGGCTCTTGCTGTCCTCCAGGTCTTCGAGGTTTTGCCCTGAATGGTTAGAGCGCCCTCTTGAGGAAGCATGATCCCTTTTTCTTTGAAGCTGACATGCTTGAAATGTTGGGGATCTCAAAAAGGTCTAAGTGTTGATTAGTTTTCTAAAGCAGCAACTCCAGATGTTAAATCTAGCTATGAAGTCTCCTTAAACTTTAGTACATAGTACAAAATGTTCTGAATGCATTGTTTTTCAGCAAAGCATAAACATTTGTTGCATAATCGTATGTCCTGCAATATGGAAGGAGTCTCCAGTGGCAGAGCTTTGTTACAGTCAGAAATAAAGTAAATCCCCCGTGAGGAAAGTGTCTTAAGGACAGGCAAATTTAAGCGTCCTTTCTGTAATTTAGAGAAAAATCTATCACTTTATCCGGTACACACGCTCAATAGGAATTTGTTAGCTTTAGAATTAGAGAGCTGCAATGCTAACACTAATGAGCGGTAGATCCAGATCATTCAAACATAAAATGATCTACAGTATAAATGACTCTAACAAAACATCCCTTCATCAACATCAGTTGTTAATCTACATTATATTTGTTTTGTTAATACACCGAATCAATCAAATAATGCATGTTCATGAATACTTAAAGTGTTCCAGTGTGTTAACCGGTTTCTTCTCCCTTTTGGACCATGACTCCGCAACTTCCCATCAAAAAACAGCAAGCGTGGAGCTGACGAGGTCTGGGTGAAGGCCGTGGCAGGAACAAGCAATTTCTGCTCTGAAAATTGGGGGAGAATTTATTCCCCCTGTCCCTGCGGTAAGCAACGTGAAACCGCTGACACCTGGAGGGAATTTATTGGCCCCGTCGACCTTGAAAAAGTTCTTTTTTAGACCCCGAGATTAAAACGGGAAGCGTTTTGTCTAAACATGTGTTTCTCAAACCTGTGTCTAGAGTTCTCCTTCACTGCACATCAGAGACTTTTGTTGATTTTTATCTCCTGCATCAAAGAATCCATTCATAATTTGAATAGCTTGTTGATGTATCATAATGGTTATGTTCATGATAACGGTTCAGTAAAGAGGGAATTAAACATGCAATGTTGGTGCAATAAAATACCAGCATGAAGGTGAGTGATAACTACTGTACATGTTTGCGCGGCCATAATGGCGGTCACCTTCTCTAAGCTTTAACTGATTGATTTGCGTTCGGATTGAGCCAAGGATGGAGAAATGTCGTCAGTTATGACGTCTGGTCAATGACGGGTGCAATTTGTCAGAAGGAAAATCATGACAGTGGGTGTAACTGATGTAAAGAGTAAACACGTCAGGGTGTCGGGTTACAGGACAGTAACAATGATCAGGTTGTTATATAGCAGGAGTTAATGCTGTCAACCTTGTGTGTTACTTATCAATGCATTGGACCATTTTGTCCATTAGTAGCTGAATTCACAGTAATGTAACAATGTTTCTTTATATCACTTAGGTTATCCGTTTTTATCCATAACCATTTGTTGACTTTCTTTTAAAATAAATAGATCACAAAATATTGGCTTGTGATTACAGAAGAGCATTACGTCCAAAATGAAAAACATATTTGCTTTCTCAGAATTCTAACTTTAATTTCAGAAAGTTAAAAAAAATCTAAATAAAAATATTGAAATTCTGAAAAGAAAAGTCAGATCTCTTTTTTTTTAATGGCAGCCTTTATGCACTTCTTTATGTGATGGACATTGTGCAAGATCTTTCATTCCGAAGACTTTCCAATAACGGAAACCTTAAATTTGCAGGTTAATCTCTGTTTATTATGCTGACGACTCCTTCTAGAAATTCAGGGCAACACAATAACTTACTGGTGAGCACTGTCACCTTACACCTCCAGGGTCGTGGGTTCGATTCCCACCTCCGGTTTGCATGTTCTCCCCGTGCTTGATGGGTTTTCTCCAGTAACCCTGGTTTCCTCCCACAGTCCAAAGACATGCAAATTAGGCTAATTGGCGTTCCCAGTTTGCCCGTAGTGCGAGAATGACAATCGGGTCTCGAACTGGCAACTCGGCTCCTTAAGTATCTGCCACAAAGACGAAGGCTATATCTCCAGGTTGGGGAGTTTCCGTCGCCTGATGTGCCAGATAGCATGTAGAGAAACCAAAATACCCCCCCCCCCTGCCAACCACCACTCACCACCCCAAAAAAACAGGTCCACTGATTAGGATTTGCAGTGTTTAATAATATAACCAGCTAATCTGCTAATTGTTGGTGTTTCATTAGATGGTCTGCCATAGCCCTGCCACATAACACTTTGACAAATCAAAATCGAGATTTAACTGCTTGATTTTAATCCCGCACCTCGAGTACTTTCTCATTCATGTTGTACAATTTTATAATAAACTCTTTAGTATTAGTACAAATAAATAAAAGCACGGGCAGTTCGTCCAATCCCAATCCCTGGCCACTCTGTGGAATGTTCTAAGCAGCCTGAGCCAGTCCATGTCAAAGGCCTTTATTTTTTATTACGATGCACACTTCAGGGGTGTCGCGTTTCATAAATTGTCTCACGCATCTTGACAGGACACAAACACCTGTTCCAACCAGCCGTAAATTGAGATGCTGCGAAGATAGGCATTTACGGAAAAGCTCACAGGAGGATTTATGCAGCATGTTGATTCTCGGATCCTGTGCTTCACATGTATGTGGGTGTGAAAACCTGCTGATAGTGTTTTATGTAATTAGGAAACGATTAGAGGAATTTATCTCTTGATTGATGTTCAGTAAACGAGCAGAATTTGCTTTAGGTAACATTTATATAATGTGCATTCCTCTATGACCGTTATCGGGTTCACCTTTTCCTAAATCAATATTTTTGCAGGATTTAAGGATTTATGGGATGCAGTGTACAGATGTTCGTGCATCCGCGGTTGCTATGGAAATTTAGCCAAGGAGTGGTATGATTTTTTTTTTTTTTTTAGGCATATTCAATCATAACCATCCAGCCAATCTCAACATCACCGGGAAGACATGTGAGATTTTTTTAATTAGATAGCCTAAGGAAACGACTTGAATCATTGCACCACACACATCTGGACAACTTCTTTATTTTGCTGGCATGCGGTGGCTCTGCTTGTCCTCCTGCATGGACCAGTTACTGCAAATCAATCCAAAGCTCTTCTGACTCACTTTTATCTTGATGAATATGGTCTCATCCGCAGTCATCAGTTCATCAGTTCTCAACCGCTCACTGCTCAATAACACTTTATGTTCATATGAAAATCCTATGCTGTGACCTTCTGAATATCGATGGAAGATTTTGGAGTGATGTGCAAGACAGCACTCTCTACAACCTCCAGTAAAACACCAACTGAGGGGAAATCTTCTGAATAAACTTCCCTCTAGAATCTCCTTTAGAGATTTGTAGAGTCTACGCCATTGAAGCTGTCCTGGAAGATTGTAAAGGTGTGAGACACCAGTCTGGAGGTCATGGTTGGAGGTCTATGTTTTAACCCATTAGTTATTTAGGAAGTTGCACAGATTTGCAACAAATGGTTTAATAATTTTATGAATCTGGTTGTGGAGGGGTTAAAAGAATCAAAGGTGCCACAAGGTCCGATCCTGAGTCCTATCTTATTACAGTAAAGGATGAGTGACACAGAGCTAAAGTATCATTAGGGGATCACAAGTTCGAAGCCCGGGTGATGCTGTAGCATCATGCAGTTGGGGGCCTAGAGAGAGCTGAATGGCTGAGCTCTCTCAGAGGGGAGGGATGGGAGGCAATCATATGTGAGCTCACACAATCAGAATGAGCAGATAACTCTGTCAAGCAATTCAAAAAGATGTGTTTGGCTGCGTCACGTGACTCAGAGGAAGCGCATGCTAGTCTTCGCCCACCCTGGTTGGTAGTTGTAACCTTGATGCAGGAATGCACAGATGAACGAAAATCAGCAAAATAATCTAAATAATCAGGCAAAACAGTGATTAAATAGTCCTTGAGGATAAATATAAACACTTTGTATTCCTTTTTATCCTGGTCAGAATGGTGACAGTTTATTGGAGCCTATTCCAGAAACAAATGGAGGAAAAGCCAGGAACACATCCTGAATGGGATCCCAGTCTATCAAACATACACTTTCACACCCTGAGCCATTTGTGGAGTAGCAATAACACCTACCTGTCTGTTTTGAGGAGGTGAGAAGACACTGGAGAGCTTGGAGGAAAGCCACATGGACCTGAGGAGAAGATGTGAATGCTGACAAACCAGAGTAACCAGAGTACTCAGGCTCAAATTCAGGTAGCAGTGTGCCAGTGACCATACCACTTTCTTCCCAAGGAGAAAACAGATCAGACACACCAGCTGACCTACTGACTGCAAGAACATTTTTTTAGCCACTGTAGCTAATCCTCAAATGCTAGCTTTGCATAAAATCCCATGTCATGCCTCATTTCACACAGCTGTTCCAACTAATGAACAGCTTCAGAGACATCCGAATAGAAGATCAAGGTGCAGGATTGGATTTAATCTCCAGCACGGCAGATGCCATGTTGAGGGCATCTCTACCCTCAAACATTATATTCATTGCACTGCTCATGACCATATGGTAGCATTAAAGCATCCAGTCTGCCCCAAGCTGCCCAATAATCTATAAGGAAAGCGTTGCTAGCACGGTGTTAAAGTATTAAGCACCTGCTATAGACATATAATTAGTCCCACTTTCCTGCGGGATGAGACGAAAGTTTTTCAGTACAGAAGATGACATTTAACGCAAGAGCTTCAGCTACTGGAACGCCAGCCGGCAGTTAAAACAACCCAAGCGATCAAAGCGACACCAAGTGACAAAGACGGGGGAAGTAATTGTGATTAAAACTGATCTGACAGCTGTCTTGCTGTGTCGCAGTATTATCACTGTAGATTTTACCATTAAGGGGTTTTTCGGGGTCTTTGGATCCAGCAAACTCCAGAATTCCTGCCCCAAATTAATTTCATAAATGATGACCATTTTATTACATAAGAAAACCTTTTTCTCCTTTTTTTTTTTAAATAACAGTCTTTAAAATGTGTGGATATGCCACAAGCCAAAACACAAATCAGTCATAACCGTTAAACCACAGACAGTACTGATTATTGTCAGTGGGTGAGATAGTTTAGGAAGGGAGATAGTTTCGGAAGCAAGTAAACAGTCAGGTCTCAAAGTCGAAGCAGGAAAAACAGGCAGGTTTAAAGATACGAGTGACTTCGACAAGGGCCAAGCTGCGACGGCTGGACAACTGGGTCAGAGCATCTCCAAAACAGCAGGTGTTCCCGATATTTCTCCAAAAGTGGTCCAAGGAAGAACAACTGGTGAACCACTCAGCGACAGGGTCATGGGGTATACACGGCTCATTACTGGATGAAGAGAACAAAGGCTAGCTTGTCTGGTCCAATCCCACAGAAGAGCTACTGAAGTACAAGTGTGCGTTAGAACATACAGTACCTTACAGCTTGCTCTATACGGCGCTGAGTAGCTGTATACCTTAAGGCAAGCGGCTTGGTTTGGCATGTACCAAATTGTTGCAGGCGAAGTACAGTGCACCCATTTATGGCAAACGGTATTTCCTAAAGACATGTGCCCTCTGCATGCCTGATTTTAGCACCCCTAAAGGCAATGAAAATATTAGCGCATCATTATTTTCTGAAATTCTTTTTAGAGCGCTACCATTACAGTTCAGTCTGCTCAGAGATACAACCAGTGGTGTCATTAGGATCGATCATTCGGTGGTTTAGCCCTGAACATTTTAATCTTAGTCCCGAATATTTTCACCTTGAGGTGGAGGTTTTTATAGCAAAGCATCAGACAGGCGTACTGTAGACAGTTAAACAGCAGATCGAGGTTTTAAGGGAAAGTGACTGGCTAGTCAAGTTAAGGCTCTGTCAAAAGACAGAAATATCTCACAGTTTCTTGAATTTGGGCTTTATGATACGCTTACAGGGGTAGCTCAGTGGTTAGGGTGTTAGACTATGGATCAGAAGGTCCCAGGTTCAAACCCTACCACCAAAACATACATTAAAACTGCTGGAACCCTAAACAAGCGCCATAACCCTTAACTGCTCTCGGGGATAATGACCTAAAAAGTCTCTCTGGATAAGGGCACATGCCAAATGCTGTAAATGTAAACCCTGATTAATTTGTGATGTCTTTATTCTATGTATGGATAAACAAAAGTAGTTTGAGAGAAAACAACCATGGGGGGGGGGGGGTTCTATTTATAATAGATATTTATACTTGTTATTTATTATTTCTAAACTGTAGTTAATATTGTAGTGTATAAGCTCAAAATTATGTAATCTCCTCCCTGCATTGCCCACAAACGTCCAAATTAAGCTAGGAAACTGTTATTCATTTATATGGACTAATAACGTGTATAGCTTAAACATTTAATTGACAGCCCTGAGAAAGAGACTGATCAGGAGGGAGGGAGAGAGAGAAAGCGAGAGAGTAGAATGAACAGAGAGCAAGAAGAACCAGACCACACGGTTATAGGCCTAATGCACAGCATATTCTATTTCTCATTTTATTAAAAAAAAAAAAAAAAAAACATTTAAATAAAGAAAGTGGTATGAAAATCATGGTACTTACTAGTAATTCTAATGTGGTCTTTCGGCCGCTCCCGGCAAGGGGTCCGCACATACAGTACAAGCTTGACAAGTTTTACGCCAGATGCCCTCCCATTTTACCTGGGCTTGGGACCGGCTGGATTTTGTGCACTGGCTGCGAATCGAACCCGGGCCTTTCACATGGCAGGCGAAACATATGATCAATATATATGTCTTTTTTTTTTTTATATAATATTAATGATAAAATAATAAATTACTATTAATATCAAAGCACTAATAGCTAGGCGTTGTACACATTACATTCCCACTAAAGGTCTGATCCTAGAATCGCCCCCGGGGCCTCTGTTAGAAAAATAATGCGCCCTGCTATACTGCGAACATTGCTCAGGAATGGTTAAAAAGCATTGTGTATTCATGAAAACTGGGAATTACCAAGCAGGACAATATTATGTAATTGATTTTAAATCAGGTTTTTGCTGAACACTTGCACTACAGCACTCCCACAATCACAAGGGGAGGGGAAAAAATGTTTGTAGAAAACAATACAATACCCTAAGCTTAAAATATTCATCGCACAGTGGTGGCCAGAAGTATTGAGACATGTGAACTTTAATGAACCAGGCTAATAAGAATAAGAAATTTGTTCTTTTATGCAATGAAATTGCCGTACAAACATCAGTATTTAGTATGAAGTCCGTTATTCTTCCAAACCTGCTGGAGTCAAAAGAAAAAAAAAAAAGAAAAAAAAACCCCGTCTTCAGTACTCACTCGCTCAATTCATGCCTGCTTGATTGCATCCTGTGCAGAAATTCGCCACAGAAGTTCACAATTGACTTGAGAATTCCAAATTTGGGCTGTTTTTCTGCAGAGGTGTACACCCCGGCTGCAGAAAGTAAACGTTCTACCGTGTATTTCTTCCAGTCATTAACGAAACCAGCTGATATTAATTAGCCAGATAGGTGAGAACTAATTAATGACATCACCTAGAATACTACTAATAATAGTATGTTACGTTTGGACACTATCTGCTTATTTTCTAAAGGGCACCAATTATTCTGGGGTTTATTCAGAAATCATCCAATCAGGCATCAGGTGTACAGTATGTGTGTGTGTTCAGTACACTCACACACACACACACCACACACACGCACAGTTGTGCATACCTTGGGAGAATTTGCCAGATGTGTACCATTTTTTAAAGACCGTATGAGAAGACAAGAAATAAATCAAATTCATTGTATTTCTTATAGGACTCAAATTCATATGTACAATCATCAAACAAAACATGACAATAAAGAAAATGAGGAAATCTCTGTTGGAAAATTGTACCTTTAGTTTTACTGTATTGCCCCCTTTAATGACGTCTTTTAGAATAATAGTGCATGATGTCCTTTTTTTCGCTCAGGTGGTATTCTTTTTTTTTTTTCTTTTTTAATTTTTCCCCGATTTTTCTCCCTAATTTAGGCGTGTCCAATTCCCCCCCGTCACTAGGGGGCTCCCACATTAAGGCTACTACTACCACTCAGCCGGGAGGGCCGAAGACTATCACGTGTTTCCTCCGAACCACGTGACGCCAGCCGACCGCATCTTTTCGACTCTTATAATCCTCCCCAGATGAAAGCCAGGAAAAAAAGGATCAAATGATCGTTTTGACTACTACATGTTTAAGTGGACGTGTTTTGTTTTGATGGCTCCAAGTTGATTTTGAGCGGATAGCGCTGTCCTCCGAGTGTGTTACGCCGCCCCCAACGGTGCGTGAGCGAGCAGTTCGAAAAGATGCGGTCGGCTGGCGTCACGTGGTTCGGAGGAAACACGTGACGCCAGCCGACCGCATCTTTTCGAACTGCTCGCTCACGCACCGTTGGGGGCGGCGTAACACACTCGGAGGACAGCGCTATCCGCTCCCTCCGTTGCGCGAGCTCACAGGCGCCCCTGATTGGCTGTAGAGCCGTGAATAATGTGGGAGCACTAAGTACCTCTCATCCCTCCCCTCTGAGAGAGCTCGGCCAATCAGCTCTCTCTAGACCTCCGGCTGCGAGAGGTTACAGCACCACCCGGGATTCGAACTAGCGATCTCCGGATGATAGGGCGAGCGCTTTAACCACTGCGCCACTCGGAGGCCCGCTCAGGTGGTATTCTTAGCTGTTCGTCCTTCTTGGCAAAATGCCTCCGGTTCCTCAAAAAACCGCATGTTTGAGATCTCCCTAAAGTTGCTCAATCATGTTGAGGTCAGGAGACTTTGACGGCCGCTCCAGAACCTTCACCTTTTTCAACCGTAGCCATTGGAGGGTCAACTTGGCCTCGTGCTTTGGATCGTTGTCGCGTTGGAACATCAAGGAGCTCCACATGATTGGCTTTCATGCGGCTTTAGAATCTAAATTGTCTGCCGGTATTCTGCATTCATCTTGCCATCAACTTCCCTGATGCCACTGGAGCGCGCACAGCCCCGAAACACAAGACGTCCACCATCATGATTCACATGATTACCTTATTACGCAGGTCCATCCGCAGTTCTTTTGTCTATTTTGTCTTCCACCTGGTGCAGTATCCGGCCAAGCCAGCGCATCACCCTTCATGAGCTGAGAATCTCACTGACTGTTTATGCACAGACACTAATTACCAGTGAGCCACAGGTGTGGAAATGTCCCCATGTTCCCCAAGCTACTTTTAGTTCCCTAATATTTACATTCACGGCATTTGGCAGATGTCCCTTGTCCCTGATCGACTTACATTTTTATCTTTACTTACATTACACCTCTGAGCAGTTGAGAGTGTCTTGAAGTGTCTTGCTTAAGGACCCAACATGGAGGTGGTGAAGGTGGGGTTTGAACCTGGATAACCCTCAGCCAGACCACAGTCCAGTGCTTTAACCACTGAGGTGCTGTACTAATGTCTTCTTTAATAGCTATTTAAACCTATTTAAAGTGTGTGGGTTTATAATGTGGTCAAACATTCAAGGATTTCTACACTTTTAATCAGGGTTGTTTGGCTGATTTAACGATTTCTTTTGAGCACAATTCATTTTCTTTCAGCTGCTCCTATTCGGACAATCCCTTTCCCCGGTGCCAAGGCTGTGCCGTAAGGACCCTGGAGGTGCGAGCCAAAATTCCAACCATTCAAATGGTTACTGACTTTCCCCACAGGCTTACCCGTACATGCTCAGAACTCGGCCTGCAGGCTCCTACCATATCGCTGAAAGACGGTTTAGTAACTAAGCAGACAATCTGATTTTGTGAATCTGAATCTGCGACTGTTTGACCCTTGGGTTCTTTTGAGTTATTTGGTAGTTTACTAGGTCGTGTTTTGGGGGGTGTCCTCTAAATGAGTGAAAATCTTTTCTTTTTTTGTTTTGTATGTTTTTTTCCCCATATAATCAGAGCCGTTTGCTTAAGGACAGGAATACGCCCACAGTACGTAGGTGCATGTGCGCGGTTTGCGCAGGACCCGTAACGGTATTGTACAGTATTTATTTATCGCTAGAGCACTAGAGAAGTTCTTTGGAAAGTATGAAAGGCACGGTCTGGCACTGACCTTAGGTCAGCATTTTTTAATCTAGCACATTCCGTCATGAATGTGAAGTAAATGTACTGCCTTGAACGTGGATGCTTCTCTACAGCACCTGGCTCTGGACCTAATCCGTTGCACACAACCAATTACAAACACACCTCATGAACACCACACGCTGAAGCCCAGCAGTGAAATGCACACACTTTATTTCCAAGGCATTCCATTAGATATAGTGATTCCTTGAAGGTCAGAGCGACAGGAATCAATACCCAATGGTCTTGTCCATGTGGTGTTTGCCGTTCCTTCGTTCTGATCTTCAGGCGCCGTGCTGTCGTCGCAGCGCCTCGGCCATGAAAAGCTCCTTCACGTCCTGACAGTAGTTGTTGATCTGCCCTTGAGGAGTGAACGTACACAAGCATATGTACTATAAATGATATGCACAACCTACGCAAATCAGCAGGATCATTAGAGGGCCTTAGATTATGACTGACATCACTGGAAAGGCTGTAAGTAATAACATACGGATTGGACCTTAGATTTGGCGATGCGTCAAAGCTCAAGGTGCTACCTGTGTCATTTATTTAGAAATACGAGGGCTGCGCTGTCTTTCGGGTCAAGGCTTGTGATTTGGATGAAAGAAGAGCAGCGTGCGGTGATTTAATACCTGGTGCTGAAACAACTCACGGAAGAAAGAGCATGAATAAAATTTGGACTTTTTTTTTTTTACTTTTACTCCTAAGGAAGGTGGAAGTTTCTTAAAGAGGATCATGCCTGGTGACGGGACACGACGGATTCATCATGACGAACCGTGAGAGCAAACGACAGAGTATGGACCGGGGCGAGAAAATGTTAAAAAGCATCAACCATCAACTGGAAAATTCATCAACGCTACCAGTTTTCTGAGATCCTCAAGGGCCAGAAGTATTGGAACATCATCAGGAAAGAATCAACAGTGCTCATTACACTGAGACGTATAATGAAGAATAAACGCAGAGGCCCGCTATCCTTGGGCGTTGTGATCTCGCATGACGATGCGCGTCCGCACTGTCGCCGCTCTGCAAGATTCACTTCTGAAGTGAAGACGGCGGTGCATTCGTGTCTCGCAGCTCAGGGTGAAATATTTTTTTCATGATGGAATACATCATGAAAGCTCGTTGATGGATTGACAAAGTGTACTGAAAAGCAAGGAGATTATGTCAAACAATTAGGTATTTGTCTTTTCTATATGTTACTTAAACAACATTTTACTGCTAGAAATTACTGCAAACTTTGGACTCATCCATGAAACCAAGATATTACTTTTGAACGCTGTAGAAGTTAATAGTTATTACATTTCACTTTGCATATAATAACGTAAATCCTACTATTAATAAAACCTACCCAACCTACAGCTTTCAAAAGTAACATTTTTGCATCATAGACTTCATAGGATTATTATTATTATTATTATTATTATTATTATTATTATTATTTATCCCTCCAACCTAGTAGCAACCTCCTGCACTGATACTTTTCCATTTGAATTAACCAAAACTTCATTAAGAACTCTTAGCATTCTAATTCATTTATAAAAAACAACTTCAGACAATCGTGCAGGACCTCTGCTCTACAGCCTGCCTGGCTTTTTGTCTACTGTGGAAAGCCATGGAAAACCGCCCACTCCCGCTCTCGCACCCCTGCACTGTACAGATGGGGAAATCAATGACTATAAAAGAATAAAGGGAGTGTAATTGGTTGTTAATGGCTGTGATTGCCCCTTCTGGCACCTGCGATGAGGAGTGTGTGCATTCGCGGAGGAGGTGGTGGCGGTTCGAACATCTTGCCGATGTCCACCTCCGGCGGTTCTCCTCTGCTCTGACGCTGGGCGTTCTCCTGCTGTCGCCTCTGCAGGTACTACACAAAGAGAAAATAAAAGAGGTGGGGGGAAACTTTTTCTAAGTTGATGTCAAGTCCAACTATTAAAATCGGTGGGATGCTGAAAGAACGAACGGGCTAAGAGTAAATAATTACCGAGCGGGAACGAGAAGCGAATTTACAAACTGGTATTGAGGGCGTAAACTGAAAAATTGACACGGAATAAGGTCTGTGCATTCGAAGGTCAATTCATTCAACAGCGCTGGAGTTTAATACTTTTACTTGTCAGACATTAGCAGGAGTGTCAAAGTTCATTTAAGCCTCCTTCGCCTTTGTTGATCAAACAGACAGACTATTAAAGTGTTAGATTACAGGCGACGCTCTGTAACTGTAATGAACAACTGTCACACTGGGAAAGTCGATTTTATTCCCAGGTTGTGTGTGTGTGTGTGTGTGTGTGTGTGTGTGTGTGTGTGATTTATATCACCGTTGACGATATCGGTAATTTCCTTTCAAATAAGGAGATATGATTAAGAGTGCCTGATGGTAAATGGTGATGGATGTGGTGTGCACTGTACACGAGGCAGGAGTGACTGATGCGTGAGGTAATTACTACGACTCGCGCCGTGTATTGATATGAAGGCTGCTCGGCTTGAGGCTCGTTAGGTGCTTGTCGAGCGGACGCGTGAATTCTTCTTGCCGTATGCACAGGAAGGGTTTATGTCCTGGTGAAATGTTTCCGACGACAGTTAATGCCGGAAAGTTAGTATAATAGACAAGTGTGAAATTCTTACCGGTTGTACTCAGGGCTCGATTTCCCCCCATCTTGAAAAAAATGACAAAAACCCTCCCCTCTGTAACCCCCACCCACCATCCCCTTTAGATTAATAATGCTGTGAATTATGTAAACTTTGTCATGAAAATTAAATATTAAAACTCTCTGCGTATGATCATCTACGGACTGTAAATAACGGCGATCAGCCAATCAGATTTCAGTATTGTAGCGCGCTGCTCACAAGCTTTTTTTTCCCCGCTGTTTGCATCTTCGCATCGGCCAAGAGAAGAGACGGTTCAAGCACCGCTTTTGACTTATTTCAGAAAGAAGAGAACTGAAGGTTCATACAAATCCTCTCCTCGGAGACGCGAAGAAAACTTTTAGAAATGATTGACAGCTTTAACGTTTTAGAAATGATTGACAGCTTTAATGATTATAAAAGACGCGCTCTTTACCCAATATGTTTATTCTACTCTTTTTTTTTTTTTTTGGGGGGGGATTTTTCCCCGATTTTCTCCCTAATTTAGTCGTGTCCAATTCCTCCCCGTCACTAGGGGGCTCCCACATTAAGGCTACTACTACCACTCAGCCGGGAGGGTCGAAGACTATCACGTGTTTCCTCCGAACCACGTGACGCCAGCCGACCGCATCTTTTCGACTCTTATAATCCTCCCCAGATGAAAGCCAGGAAAAAAAGGATCAAATGATCGTTTTGACTACTGCATGTTTAAGTGGACGTGTTTTGTTTTGATGGCTCCAAGTTGATTTAATTAAGCTTCTATTTTGTTAATAAAACTGTTCTTAAAAATTGGACATATTCCGCAATCATTCTGTACGGGTTAGTTGCAGGTCGTTGTCCCGTCCCGTCCCATCCCGTCCCCCTAAAAAAACAAAAAAATCTTTGACCTACACCATCCCCCTTGATTTTTTCTTCTCTACAATTCGACCACTGTGCGGTACCACTGTATGTAATTATAAGGTGAGAAGAATAAACTTACAAGATTTACTTTAAAATTCCACTAATTGCGCTTTTGAAGATTATCTACAGTATGTTATGGGATTGAATTCCAAATAGTGCAATATGTAGCGTATACAATCCCTTGTTCCACACACCAAGTAGTGCCCTGGATCAGAGGTTAGAGAGGGATTATGATTAAACGTCCCAGTGCTGGTAGGCTCTTTATCACCTCTCGTGCGATTCCTCTCATCCAATCAGATTACACGGTTTAAACTAAGGTGTTATGTAACATGCAGTATTTCTATCACCCATACAGTACATGCATACAGTGAACACTCCAATACGTAATTGTTGAACTATTGCTATTAGACTTACACCGCTAACATTCTTTGCACTCTTCATTATCCATATTTGAAAATTATTTCTTTATATTCACTATTTTAAGGTAAATATGTCAAATTAGGACTACTTTAAGGACTATTTTTCAAAGCGTCAGACTCACAGGGAAAGCACCATGCTGGTTATTTACATGTTTATCTTATTGACAGTCAGGCTATAATCAGTTACCAAGACTGACGGTCTGTTTCTGATTGCTGCATCGGTGCATTTTAATCTTGCCTTTTAAATGGATGCATCGATCTAAATTGTGACACGACGTTGTCTTATGACTGCACGCCTGATCATTTTATTCATTCCTTACCAAAGAGATGAAGCTGAGGAACAGCCAAAAAACGACAGAGCAATCTGCAGACAATGATGTCAAATTATAGATATAAAAAAAAAAAGTTTTTTTTTTTTTTTTTTTTTTAAATCTCAGTGTGAGACCCAAACCAAGAGACATTAAATATTCTAGATAAAGCACTTTTCCAGCTGCACCGTTCCTTATAGACTGACCAGAGCATGTATATACAGCCATATGCTGGAGGTGGATCTGTAGAAACAAAAATGCGGTTCTGTTTAAAGACCCACAAATGAGGGGCGAGAGTGAATACCTGGTGCTTCTGCTGCTTGCTCAGGTTGCGGCAGTACGTGTTGTACTTGACGATTTCTTGGCTCATGTCATCGACTCGATCCATCAGCAGCTGCAGACTCTTCTCCAGATGGTTACTGCGAGCACAGATCGACACCCAATTAAGCAAAACGAATGGAGTCTGATAAACGGTCGACTGACCGTTCAAGAATAATGGACCCGTGTTCCGATGAAATGCACAATGAACGCTCGGTGAATCAAAAGGTTGGGTACATGGAATTAACTACTCCGAGGACTGGATATCCAGCCGTTTCTCATCTACAGAACTAATGTGTAAAATGTCAGACATCAGCCTCTCTCGCGGCGTCTGTTCCTCCCTGTGCTTTTCTCGAGTATTTTCCGTCTTGGGTCACACACTGTGCACATTCATTGTATGCTTTCAGACACTTTCTCGCATTTACCCAGACAACAAAAGGGCATTGCTGTTCACCGCGTGAGTGAAATTACAATCCTAATGAAAGACTCACCCGGAAAGAAAGACTCACCTGGAAAGCAAGAAAGGAAGAAAGAAAGAAGCTCGAATTTTTTAAGATATAAAAAAATAAGATGTGATGTAGAGTTAGTGTTACTATAGTACCCTACTTCCTCTTAATGACGTGCAATTTAGCGAAATAAATTAGCTCCTGGAATCGCATTATAGCAGCTATAAATAATTGTTCCCTTTACGACTTATCCTGAATTTAATAAGACGAAGACTGACAACTTACCAAGACACTAGGGCAGCAACTGAACTAGTATTATGATAATTGAATAATAATCTAACAATTAATGAAACAATCAATCAACTAGGATATAGCGTGGTGGTGACTTAGGTGTGTGGTAACCAGCAATAAAGGTGAAGACTTCATTCAAAATAGTTAAAATATGTTCAAAGTTTTTTACTGAACATTTTTTCAGGTACAGAAGAAGAAAAGGCTTTTCGGTCAAAATCTAAAACCAACGACAAGCAAAGTACGATAGCAGTGATAAAGTCGGGGCCTCCGAGTGGCGCAGTGGTTAAAGCGCTCGCCCTATCATCCGGAGATCGCTAGTTCGAATCCCGGGTGGTGCTGTAACCTCTCGCAGCCGGAGGTCTAGAGAGAGCTGATTGGCCGAGCTATCTCAGAGGGGAGGGATGAGAGGTACTTAGTGCTCCCACATTAATCACGGCTCTACAGCCAGTCAGGGGCGTCTGTGAGCTCGCGCAATGGAGGGAGCGGATAGCGCTGTCCTCCGAGTGTGTTACGCCGCCCCTAACGGTGCACGAGCGAGCAGTTCGAAAAAGATGCGGTCGGCTGGCGTCACGTGGTTCGGAGGAAACACATGATAGTCTTCGGCGCTCCCGGCTGAGTGGTAGTAGTAGCCTTAATGTGGGAGCCCCCTAGTGACGGGGAGGAATTGGACACGACTAAATTAGGGAGAAAAATCGGGGGAAAAATCCAAAAAAAAAAAAAAGCAGTGATAAAGTCGAAATGTTGCTAAAAGTTCAAAGATGGCAGAATCGATTAAAACGTTTAATCTAGTTAATCATAGATAGCAATTAATCACAATTTTAAAATACTCAAATTAACTTCTATTTTAAATGTGCATCTTTGTAATAAAGAAATGTACAACAAAATGGTTGGAAGAATCACATTATGCGGTTTTATAAAATATCAAACATGACCATTTACCGAATGGTAAACTTCTTGCAGTGGAATCTTACTGTGAGACTTGCCTGCTCCTAGAGTGGTGACCACGTCTGTTATCTCCTTTTCAACGGCAAAATGTCTTTCTTCTGTTTTTACCATGATTAGAGTGAACGGGTGCCGTTGCCAACGCAGAGGTAGTTATGGTTACTTACTGATGTCCAGGGGTCTCCGGTAAGTGCAATAAAAGTAGCTTCTGCCAACTGCTTTACTTTCACAGCCTTTTCAGTGGCATAGAGTTCATGTATTCTTGTAAAAATAGTTCCCCTCGATGGTAGCTCGAACACACAACGTTGGTTTTATCCGAAGCTTTTTATAAGGAAACTTGCAGTTTAGCACAGGTGATGTTTCCTCAGTCATCTTATCATCCGCGTTAACGGTATCATTAACACACACCCGGGTAACCACACTTCGATTATGGGAAGCCATTAGG
This sequence comes from Clarias fuscus, assembly GCA_030347435.1. Lineage (NCBI taxonomy): Eukaryota > Metazoa > Chordata > Actinopteri > Siluriformes > Clariidae > Clarias > Clarias fuscus. Next base: position 22,425,579 of record CM059226.1, on the reverse strand, counting down.
ATCAAACTTGATCACATAATTCATTTGCATTTTTTTTTTAAAACTAATTAGAATTTCACCTGCGTTAACGCATTAATATTGACAGCCCTAATTGAAATATGTATAAAACTGAGGCGGGGCAAAGGGGCATGGTCAAGCACTTCTCTGTGAAGGGGAGAAAGTCAGGTCAGAGGGCAAAGTATGAACACCTGAGGAGGAACTTGGGTGATTAGTGTGCGAGAGCTGGAAAGAAATAATGAAGAGATCCAAGAGCAGAGCAGAAGATTTTTAAGAAACATTTCTTTATTTTTTAAATAGATTAATTTTATAACCAAAATCTGAGGGTTTATCCAGATTAGAATTATATTGTAATGTCAATATGCCCCTAACACTCTGTTCAATTATATATATATATATATATATATATATATATATATATATATATATATATTTTTTTTTTTTTTTTTTTTTTGTGAAACTTAAAAAGTGATTCCGTTAATATACGCACATGCCAGTGTCAGAGAGATTTCTTTTTTTCCTGTTAAAACGTTGTTTCCGTTGTGTGTGTGTGTGTGTGTGTGTGTGTGTGTGTGTGTGTGTGTGTGTGTGTGTGTGTGTGTGTGTGTTTGTTGTTAAACCTAAAAAGCGAGGTGGGGAGAGGAAGGAGGAGTGTTACTGTGTAAAACGAGGCGAGGGAAGGGGCTGTGGAACGAATAATTTGAGTTTTCATTATTTCTTATGGGAAATGATGATTTGGTTTACGAGTGTTTTGGAACACAAGCCCACTTCTGAAACGAATTATGCTCGATATATAGTGGAACCTTGGATTACGACTATAATTCGTTCATATTCCAAAACATTTCCAACATTCCAAAAAACACTATAACACATATATTTCATATATTTTTAACATATATTTCATATATTTTTTGTTTATTCTTAATCTTAATTAATTTGTCTTAATCTGTAGCGTGTACTCTTGTGTGTGTGGTTGTGTACAATAAAATAAAATGTCCAAAAAATAAATAAATAAATAGAGTTTAACCTGACAATCCTTGTGATTTTAGTGAAGAGCAATAGAGAAACATTTCAGGACGCTTCAGGTAAAGCATTGTGGTGCACCTGGTGGAATCGCGATCAGCTCTCGGTGTAAACATGGATTCAAAAGGATGACTGAGGCGGAAAGGAAGTGGGCATGTAGCAACACGGCAACACACAGACACTAATTAGACACATCGTGCTCAGGCGTGCATTCTTTCCCCCTTACCTGATTCTCGTTCCCTTCACTCGAACATGCCCACTGTAACACAAAGTCTTAGTTATGAGTGAATATACTCTTAACTCTCGCAATCTTGGTTGTGAAGGTCGTTGCAGTCACACTTTTGTTTAGTTTAATCCAGAAAGTGGTAATTTCTGGTAAAAGAAAAAGTGCGGCCTGCTCTGTGTGGGAAAACTTAGTTACAAAGCACCAACACTGGCATGTTTTAGACTGAAAGTAAGATGAACATGTCCTTCCGGAAAACCTCAGTTTTCTCTCAGTCTCTTTATACCCAAGTCTAAGTCGAGTCCTTTTGTAACCTGTTGCTATAGAAACGATGACACGGGAACAAGCGCATTAATATGAACCCGTGATTCGCCTCGGAGATGAAACTATTGTCGGAGCTCCTGTTATAGAAAAATTAATCAGTCAGAATATCCGCCTGTTCAGTCAGGCTTGTCTCTCAGGATGAATACACTTCTCTGAGAGCACCTTGTTAAAGTTTGGGCTCGGAGATAAATAACACTGTCTGATGCACGCTTCGAGGATTTGTTTTTTTACGGCTCGGATTTGTTCTGTCTAATAAGCGCCCGGGTGTTGATTCATTTCTATAATAAAAGCCCTAATAACAATTCATGCTGCGAAGCAAGTCACAGGTTTATATTGATGAGGTAGTTGTAATATATTATCAGTTATCATCCAGAGAAACAGACTTTTTACAAAACGTGGACGGTGGATACTTTATATTGACTTGTTTAATTAAAAAAAAAAAAAGAACTGACGATTTTTTCTGTAAGGATATGAAGATTTAACAGTTATGGAAGGAGTCTCCAGTGTCAGCAACTGGTAACAGTAAAATGTAAACCTGTAAGTTTGCACTAGAAAGTCTTTAGGGGGTATATAATCACATGACAGGCTGCAATTTGGCATCTTACTATATTTAATATAAAAGGACGGGGCGGCACAGTGGTGTAGCGGTTAGCACTGTCGCCTTGCACCTCCAGGGTCCGGGTTCGATTCCTGACTCTGTGTGCATGGAGTTTGCATGTTCTCCCCGTGCTTGGTGGGTTTCCTGCGGGTACTCCGGTTTCCTCTCACAGTCCAAAGACATGTAGGTTAGGTTAATTGGCTATAGCGAAGGTGACAACAGGAACTAGTTTCATGGACGCTTTAACAAACATTAAGCTTGAATGGATAAAAAGTATTGTGTTTTTCTTTTAAAAAAAAATATGTTTAAACAGAACAATTCTGTAGTAGAAGTAGTTTTATCAATAAAACGCTGATGTGCAACTGAAAGCACTGGGTTCATTCTAGCATTGCAAATGAGATGTAAATACTTTTTCTTTTTTTCAAATCCTGCATTTTGATTGGTTACAAGAATTCCCCATTTTTAAGATTAGTTAAGTCACCAGAGTGCTCAAAAACAATCCAAATGCTAGAGCGCATAGGCAGGACCTAAAGGCAGTATGGAGGACTGCGAGCTCAGAGCGGAGCGCTACAGTACATTCGGTGAGTGTTGTAAATGTGCACGGCTAGCACCTCAACACTAAGTTCGCCTGCCTTTGTTGTACACATGAACCTAGAGGCTGTTGTATTAAACGCCACGTCTACTCTGACAGTGGAATGCCGTATACTGCTTAAAAACACACACTTTCCATCGGATTTATGGGTCCTGTGCAAATTATACAACAGCGCGATATCGAGGGAGTCTTAATATCAGCCTTATAGCAATGTCAGTGTTAAAAGTGCAGACATCACATCTGGCTCGTTCAGTAGGACTCTCTGGGTTTCTGTAAAATTGCACTGGATCGATGTGCACCTTTAAAAGCACAACACAAATTAAAAATAAAAAAAGTAATCTTTCTGCTGCTTCTTTTAGTGACATCGTTTTTTGCTGAAGGTTTCCAGAAGAAGAGCCAATATTTATCTCTGACCTGCTGGATAAACTGAGCGGTTTGTGTTTTTCAGCGACGGCGCTCTTGTCCTCCAGCTCCCACATCAGCACGTTCACCAGATTTGAGTTCTTGATGACTATCGGCACTTCCCCAAACATGTGTTCATAGCCGTTGTTGGCTTTCTTCAGCCTAGAAACAAATCTAAATGCATAAGCAGCAAGATATTGTGTGTTGATCTTCGCCGCGTAATAAAATCTCATTTCCATTCCGAGTGTATATTACAGGACTTCTTCTACAAATCCAGATTCCGGTCCTGATCCGGACCGCACTGCAATTCAATCCAGACCCAGCCCGTTTTAAATTAGGAATACAGTAATACAATGTCATAAAGTGTACTAAAATAAAAACGTACATATTAATATGACATATGAATAATTGTTAGTTATATAGTCTATCTACAGTAGAGCTCGTTATGGAGATACTGGCCCAAGATTAAAGCTAAACATAATGGTTTCAAGGCAACGTTGAGGTACGAGTATGAAAGAGTTCAGAGGATGTCATGATCCAAATGTGCAAAGAAAAGGTCAGTGTCTCCGTCTAGTGACCACACCTTTTGTGTCACGGTTTAGGCAGCAGACAGTGCCATCTCTCAGACTAGACTGCTGTGTATTTTGACTGTCTTAGGGGCCGTTCACAAGTCGCATCTTTTGCTTGCTCAACTGTGTTATTTTAAATGGAGACGGCACAGGAGCACAAGCCCGCGAGCACTTTTTAAATAAGTGCGACTGGCGTTTCACTTTTTAGACATGACATGTGATCCGCCTCTTAGGGCACCATGTAACTTTTATTTCAAAACCATTTCGATATTACAGCATCTCGTTGTGATGAGCTTTAAGGTCAGTTTGTTTAATCAGTTTATGCAGGCATCAAAACAAATACCAGTTGATCATTTAGTTTGTTTTGGGATGAAATCACACAAGGAAGATTTTTCACTTGTAGGTAAAATTTCTTCTAAAACACCTGCAAACTTTATAACGTTAAAAGTTCGAGTTGTTAAGGTTCACAAGCAATAATTTACAGGCCATTTCTTTTGCACTGACTTGGACGTAGTTTGAATCTTTCTGACACTTGAATGTAAGTTAGAGTTGCTTTGGTTTAAGTATCTGATTGCAGTGACATTTTTTCCACAAGGCTTGAATGTATTTTGTCCCAGACTTTCTTAAACCAGAACGTACATTGGTTGTAAGTTAAAAGCAAGTTTAATAAAAGTCATTTGCTTATCACCCACCGTTCCTGACCTTTGACCTTATTGAATAGAAATCAGTTCCAGACTTTTGAATACAGTCCCCGACATAAGAACAAACTCCATTCCAGGAGTGCGTTCATAAATCGGATTTGTTCGTAAATCCAACAAAGTGACTCTTATACGTCTAATCAACTTAACTAAATCTCTGTCCATTTCACCCACACTGCCATCATGTGGCCAAAAACCATAATCGTACCTAAGGTAATGAATCTCTACATGTGAAATGTAACTGCGCCTTTAAATCGCAAGGGGAATCATGAACGCCATTTTGTCCCGGAGCTGTTTTCCACTGTATTGGACTGTAAAAGCTTCTGTTTTCTTGAGGATTTTCCAAAATTAGGATTATTCACATCAGGACAGCTTTACAGGGGCTCTCGGGCTGGTTCATTGAAACTGGTGAGGTTTCCAACAACTAAGGTGAGGGAGGGGAGTCAAAAAGAGTCAAGTGAAGCAGCTTCAATAATATTGTTCAATATTAATGTTCAAATGTTTAATGGAAGCAGACGTACATTCTGACAGAAAAAAGAAGGCCGCAGCTTAAACGCGAAAAAGTTTATGTCCTTCCTGCGACTGATCTCAAACCCGGCTGTCACTCTTTCGCTGTTATTTCATTCCTAATATGCTTGCGCAATTTAAAAAGCAATCACCATCTGCCAGCGAGGCCAGGCGAAGGCGTGAACTGTGTGGCCGAGAGATTGATGACTAATCCAGCACAGAGCGCCTTTTTTTTTTTTTTTAAGTTCCTTCCTGATGACCGACACCGCAGGAGGCAAAGTGTGTGCCTTTTCACTTTGCTTACAAAGTAAGACAAATCCAAAGTAATAATAATCCTAACCTTTTACGATTCAACTTTTGTAGTATGACTCAAAAAGACAAGGAGTGAATAGGGTCGTTTTTTAAAAACAATAAATATCACTATTAAGTCTGTCTGTTTACTGCAGATATTTGTTGTTAAGCAGGATTTGTGTTGGAGTTTTAACTTTTTTTAATTACACTGATTTATGCAAATCCGATTTATCTTTTCTAAAATGTATGCATAAAGTTGCGTACTCCATAACAGCATTGCTGCTCCTAGAGGGAAATGGATTATATACCTGAAAATATCATAAATGCCATAATGAAATATTCTAAAAATAGAAAATATATTACAGATGTTTGATGGCATTTTCAGTACAAAGACTTAGCATGTTTCAAATTTATAAATATGCCAAAAAAAAGTGATTTTAACAAAAAAGTTTTTAAGAATTCCATATTGTTTATTAGAGATGGTGGGAAAATCTATTCAGTTCTGACTTGCGATTCTTTTGTGTGGAGACTCGCTTATCAGCCGATCAGCCTCAGATATAAACGATTCTGCATGGGGCGCGGAAGCGTCCGAGTGCCGCAATAGAAACGCATTTTATGCTGTTTCTTTATAATCCTACAGGTGGCGCACGCTGAACTAGTTACACATTTTCATCCCGTGTGATAGGAGTAAATTATTTGCTAAGTTTACTTAGGAATAATAACAACGGTGAAATACATGCTGCTCAATAACAATGTAGCCTTTTGTTTAATTTAAATGTTAAACTCTTTATTTGAAGTTAGTTTGTAGTGTTTAAATGCTGCGTTTGGTTTTTAAGTGAGGAAAAACAAATGTTATAAGAATCTGTTAAAATGATAACAAAAATCTCTTATAAACAGCTGTTTCACTTAGAACACTGCACACATCCGTATCGAACACCACCGCTTATGTTCAAGCACAGAGTTTCCACACCAAATGTTGACCGTTTATTGTTTGTTATTATTTAGTGCTTTTTACAGAAGTTTCTTTTAAAGTAGAAATGTTTTCAGAAGCATCATTGCATATGACTTTTGTTTGGATGTTCCTAAGACTTTTGCACAGAACTGTAATTCAAACAGCTGTTAGGTTTTCCTGAGGATGCTGGAGAATACGAATTCTTTTGGTAACTTTGTCACACTCGCGCCTTTCTATTTTCATGCAAAACCCAGGAGTCGACATTATTGATTTTTTTTTTTCCCATCTGAAAACTGGTCTGTCATGTAATATGTCACTTTCTTTATGGGCATGCAAATATTCTTCTGTAATGTTATTTATTTATTAATTTTAGTGGATCTTTGTAGGGAACGGTCTTGTACATAATAATGCAGACATAATAAACTTATATAACAAAATTTGTACTACAGATAATATGGCATATATTGACATAAGACATTTGCACAGTACTGTTTATATATATATATATATATATATATATATATAAAATGGGCATCAAAGTTTCGTGATAATATTGAATCTGGAGGTGACAGGTTATTCCCACCCCTATTGTTTAATATTAATATTTTTATATTCAAGTGTTATTTTAAAAAAATAATTTAAAAAATAACAACACATTGTTTAATATCACAATAATTCCTGTCTTGTATAACAAGAAATGGGGAAGGGGCAATTTGCATAGCCCCGCCTCCTCTTTAAAGGTACAACTTTAACAAAAAGGGGATAATATGGTACCTTTCAAAAAAATTGCTGAGTCATGCAATCTCTATATGCATTGTTAAAAAAATATTCTGTGTGTGTGTGTGTGTGTGTGTGTGTGTGTGTGTATGTATATATATATATATATATATATATATATATATATATATATATATATACAGGTTGTGTTATACATGTTACAATGCATGTGTTGCAAATACCCTTTTGGAGGAAAGCCTTTCTCTTTATAGATCTCCATCAGTTTAGGAGTTAACCTGTAAGCTTTGAGGGACAGAGAGCCGTGTGCCATCTTGATGGGATCTAAAACAGAGAAGACACTACAAAGTAAAGCCCTGTTCATTCCTTTCTACAGCAGTAACTGTTACATCACTCTTTCACTCACTCTTAACCAACGGCTCTTAACATGTCTACGAACCCGGTGAACAGACTGCTGTTAACAGCGATGCGGCTGCTTGCAAGTCGGTGGAGTAAATCTCAACAGTTTTTTAAAACTAGTTCCAAAATGCTTTCAGCTATCAGACATTTACTCCGAGTCTCACTGTAATCACAGGTTTCTCTTTCAGAAATCAATAAAACTGGCTCGCAATGAAAAAAAAAGAGCCTACATCACAGGCTGCCTTGTTCATGATCCTTGGTTGTGAACTCTCCATAAATCCAGAACAGACGAACAGAGATTTTCATTGATGATTACTAAGTCCTGAAGTGTTTTATTCTTCTTGTGCCACAGATATTGTTGGAGATTTCACACGTTTGTCTTAACTGATAGCTGAACGCATTAATCGCTAATCGATAAATCATTATTATTTAATGGTAACAAGATGAACTCAAGAGCTCTAGTGCCACAATACCAGTAAATTACTTGTATGAGACAAAATAATGTAAAAAATAGTAAAAAAAAAAAAAAAAAAAACACACAACTGAACAAAAATCTATAATAAGTCTTCATGCTCATCATTTAAAAACATGGGCACTAAAAATTGCATTAAATATACTAAACTATATTACTAAATTAATATCACACACTGGTTCCGGGAGCACGTTCATAAGTCCGATTTGTTCTTAAGTCAACAAAGTGAGTCTTATACGCCTTTGACACGAATATACAATGTAAAGAATACCAACCGACTTGACTAAATCTGTCCCCTTTTCCCACACTGCCAAAAACCGTAATTGTGCATAAGGAAATAAATCTCACAGCCTTTAAATCGTGAGACAAATTGGACTCCTGAACGCCATTTTGTCTCAGAGCTGTTTTCCACTGTACTGGACTGTGAACTATATTTTGTTGAGGATTTTCCATAATTAGGATTATTCACCATTGATGAATGTACTTTACAGACAACCATTTTCTGTCTTCATCGTCCCGGACTGTTTCATTGAAACCGGTGAGGCCAACTCACTTCTCCCTCACACACACACACACACACTTACAATATACCGGACTTCATTTTATACATTCACTTACACAATGAAAATAATGTATATAATTGTAAAGATTGGTATGTGGTGCACTGCAGTGTTTATATTTTGCACAGTACACATGAGCTACTTTAACGATTTGTTCGCATCTACGAATGTTCGTAAGTCGGGGACTACCTACAGTATATTCCAGATGTATGTAATTATTATTTTAGTTTACACATTTTACTCGCATTTTAGGTGGTACAGTGTTGCCATTCCTCTATAATCCTATAATCCTCCTCTATAATCTTACATTCTAAACTGTTGGCAAGCAGCACAGTGTCCAGTGTGGGAGGAGTTAAGTTTGTTTAGAAATTTGACAAAATCTAATCAAAAAGTGTAGAAAATTGTGATATTTATAAAATCGTGATACTAACAGAATCGCAAAAGTATTGTGATATCGTATCGGGGCGTGTCTCTGATAAATATTATTATATAATTATGATTATGATTATTGCTTATTATTATTATTATTATTATTATTATTATCAGTTAATGCATTTGAGTAAGTTTTTTTTTCTTAAAAAAAAACTAAACTTCAAACTCAAATGCACTAACTGATAATAATAATGAAATGAAAATGATAAATGACAGATAGCGGATGAAATAATGTCAGATGAAATTTTATATACGTACATACAAGAGCTTCAAACTGATCAAGTAAATGAACAGCAATTCCCCACAGGTAGACTGTTGATCTGATTCGACTGTTAGGCTTTGAGAATTTATTCATTTCTTTTTTTTTTTTTTAAATCAGATGATGAACTTGGTCGAAAATTGAAAATCGCAACGCCCCAAAAAATCGAACAGAACCAAATCGACGGTCTGGCTGTGATTCTCAGCTCTACCGATCCGTTTCTGCCTTATCAGATTTGAGAGAAACAGCGCTGCGGGGTAAAAGATATGAAATGTGATGTGGGTTAGTCAAACATTACTGAAGCAAACATGTTTCTATTCCCCCATCACACACACACACACACACACACACACACACACACACACATACACACACCCGCAGTTTAATTCGTGTTTGACAATCCAATCTTGAGTGTGTGTAGTAAAGGTCAAGCAGCGAAGCTTTTTCTCCTGCTTGAGAAGTGAGGGACGGCTTCTAGATATTGCGATGGGGTGGCACAAAGGCCAGCTCAGCAACAGCTTCGGTAATTGAGTTGCGCTGAATTAATTTCGTTTGTCAGCGTTGTTCAAAAACTTGAGACGCGTTTTAAAGTCCTCGTCAGCTTTGCCACTCATCCTCTGGCTTTAGCCCTGTCTGTTTTGGTTTTTGTTAAAAAAAAAAAAAAATGTAAAAAAAAATCATATCCAAAATATACATCACAAAATGTAGCCATTAATGCGATACGTGTGTAAACCGACGTCAATATCGCACTCAAGTCTGTCTCTCACGCTGGTGCCTGAAAGGCTCGTTTATTTGCGCCTTTAATATAACAGGCTGCATTATTGATGCGTTTTAAATGTGTTGTGATTAACTGCATCACTCACACAGCGGCTTCCGCTCTGGAAAAGACTGAGAGATTAACAAAAAGGGACTAAATGTCCCTAAAGGCCTGAGCACACCACTCCTGCCTAATGAACTCTAAAGAAAGTGTGAAACCTAGAGCAATTTGGAATAAGATTAAATATTAATAAACGACTGCTAAAACGTTAAAAGGGATTGCTCGATCAAAAATGGCTAACGTCCGGGGGAAAACCCATCAGATGTCTCTGTGGCTGAATTCAGCCAAGAGAAAGAAGAAAAAAAAAGCGCCAAAACAAAATTACAGTTTGGCTGAAATTCGTTATTTTCCTGGCAATAACATGCTTTTAACACAAGCCGAGATGTTCCTGAACAGCGGGCTGAATAAAATCTTTTCTTTCATTTAAAAAAGAAATCGAGAACTTCATTTAGCAGAGAATATTCAACCACGTTCAACCATTTACGGGTCTCATCACACTATGACAAAGAACATGAGGTTCCCACTGTGTCCTAAAAATATTGAAGAATGCAGTGGGAACCGGGTCAAAATGGGAAAATGTGCATATGATCACGCGCTCACCAGGTCCAATGAGATCACGCCGGACAATATTGGACATGTTCCTATGTCCAGTCAGACTAAAGTATATATATACTTTAGTCTATATATATATAGACTAAAGTAACATGTGTTTACCACATCGTCCGCAGGTTGGTTTAAATACTGCAACGCGCGTTTTGATCAGTTATTGATGGTGTGAGGAATTGGATCAAGCATTTATACTAAATTCTCTGAGCCTGACATAGACGCACCTATAACCTGCATGTGCGCCATGAACGTTGTAAGCACCAAAAGAACATAACATGACATTAATGCAGTCTTCTGCAATGTGGCATGGACCTACCATTGTCATAGCACAAGACTGAAGCAGTCATTGTGAGAATCTACAGTGATACCTTGGCATTCAAGTGCCTGGCTTTAAGAATTTTTCACCTTAAGAACTGAAATTTTGTAAGAAATTTGCCTCGGAATGCGAAGCATCTTCACCATATGAGCGACCGAACCGAACCAAACGTATTCACGTATTTTTTGAGAAGTTTTTGTATTTCGTGCAAGAAGCAAGGAAAGTAGCAAGACGAAAAGGGAGTCACTTTCAGTTTCGTTTTTAAAGCAGCCGGTGCCAAGAGGAATCATAAATTAAGGTTAATTGAGGCTTAATGTCTATTTATTTCATTTTAGTTTATTTAATTTATCTTTCCTAAATGTTTTTATATGTAAAAATTACTATACAATGACTATAGTATATAAATGTATATAATGACTATATATATATATATATATATATATATATATATAGACTATAGTACAGTATATAAATGACTATAGTGTTAGAAATTGGTAATATTGATAACATTTTTTGGGTAACTGGAATGGATCATCTAATGCGTTCCGCAATACGAAATTTCGCCTTATGAGCCAGTCTTTCCATCTCCATCATGCTTGTGGTATGTCAATGAGGTGTTATGTCTTTAACTAGTCAATGTCATGGTTATTACGTCCTTAAGTTCTTCCTGCATCTTGCTTCTATGTCTGTGTCTTCATACTCTGTCTGTACTGGTTTTACCGCGTCCCTGACAAGTTGTACAAGTTCTAACTGCGTTAAGAGTTTCCAGACTGCCACACATTTAATAACATCTAATAAATGTGTGTCAGTATTTCCTATCTAATTAATAAAGTCATTAATAAATTGACTTTTTGCTTTGCTACATTAGTGCTAATGTAAGGCTAGACAATCAACAGTGTGCTACGAACACAAATGTTCCCCAAATGTTGTTTTCAAACGAGACCATGAACCGTTATATTAAACCAAAATTTTTCAAACTTATCCTAGATATTTTAGGGTATCTTACTGTAGATCCAGGATATTATAAAAAATAAATAAATAAATAAAAAGATCAATTAAAATCTGGAGGAAAAAAAACATCAAACTGCAGATCCCTATTTTATACGACTTTAGATTTAAGATCAATCTAAGTAATTAAACAAGACAGCCAACATTCTGTGCATTACTCACTATTTTATTATTACTATAATCCAAGATGGAGGTCGAGGGAGGGATCGTGAGAACTTAATCTTCCTTATAATGAGTGCAGCAGGCAGTTAAAAAAAAAAAAAAAGTTGAAAACACCTGCTCTAGAGTGTGTTCACAAACACTTCGGCCGCCACGGAGACGTGTGAAAGTGTGTGATGCTGAGTCTTTTTCTAACGTGCTTAAGGCAACAGCTCATAAGATGTTAATATGGGAATTCACCGTGCAGGTGCTGCTGTTTGCAGGCCCATCCTATCAATCAGACTCCCTGGAAGGAGGAAGTTATAGTACCTCAGCAGGGGGACTCGATGATGACAGAGCCTTCTGAAGTCTTACAGTAATCTAGCACCACGGACTCCTCGATAGCGTGCTGGTAGCTGGACTGGGAGTCCAGCAGAGCTCGGCTGACGAAGGAGCCGTACGTAGTAAGTGGACTGGTACCAGCCGACGTGAAGGTGGTCGATGCTGGTATATACCATCTCCATCTGGTATTGAACTGGGAAAACATGAGAGGAATACAGGCAGCAATCAAACAGAATTTCTGCATGCATCTATACATCATGTCATGTGGTAGCCGGCCTTTACTACGGAGATCGAGTTAAATATATAAATTATATATAAATAAATAATATACAAAGGTCTGAATTTCTTACATTTTTCTTGGAATTCTGAATTCTTTTTTCCCCCACAGAATTCTGACTCTGAGTCGGAGCCACAGCAACAACAAAAAATTGCTCAGAATGAGCTTTTTCTTGTCTCATGAGACTGAATTGGTCTGTCTCATTACAAGCTTGACTTTGTCTTTTCTATTTCTCCTAAAGCTGACTTAGGAGAAACAAAGAGAAATAACTGAGACACAACCTGAGACATACTTGAGAAACGTTTGAGAAATCTGAGATGTATGTGAGAAACAGAACTGCATTTGAAGGAGAAGCAAATGAGCCATATAGTGTATAAGACCATAATGAGATTAAAGCCAGATATAAACTGACATTGCATCTGACGTCATGAAATCTGTTCGCCACGGACCCGCCCACCTCGGGATGGCAAAAGGGACGTTACTTACCAGATGCCAGTGCCAAAACCCACTTTAAAAACTAATCACAAAAACACATGCTTTTAAGTCATTCCTAATCGTCTGACAATCCGAACCGTTTGACAACACGATCTACAAAGATAACTATTTCCTAATGAAAAGGCTGAATCTCAAATCCCTTTCTAACCCCTGATTAAGAGCACCACTTGCTGTATGAAACAAAGGATTCTAACTTACACCCTACACAGCACACAAGCTTTCCATTTTTTATAACACTGTTTAGTATTTCAACCCTGGAACAGTTATTTAGCTATTAATTAAAAAGCTTGAAACATCAGTACTACACTCCTGATCGAAAGTTTGTACCCCCCTTTTAATTATATGTTTTTGGTATTAAAATATAAGGAAAAATCTTCTGATAGTAAGCAAATACAACCTGATGTGAACACCATCATGATATACAGTAAAAAAAATGTATTGTGACATTCTCTATTTAAATGGAGGGCATGTTTGAAAGACTAAGTATCACTTTACTGCTTCCACAGGATTTAAGAGGGTAGGTCGCCCAAAAACATCAATGAACCAAAGTAATGTTGTAAAGAAAAATGAACCAGAATTCCTCCACAATGATGTGAGAGACTGAAGAAGTCATAGAGGAAACGGTTCTACTGAAGGTGGATCTAGCTGTTGGATCATGGGGTACTTACTGTAGTATTGCCCATATGATTTGTCGTTTTGGCTTCATTTCTGTTAAATAAACAATAGCACAGTAAAAAAATGTTATATGTTGAGCGATATATCTGACGCTGTATTTGCTTAACACTAAGACCCGCTACAATCAGCTGATTGTTTAAAAAAAAAAACTGAATTAAAAGAGGAGGTACTAACTTTTGAACAGGACTGTAGTTAACGTTACCTGTGCATCATTTTATGAAGAGTAAAGCGCAGGATATTCCAATAGCATCGTCTCATTTGCAACCGAGGCACTAAGTGAGCTAACGCGAGCAAACACCAGCAGATCCAGGATGAATCAAATATTTATACACCATCTGAGGTAATCACGTTATGCTGATAAATCAAACTTCTGCAAATTAATATCCGTATTACATTCTTCATCCATTTTCACGCTGAATAAGTTACAAAGTTTTTAAACATGCTGGATATGAAAAACAATAAGCAGAACAGAAGCTATCAGTTGCTCGATTACGCTTAGGTTACAGTCGCTAGGCGGTCCAGTAGGTCATCAGGTAATCCTTCTGTGTTATTTCTGGCTCCGAAATGAACCCGAATCTAACTATCAACAAAAATACTGTACATAATAGCCTAATGTCAGTTAACGGTGTTTCTGCCGTCTGCTGTTGGGACTGTCATCACGGTAGTCACGTGACTGCAAAAGATCAATAAGGTCATTACAACGCACGCGAACAGTGACTTGATTAAAGGCAGACGGACAGTGTAGGGATGTGAGGTGAAAAACAATAAGCAAGGTAGTGAGGGCATACAAACAAAAGAGAGACCGTGACAAGGTGACAAGGACACACCAGAGCAAAGGACAGCAGAAAAAAAAAAAAGAGAAGAAATAAAATGGCAAACAATTGCAGCTCCATCCGTCCATGCTGCAATAACACATCTCCCTAAAAGAGCGTCTGATTTCGAACAGCACCGGCTGAACGGTGTGGATGGAGAATCTCGCTGTTACAGAGGCATCTTTCAGGCCGTAATCAGAGTCCTGCTTAATTGGCTGTGTCTGGAGTTTATGGGCCACCATAATGAAGGGGAATAAGAAGAGGAGCCTGAGGCGAGAGCAATGAGGACCTGCAGGACGCAGTGAATGTTTTTTACACTCCTCTTTCACTGAAGCATACAGCCGTACAGACTGTGCCCAATGCATCCTGATTCTAGTAGGAAGGGCAACAGAAAGTGCTCTTGTATTGCGAAAAAAAAAAAAAAAAAAACACACACACACACACACAATAGATGAGAGTGGGAAGTAATGCCATCCGCTCCACAGTAAAGGGCAACTAGGCTCATTCTAAGCCCATGTCGAGATTAGAGTGAAGGTGATCCAGTGGAGTGGATCAAGAGAGAACACTATGTTCACACCCGCTCATTTCAGTCTTGCAACCACTATTGTCCTTAATTATAGCTGTAGCTGTCTGAAGTTTTTTTTTTTTTTTTGCCTCTTCTTCCTTTTTTTTTTTTTTTGGCTAAAAATTATGATATACTAATAGTATAGTAGACCAAAATAAAAGCTACTTAGTTTAACACAAACTAAAGATGTGTTCAGCTGTATGTATTTTTACATGAGAATAAATAATCATTTTAATGGCTGAGGTGTTTAAACAAAAAATATATATATATTTAGTTTGTTAAATTTGCATTACAAAAAAGATTAGACTGATCATAAAATAATACTTGAGGTCTGAATTTTAGAATTTTTGTTGAACTTAAAGAATTTTTCACCCTTTTTTACAGTGCACACTTTGTATTATTGGCAGAGCTAGAGCCAGGGGGGGGAAAGGAGCTAAAGTAGGAATAAACAGTTATTGTACAGAATTGCAGTAGCAGTTCTAAAAATAATAAGCAGTTATTATTACAACAACAACAAAAAATTAGATTGACCATAAAATTACTTGAGGTCTGAATTTGTTACATTTTTCTTGGAATTCTGACTTTCCCCCCACTGAGTCGGAGCCACAGCAAAAAGAAAAATTTGCTCAGAATGAGCTTTTCCTTGTCTCATGAGACTGAATTGGGCTGTCTCATTACAAGCTTGACTTTGTCTTTTCTATTTCTCCTAAAGCTGACTTAGGAGAAACAAAGAGAAGTAACTGAGACACAACCTGAGACATACTTGAGAAACGTTTGAGAAATCTGAGATGTACGTGAGAAACAGAACTGCATTTGAAGGAGAAGCAAATGAGCCATATAGTGTATAAGACCATAATGAGATTAAAGCCAGATGTAAATGAGATGCATGAAACACAAATGAACATATCAAAAATCCTCACAGTGTAATAGATTTACAATTCACACAGCATAACAAACACCAGCAAAATCAGGCAATTCAAGACACTAAATGAAACAAAATACGGATACGAAGGTTTTCGAGGTGGCGTGCTTCTGAAAAGAACCCAGTGAAAGTAAAATGTATATAATTACCAAGATAACCTCTCCACGAACAAACGTATTGGTCTTTATTTACTAGAATATAAATATATACCTTGTGTCTATAAAGTTACAAGTTCTGGTAACTACTTTTAAACACTGAACACTATAATAAAACTACTGGTTTTCAAAAACTGATCATGCAGTAACATTAACTTACTATTTAAAATAAATAAATAAATAAATAAATAACCTAAAAAGTAACTTAATATGTCAAACCACACTGGTTAACTTAGGCCTGGCCTAATAATAATACTGTAACCAGCTGACTGATTTTTACCATTTTTACCAAAAACGTACAAGTGTTAGTTACCTAGATATGCTAATCCACATCCAAAGCTAAACCATCCAAAGGTAGCATTTGAATTCCTTTTGCAACTTAAGACCAAACGTAAGCTGTAATTTTCAGCTAAGTATAGAACAGGCTCTTTTTTTTTTTTCTTTTTTTTTTTTAACCACAGACTCAGATTCGGACTCCTTGTTAATAATAATTCATTGCAAATTTGGCGCGAAAAGTATCTGGTCTGGATGAATGATGTTTGATAAAGTGGTTTTTGCTGACTTGATGCCTGACGATGACCTGCACATTCCTCACATAACACACTGGCTTAGAGCATGTGTGGGAGAAATTGTGGAAAATTATGTCTTCATTAAAATGTACTGTACAGTATATGTACTGCGAAAATTTCGAACATTCAGTCATAAATGTATAATCAAAAATAGGTTTGGCCTTAGATGATAAGTGTACATAGAAATCACTGAACACAAACATTATCTCGTTGCTTCACTTCTCGATAAACTAAATATTCTGTATATCGCATTTTAGCTCTTTACTGGTAATGACATTTGTACAGAATGTAAAGTAAGTTTGCCATTTAGCAGTTTAATTTCAATAAATTCATTAAGGTGTACGCATTTGTAAAAGGTTAGCCATGTTGATCAACTAGGGACACCTGGGTGTACTGTACAGTAATATAACTAGTGGTTGGATTATTTTTTTTTTAAATAATAAAGTTAGATTTCTAAATAAAACATTTATCTATTACAAAGCAATTTTGTAATTGCCTTTAGTCATTACCAACCTACATATCTTCATATCTTCATTTCAGAGCTCCAACCTACTAACCCTCCCCTCCATCTACCCGATGAAGTATATTTAAAAGAAATTCCTAAACACTCTTTAGTGTAGATGGCACTGTTTGTCAGAGAACCCTAGCCCTTAAATCCTAAAGCATTTTTATCCATTCTTTGCATACGAATGTCTCAATTCGTATTTTATGTTTTAATAATATGAGTCAGGATTGTGCAATATAGACTGACATTTTTTCAGCACCATATATTCTTCAATATAAAGAACTCAATTTTATTTCATTTTAACTAACTATACTCACATGACTAAGCTAAAATAAAATAAAAAACATCATATAGGCAAGAAATAGAACAGATTTATAAGATCATGTGTGACCATAATAATAAGAAGAAGAATGCATACATTAACTATGCCATCTAAAATAAAGTGACACGTGATGAAATCCCTCTCTGTCAGCAAACATACATTTTATATCAAGGACATAATATATATCTTATATACATGCACATTTTGTTCTACGTTTTTGCATTGTCATTCCGGTAGTGGTAAAAAAAAATAATAATAATAATGATGAGTTTAATTCTACACAAAATATCAGAAAACCCAAATGCACGGTTTACAAGCACTGTATACTTTATGAGTGGGAAACACTGCTTTGGGGAAACAAAAATTGTGTGAGTCTCACACAAGACAAATATGAGCTATGTCTGAGATTTAGAGGTAATGAGCCATATTTGAGGCACATTTGAGAAGATTGAGAAAATTGCTAAAATCTCAAAGATGGCTAATTTCTGCATATGAGAGTTGCACACACGACAAATGTAAACTATCTCTGAGATTTAAAGGAAATGAGCCACATTTGAGACAGCTTTGAGAAAGTGCAGAAAATGCCTAAATCCCATTCAAGTCTCAAAGACGGCTCATTTCTGTCTAGGAGACAAAGAAGAAATTAACATGAGATCTCATCTCTGGGTTTCTTTGCTATTTAAAGTGGCCCTAATCCCCTTCCGTATTGTATTGACCGAGCTAGGGCTGGGGGCAATAAAGGACTTAAAGTAGCACTAAACAGTTATTATACAGAATTGCAATAGCAGTTCTAAAAATAATAAGCAGTTATTGTTTAGAATTTTATATTTTAATGTCTCAATTCGCATTTTGTACCTTTACAGTCTCAAAAGGTGTATCATATTTTTATATCTCATATAAAGTATACCGGAAAAGCTTAAAGGGTGAAAATAAGATAATCCGAATAAATGTTGTACCAACTCATAAAAAAAATTATAATAATGACTTATGAAAAGCAATACTAAATACATACTCTCATTGGAGACACCAACAATCTTTAATTTCTTTAAACATTATTTTTCTTCATAATGTCTCCATACAAATTAAATGTACAGTATGTGATTAAATAGCATGAAACCATGAGAGAGTTTTCCTCCACGTTTTCGAGCTTCAGATGTGGTTGGATAATGTGAAATTGTAAATGACAGTGTATTTGGACTGACCTCTCTTGAAGTAAATGTTAAGCTAAAACAGACATTAACTGGTTCTTTCTGTCTCATTTGTTAAGCGATAGTGATAATGTTTCTGACTGGCTTGTGATGGTAAAAAAAAATCACTGTCCAATGAGGTTTTAGTCAGCTCGATCTATCATTTTATGTACTACTGATTAAGAGTATATGGTGCAAGCAAAATTACTCTACCTTTTTCTTCTTTAAACAAACTACTCCTACTCCTAAACTAATGTGCAATCTGACAGGTGCAACAGGATGCTTGACAAGTGACCTCTGACGCGAATAATCTTTCCAATAAAGGTATGGACAGCAAGTTTGTTTGTTTCAACCAGTCAAAATTATGTAGATTGTCCTGACATAATTATTTTCATTTTTTTTTGTCATAATGCACATTATGGATCATGACGCCTTCATTGAATTTGAAATTGAGTGCATGCAGTTCATTGCATAAAAGTTTTCAGACAAATGAGAAAAAGAAATGGAAATCCTTAAATAAAAAAAAAAGATTATATCTGAAAAGAAATTGAAAGATTAAGCCATGGAATATGCAAATAGGCAAAAAACACAGCCAAATAGCGGGGAAAGGAAAGATGAAAATCGATTCTAGGGCAATTACACTTCATGTGCAACTTAAACTGCTGACAACTGCGAGGTCAAAACTAAACAATCTGTGTAAAAAAAAAAAAAAAAATGTCAATTCAAAAATAACAGAAGTATTTCTCCAAAGAAATAATTCACCAATATTACAGAAAACTAATGTGGGCTTCTCTGTTTATAAAGGTTTACAGAGCTGCCAAAATTGGTCTAGGCTCGATAAAAGGCTGTCAGGCGAGACCCAGCAGTATTCTGTCTTGCGTAAAGGGATGAAAGCATAAAAATTGAAGCGTTATATAAAAACCCACAGCTGCCACGGTCACAAAGGAAGTCATATTTGCCGTCATATATGTTCAGACCAGATCAACGCTGAAGACATCAGGATTAATACATCCAAGCTCGGAATCCACACCACAGCAGGTTTCAGAAGGATCTTTCAGTTTGACATGTCTCGTGTGCAGACGGCTGGATATCTTATTTTGCCAGGAAGCCGCTGTTTAGCATAATCATGCAAATGACGTGATAGGAGAAATGTTTTTTTTTTTTTTTTTTCCAATCGTCTCATCTTGCCAGATGTTGAGAACCATTAATACGGTGCACGGAATGAACTTTCATCACCGTGGTTTTTGTTTTAGTGATTTCCTGCTTGCCCATCACCATCACCCAGGACTTGGCAGTGCAGGAATAGGAACGAGGAAGAGCGAGGCAATTTGTCATGAATGTCTGGGCTGCTTTTTCACGAGTGGAATGTGAGGAAGTAAAGACTTAAGTCATGCGGTAGAAGCTGAACAAGTGATGCCAATTGCCCAGCCTTGACAGGCACAGGGAAAAGAAAAGTACCATCTGCTTTCAAATGTAAGCTATATTGCCAAAATGCTGCAACAACAAAAAAACACCCGCGTATTCTTTATGCCTGTGTTAAATCAGAAAACTGAAAGTTCTTACACTGAATGTGACAGCACCCAATCTTTAGCTCTACAGCAAATAAGGTGAACGTGTCACCAGGATTTAGCGCATATGGCCTTATTGCTGAACCTCCTTCCTAATTTAAAGCAACCAGATTGGAGGTAATAAGCAATCACACTCTGAGATCATGACCACCTAAAGGGATTGTGTTTAATGAGCTTTTAAAAGAACAATACTCGGGGAAAAAGAAAAAGAAAAAGAAAAAAACTACAGGGATGCAAGTAGTAAAATCACATTTGCATAATGTTCACCAGCTTCCATTAATCATCTGCAAGGGTACTATTTCAGGGTGAATTATTAAGGGCTTCTTCACATATACTCTGGATTTATATAGGAGAAGGCATCATTATACTCTCTTTACATGTGGTTTCTTTAATTTTGCAAAAAATAGTTATCGTTACATTGAGTGCATCTTTAGTGTTTCAACACTTTACCTTGACAACCTGATGCCTTCTTCGTGTCTGATACACTATATGGCCGAAGGTATGTAGATGCCAGACGTATATGTGGTTCTTTCCCTGACTGGTGCCATCGAGTTGAACACAAATTCTGTTCCAGGTTCATGTTGCACAAATCCAGCTTCATAACCTCGTACTTATGGGTTAAGTACGAGTGTCATGCATCAAGCTCTGACTGAACTCAAGCTCATTGAACACCTTTGGGATGAACTGGAGCTTTCTCAAAATCCTAACATCAGTGCATGAGCTCAATAATGCACTAACCACAAAAAAAGTGGAGATTGCTATAACAAGCAAAAGAGAACTAAATCTGAAAATTAGATGTTCAATGAAGAATATCGTCCACATACAGTACATTTAGTTATATAGTGCATCTAATATTGCATTTTTCATTAAAGAATAATGGTTATAGATGTTTAAAAGAGGCTAATAACTTGCTGTGTGACGGTGTAAAGGTAAAATGCCAAGCTGTAATGGACTTAAAAGTGGTGTATTTTGCAATTATCCACCAAAATGGTGGGCTACAGTTTTAATCGATCAGAGATCATCCAACAATCAACATTCTGGCAGAAATACAAGCAAAGGGATTGGAGGGAGTTTTGGGATAAGCTTCTGCAGTGATGCAGGCGCTGTACCGAACTGCTGAGCCATAAGGCCAGATGATCTACATCCATACCTATCATCCCTAACGTCCCAGGCTAAAGCGAAGCTCTTAATTTATTAGCTGGTCTACGTCCTTACCTATTGTCCCTACCTAAAGCAAAGCTCTGGAATTACTAGTCAGTCGACGTCCCTACTTATTGACCCTAACATCTCTACCTTTCGTCCTGAACCTTAGTAATGAAGAGGGAGCTGAGGCATAGGGCAAAGCTCTAGATTTACAAACCAGTCTACTTCCCAACCCTCACCTATAGTCATGAACTTTGGGTAATGCAGCTGAAATGAGTTGAAATGAGTTTCCTTCATAGGGTGGTCGTTCTTAGTCTCCGAGATCGATTGAGAAGTTCAGAACTCTGCAAGTTGTCTGAGTAGCCCTGCTTCTCCACATCGAGAGGAGACAGTCGAGGTGGCTCGGACACCTGATAAGGATATACCCTGGTCCTTTCTGTTGGCACAGGCACCTTTGCAGAGGGCCCAGTACCAACCCAGGACATGATGAAAGGATTATAAGGCTCAGCTGGGCAGGGAGCCAGGAGGAGCGGGAAGGAGTTGCTAAAAACAAGGATGTCTGGATGTATCTGCTTCTGGTACTGTCACCACAATCCTGAACTTGACTAAGCGATCTAGTTATTGAATGGGATTGGATAAACTTGTTACATCACCTCTTGTATTAAATTATGGTCATTTTGGACGTGAACCATATAAGAATGAAAGCAATCTACTCACAAAGATTGCACACAAGGACAGGACTGTACACACCAAAAATGCCTTTTATGCTTGATGTAGCAAACGTTCAGTGACATATTCAAATATAAATGCTCAAAGATGACGGTGCCCTCATGACCAACTCAAAGGACAATAAAAATCAGAGACTAAAAACTAACCGGGGGTAGTCACTGTTATTGTTAAAGAAGCAAACTCCCAAATGAACCTATTGTAAAGTCACTGCAAACTGAACAAACACATTGTGAACTCGCCGGCAGTAGGGTAATTTATTTCCTTGATCTTCATTCAAAGCAGCAGGCTCATTTGGTCATTTTAGCCGAGCTACGACTGAGCCGAGACTGCATCTCTATTGTAATCCGTTACTGCGTGCCACCTCCAAAGAATATCCATCGAGGCTCTGTGATTCGGCAGCTTTTGTGTACGACAAGTGGTCTAGGGACGACTTGACCCACCCCGAATTACTTCGACTGTGTAGGACTACCATGGGAAATACTTTCATTTCATGATACACTGGGCTCCGAGTAGGAAGTAAAAAAAAAAAAAAAAAAAACCTTCAACTCAGACAAGTGCTGCCTTTTGATTCGTCACTAAACTCGGTACAGAGTTCTCTACCAAGAGACACAAAGAAGCTGGGTAAGAAGCATTGTGTCAAGTGGGACAATAATTGAGGTTATTGAATGGAGCACTTAGGGTGCGTATCAACTATAGAAATCCTCACCAGTTGTTGGAGAGAGGTTTATGTGTTTCTGTTTGAACATTTTATATGACAATTAACTGTAGAATGGACAAGATGTCAAACTTTTCTACTTGACAAAAAACATCACGAAGCTGCAAACTAGCAAGGTAAACTTTTGATGGTCAGTCTCCCAAGTGTTTTATTACTTTAGTGCAAAAACAGGCACATCCCTGGAATTTAACTACATTCATAGCTTCAAGGTGTGTTGCCTCACTAAAATGATTGAATTGCAAAAATGTAAGTTGCGAACTAATTAATTCAGCTTACGTTTAAAATATTTAAAAGCGTTTATTTTAAGTAGTAAAAGCCAACAAGAGATTTTTCTTTGATGAATATAATAAAGAAAATAAAAAGCATTTTGAAGCCCAGTAGGTCTACCAGAGTCGACATCGAACTGAGTCATGGATAATCAACCCCTAACTGAGACATTTGGACATCACAAAATGACAGATTAGGTGTACTAATTTGTTCACGTATCATCAATAATACAGATGAAGACTTTTGGCTACAAGCCACGTTGTTCAAATCTGATTTTTTTTTTTTTTTTTTTTTGTATGTCATGATACATACAAAACATTGTTCGAATTCATAATTACATTTGGGTTGAAACAAGTCATAGTTGTTCAACTGCTCTATCATTTCAAACAATGGATGCGTTTTTAGCAAAAATATGCTTGGGATTTTGCTCAGGTGGACGGCAAGCAGGTAGCCGTCTTTATTTGTTGAGGTCCATTAAAGGAAGATAGCCAGACGCTTTTTTTAACTTTAGCTGTTAACGCAGATATTGCTAGCACTGCTAAGAAATCCTCGCTCTGGCGGTGCTGACTGATGACATCAGCGAGCGTATTAGCTATATATCCTGCTTTATACCTCAACACACACACAAACACCATGTAAGACTTTTCCATTAAACCCAAACAAGATTAACCCTCAAAATCGGGAAGAAAAAAACAGCCATACATTTTTTTCCCTATAAATTGGGGGAAAAAAAAAAATAATAATAATAATAATTTAAACATTCGTTCAGAAAGCAACCCCACTTCCTATACAACAGCAGCAATAAAACATAAACCAGCTCAATATCTGGGTAACACAAGAAATGCATAAGCAGCACCACTAAATCACACGGCTCGCACTACAGCTATAAATATCAAACAGTACTATCAGACGCAGAACATGTGATTTTGTCTGGGCAGAACTATATTCATTTAGGTGAATCTGAACATCAATTCAGCCCTTATTATCAGGAGAGCAATCCAAGCAGAAAGGCCAGGAACATGCGACCTTGGGCACGAGAAGCAAAATAAAAGGAATGATAAATTATGCATGGCCCCTTCTGTGTTCGCAAAACAACAATTCTCTAATTTAATAGAGGAGCGGGCCAGGCCTGCGTTGTCATCACACCGTGGAATAAAACAGCAGCGCTGAGTGAAAGACAGGGGATGAGATTTAAATGACAGGCTGTATCAGAGACAGACTGCAGGCGATGATGGCGTTCAGTGTACACAGCATGGGATACCCTGGAAGAAGCTCCGGGCTGTTGTGGCATGCAGGAGTAGATGGTCAAAGCTTTATTTTTGTGCTGCTCTTTTGTCTGGAAAGGGAAGAGAACCCAGAAGGCAGTTAATCATTCATTTATGTTGTAGACTTCAGAATGTGTTTATGTCCGAAATTTTGCCAAAAAATAGCAAAATATTTAACATTTTTAAATTGAGGTTGAGAGAAATGTAACTGATTCAGTTGCGCAACACAACAGCTTTGTGTGCACTTTATGTAAGACAACTTTAACATTTAATCTACACATGTAATACAATTGTAAAGTGGGCATGTCTGTACATTGAAAATAATTTGGAGGGGGGTGTCAGATGAGTAATAGGACACATCAAGATGGTTTTTGGAATTATCGTTTGTCTGTTTGATTGTGCATGCATCACGTAAAAACTGCTGAACAAATTTTAATGGGGTTTTCACGTGAGCGTATGGCCGAGCTTGACGTAACATATAGGCTTTGTTTCATCGCAATCGACCCACGGAAGGAGAGGATATGCTACTTTGAGATTTATATGAAAAGCGCAGTTATATCATTAAAAAAATCTACCTTAAATAATCATTAGTTCTCAAAATTCTACTGATGGTGCTGTACATTTTTTAAAACGCTTATGAGTGTGTAATTAAATTCCATGCGGACGAAGTCTCTGGCACATCTAGTGTATAAATACTATACAGTGTATAAATACTATACAGTGGAACCTCGGATTGCGAGTAATGTGGTTTACGAATGTTCCGCAAACCAAGCAAAGATTTTTAATATATTTTTAATCGGAAACCGAGCAAGTATTAGTTTACGAGCGCCGAGTATCATGTATCACGCATGCGACTCTTATTTTGACACCGAGCGTCACTCTCTCACCTCCTCCCCACTACCTCCCTTTCCCACGGCTTCGCAAACACACAGAAACTCTGCTCGTGCGCGCGCAATTTGTCACTGACACACACGCACAGACGCTCTCTCCCCTTTTCACCCCTCCCGGCTTCATAAACACACAGAAACTCTGCTCTGTCGCAATTCTTTTCAAAGGTAAGGTGCTGGTTCATTAGTTTTTTTGTTTTTTTTGTACTTTACAGCATTGATTCCCTTAGTATGCGCTCACACCTGGTCAGAAGCAAAGATTTGTAATACATTTTTAATCGGAAACCGAGCAAGTATTAGTTTACGAGCGCCGAGTATCATGTATCACGCATGCGACTCTTATTTTGACACCGAGCGTCACTCTCTCACCTCCTCCCCACTCCCCCCTCACGGCTTCGCAAACACACAGAAACTCTGCTCGTCTCTTATGCGTGTGCGCGCGTAATTTGACAACGACACATACACACACACACACACCCTGACACAGGCACAGACGCTCTCTCGCCTTTTCACCCCCTCCCTGCCTTCACAAACACACAGAAACTCTGCTCTGTCGCAATTCTTTTCAAAGGTAAGGTGCTGGTTCATTTGTTTTGTTTTTTTTGTTTTTTTAACTTTACCGCAGTGATTCCCTTAGTATGCTCACGCCAGTCTCAGAGTGATTTCTTTTTTTCCTGTTAAAACTGTTGTTTGTGTGTGTGTCCGTTTGTTGTGAAACTTAAGTGATTCCTTTAGTATGCGCTCGTGCCAGTCTCACTTTTTTCCGTTAAAACGGTGTTTCTGCTGTGTTTATGCGCTTGTTGTGAAACTTAAAAAGTGAGTCTGTTAATATACGCTCATGTCAGTCTCAGAAAGATTTCTTTTTTTCCCTGATAAAACGGTGTTTCAGTTGTGTATGTGTGTTTGTTGTGAATCTTAAAAAGCGAGGTGGGGAGAGGGAGGAGGAGTGTTACTGTGTAAAACGAGGCGAGGGAAGGGGCTAATTCCACACACACACACACACACACACACACACAGCGCCTGCGCACCAACGGAAACACTTATCTGTCAGGATTTATTTGTACTTTTTTTAAAGGTAAAGTGCAGATTAATTTGTTTTATTTTCATTTTATAGATTGTATTAATTCTTTTTATGTATTTATTTTTGGGGGCTGTGGAACGAATAATTTGAGTTTTCATTATTTCTCATGGGAAATAATGATTTGGTTTAAGAGTGTTTAGGAATACGAGCCCACTTCCGGAACGAATTATGCTTGTAATTCAAGGTTCCACTGTATATATATATATATATATATATATACTAAATGTTTATATTTGATGTGTTGCTGTTCTTTTATAATCCAACAGGTGGTGCTCTGTAAATTGTTCATATATTGGTAAGTAACACAGTCCTGTGTGGTAGGCATAAAATTAGGGCGTTTTTACATTACGGACCCAGCTTCGTTTCCGAGAACACCTGACCCCAAAGTCTGCCTCATTTTGAGTACAGAAAAAAAAAAGTCGTGATAATATTGTATGAGGTGGTTCCTGGAGATTCCTATCCACACTCTTACAAGCTGTTTTAGGATCCTGATATCCAAGACAAACGCAAAAACCAAGCTATACCAGTCCATCATCAGGAATACCTCCGTATTAGGGAAGTTCAATTAATCAAAGATTAATCACTATGATCATTTGGAGCGCGATTAGCGTTAATGCGTTCACATAGCCGCAATCTTGCTAGCAGACCTCGGGCTTACCTCTTTTAATTCGAAATAATTAGCGTCGTGCGACAAGATGAAGGAAGGGAGCTGTTTAATTGTTAATTGCGTGACCCTGCCTTTTGCCTTAACGACGTGACTCATCCTTAGCGAACATCCGGTGACGTAGACATGAGCAGGAACGCATCAGGCATGAGAAATGGGGGAGAAAAATAGACAGCAGCTGGCTCTGAAAGGAAATATTTCAGGGACTGCAGGAGGACGTGCTTCCCTGTCGCGGTTATTTTCGTGACATCTGATTTGACTTCGATCTGCAAACGGCGCGTCACCCCTGCACTACACTGCACTTAAACCCGCTAGCAAAGACAGGTGTCGAGCGCACGCAGGTCCCTCTTGATGAACGCTAATTAACACTAATCTGCGACGTCAAGTGAAACACTCGACGAGGCAGGGTGGGGATCTTGCTACGCTGCCTTAAACAGGGAAAAATTAGTCAGCAGTCAGGAGCTGAAAACTAGTTCAATTCCAGGCACATGAGGATTTGTTTTTTCAAAAAGAAATGAAGCTGGAGAAACATGTCCTTATGTATTAGGTGTGTGTTGCTACACCAGCTCAATTTTTCAACTTTCTCTTAAAACAGGTGATGGGAGAAACAGGCAGACAAGTGAGATAGATGGATGGAAAGTGAAGGAAAGTGGAAGGAGGTTCATTCTATCAGTGAATGGTGTCCTGGTGCATATTTGCAAATGGTGGACCATTTCATATTACTCATCCAATCTGTACGGAGCACTTCTGCTGAAGCTCTAATAACCAGCGCACTGGACAGAAAGATCAACAGGATTTATAGTGGCACAATATCAGAATAACAAGCACACACACACACACACACACACACACAAAAGAACCTCTTTTTATTCTGTCCTGGACGATGCCGAGTGCTGCTCTGCTCCTTCGAATATCATCAACTGCTTCAGCTTCATATGAGGGAGAAAAGGTGGATAAAACCAGGATATCATGTTTTGTGGTCAGGTGGACAATTCAGTGTGTCACACGAACGAGATGAGCTGTCCGACTTCTTTCCTTCTTGTACGTCTTCATGACAATTTACTGGGTTACATTGTGCGCTTGCAAGGAAGTTCGGATAGTGAAATCAAAATGGCAGCTCTAGTCCAGTCCCGATGCATTCTTTCCTGGACGGCACAATTTATGTGCTTCAATAAAGGCTTGTATTTGCTCCTGCATCATGAAACAAAGGACCTCTGACTTTGGTAAGCAGCTGTGATACAGAAGGGAAACAGCTGTATCTGTCAAAAACGTTTAAAGCTGAAAAGCTTTCGCACTCCTTCGAAAGCTTCTCAGTCAGGAATGTTTACATGATGTGAACATGTTAGTCTGAGGTTATACTGTGGCGTAGTGGAAAGCACTGTCGCCTTGCACTTCAAGGTTCCAGGTTCGATTTCCCTCAGGACTGTGTGCAAGGGGTTTGCATGTTCTCCCCGTGCATGGTGGGTTTCCTCTGCGTATTCCGGTTTCGTCCAACAGCCCAAAGACATGCAGATGCCGTTCCCAAATTGTGTGAGGGAGTGTGTGGTTACCCTGAGATCGGTTTAACGTCAGACTAGCACACCAAGACAATGCAGATGGGAGTCGAGTTACTCCTGGACGTATAGCTCAATCAGACACAGAAACCAGTCTACGCTCCAGATTCCCATTCTGGGCTACGACCCGGAAGTTCGTACAGGAGAAGAAGCTACAGCAGCGTCCTCTGCCTTCATAACCCATAACCAAACGCTTAGAACCTTCACAGCTCCATGACCGAAAGGAATAGCATTTGGACACACCTTTTAATTCAGTGTTTTTTGTTTAGTGGTTTATTTCCTACATTCTAGAACAATACTTCAGAGTTCAAAACTATGAAATAACACATATAGCATTATGTAACTAAGTAAGACCAACAACAACAGTTGTTATTTTAAGACAGGTCAGCTGATTCTGGAACAGTTCTCGCAAGAACAGTATTGTGTCAAGTGCATTTGCAAATCCCATCAAGCACCATGATGAAACTCGCTCTCATGAAGACCTTCCCAGGAAAGCAAGACCAAAACTTACTGTAGCTCTGCTGCAGAGGAGAAGTTCATTTAGACTCACCAGCCTCAGAAATCACCAATTAACAAACAGCACCTCAGATTAGAGCCATCACTGTATGAAGGCTTTTCAGATCATAAGTAGAAGATACATCTCAATGTCAACTGTTCAAAGGGGATTATTGAATATTTTTGATGCCTTCAGGATTGTTTTACAGTGTAGAAAGAAATAAAAGTCAGGAAAGACCATAGAATTAGAAGGTGGTAGTGTACATCGGTCAATAACTCGATTCCCCTCCTGTGCTTGTATAATGGGACATGGACAGTAATATAATTAAATGTCCTAGTCGAGCTCTGGTTATTAACTGTGCATGTAAACATAATAAATGTTGGTTTTCCACGTTGGCAGGTCATGCTACAAGTTCTTTAGGTGTTGCTAAAATAATACATATTTTATGATTCACTGACTTACCTCTTTTAAGGTCATACAATTCATGAGAAATGCGGGGGAGATTTGCCGTTCCACCATTCACAAATAAAAAAATGTATTTGAGGTCGGTTTCGGTTGTTTGCATTGGAACACGAAAGCAAAAAAGCGACTCGCGTCTCCGTTATGGTTGCTTCTGCACCAATTTCACTACTGAGAAAGATTAAAACACACACACACACAAACACAAAAACAAGAAATTTGCACCACAAAATGTTTTAATAAATTGCACTCACATCCAGTCCATTCTACAGTACACCCAAGTGGATTATTTTTTATTATAACATTTAAATGCTAAGGGTGCGCTAAAGGTGTTTCACCTCAAGAAGATGACATATGGATAATTGTGTTTCCACTACCCTCACTGTTTAGAGCTGGCCAGGAATATGGGAGAAAATGCAGGGTTCTGTTGTTGGAAACCGGCCCACCGTTTCCTGGAAGTGGAAATTCGACGTGCAGCTTGTGGAGGCGTGCTGGCACGTGTTGGCTACTGCGAGGTTTTATTTCGAACGTTAGCCGCGTTAGGACAAAGGTTCAATCCAACCTCGATTGCCGCTACGAGGCAGAAGCTCCAAATAAGGAACATGAATGTCTATCAGAAACGTTCAGTATCTCTCCCGTGAACAAGTGTGGTTTAATTCCCATAAGGAAAGCACTTGTCAGTCCAGTTGAAGGCTTTGGTATCTTCGGTTGTCCAGAGACACTCAATTAATTGCCGCTCAAGTGAGGAGGAGGAGGAGGAGGAAGAGGAGAAAAAGACGGGTGTAGAAGCAACCTGCCAAAACTTTGTGTAGGACAAACTCCAGGAAGATACAGAAAGCCTTTAATAAACCAAGCTGTTCAGGGGAAAGATTGGCCCGGATTCAAAACCAGAGCTCCAACAACCACTATTTGCCAAAACTAACTCCAAGCTGGAGATGGATATCGTCATGAATATCGTATGGTTTCCTGATGAGACCGTCAGCCGAAGCTAATCCGGTTCTCAGAGCGTTCGCACAGCAACGTCATTGACATACCAGATCCTGGTCTCTAGTTATCGTCCATGTAGAGCTTGGCATGTTCTCCGCACGCGTTTCCTCGGGCCTCTTTGGTTTCCTCTGGCCTCCCAAAAACAATCCAGTAGACAAACTGGCTTTGGTTATTGCTCCCAAATGGGCAAATGTGTCAAGGGTACCCTGTACTATCAAGGGTACCATCTCATTCAAAATGTAATCCTGCGAAGGCCAGGATGAATCAGTTCTTGAAAAGTAACTAATTAACTATCTTGTTTTGCATCTTAACGCTTCCCTAAGATGGCGTTGAATTAAAATAGTCTCGTTGCACAACAAATCTGGCCAAGACTGATAAACAGGTTGCGTCCAACTAAAGGAATCAGACTTCCAGCATCTGCGGCCCATAATCAAGGATTCTCTCAGCTCATATAACAAAGTTCTTTTCGCCCCAATCATAACGCACCGACACAGGGGAACGATAAACTCACTCAATCGGTTAGGGCTGCGAAAGATTGTGGAGGTTTTGATTTGCGTTAAGGGTCGATGATCAGGCTAATGTACACACGGGTTCTTGTCAGCCAACTGCCCATTTAACACTCTTCTTCTTCTACCAGGCACAAACTCTGGATTGGTTCGAGCTCTGCTGTGCTGGCTCGTCCGTTGGGGCTTCATGTTAAATCCGGTGGCGGCGCTAAAACCCGGAAGTGCAACACTGCCACCTTGTGAGAGGCGAGAAAAACAGTTGCCGTGGAGGGGATTAAAAAGAATGAAAACCTGCCACAGCAGCGGGCACTGAGGCATTTCTCTCAGGGTTGGAGAATGATCACAGCAATAACGTAGTCCTCTTACTGCCTTTACATCTGCTATCATGCTCACAGGGAGCACAGGAAGTGGGGAGGGAGAGGGACAAAATTATGAGCTTCTGTGAAATCTGTCATTGAGCCAAGATGACTGCCTCAGCAAAAAGCAGCCAGCGAGACTGATTTTTAAGTGCGATGGACTGCTAAAAATAGTGCTCGGGCAGACTGCGTTCTGCCAGCCTATAAATTATGACTTCAAAATCAAGTCGAGAGTTGAGGTTTTCAGCCCACCTCCGTAACCAGAACATTACTAGAAGTCTTTTGCATGTGGTGCAAGTGCTTATAAGTCCTGATTAGATATTAATCGCGCTTTAGTAAATGGCCAAGGACTGAACAGAAACCGCTCCCGTAGGATAAACAACAAACACCCACTAGTCCGCTACCAAAGCCATGAGATAATGCCATGGATTTGCAAACATTTGTCCCTGGGCACGCATTTTTCTTCTTGGCCTTTCAGTTCTTGACACAACTTCCAGACTAGTGCTCATTAGTGATACTGACTGCTGCACGTTTAGACAAGCTTTAACAGGCATGCTGGATCTACAAGGTTGCTGTTGTTGTTTTTTTGCCATCTGAGAGCTGGGAACTTGACCTCCTTTAGAGGATTACTCTGTCAAAAAGCTTGAACTAAATAGTGGTGGCTAATAACACAGCTTAGTTGTGAATGAAAGGCTGCTTAAAGTATTAGAATAATGAAGTAAATACTGTACCAGATTTTTAATTCCTAAAGCTTTCCTAATGATGCAGAGTGCTGGCTCACCTTGGGTATACTCTTTTTTTTTAAAGTAAAGAAACAACCTACCAAGCAGAACAATAGAATTGCAATAACTGTCGATATTTTGCATGCTTCGTTACAGTGACACACAGATTTGGGCTGGTCTAAAGCCAGACAGAGAAGACACTTCACTTTTATGCGAGCCACATACTGTGATGAAATGATTGTGCTTAACATCTAGGTTGTGACATTCAGAAAGGTCAAATTATTGGCCTGAATCAAGTACTGGAGTACTTTGGAGATTTGAAATGACTGGAATTGGGTTAAGAACTGCCTCCCACATTAGTAGAACCTGAAAAGATTCTAAGGTGCTGAACATTCAACCTTCTGAACCTTCAAGGTGGTCAGAAAGGAAAAAAAAAACATGAACGGTAATCATGCGTAGTGTCCACTGTGCAAGCCTCTGGAGACAGTGTTATGATCTGGAGTTGCTTCAGTTTCTCAGGTCGAGACTCAGCAACGTTATGTGGCAATAAAATGAAGTCAGCTGACGACCTGAATGTACTGAATGACCAGATTATTACATCTATAGTATTTCAGCACAGGACTATTTCAGCACGAGGATCCATTTAGACATATAAACTGGACATCACACTGTGCACCGCAATCAAAGCTAAAGCTGAAATCTTGGAGCGTGTTTTTATTTATTTATTTATTTATTGGCCATCAGTGTATGATGATGATGATGGCAGAATACTAGAAAATTAAAAATGACAAATAATGCCAAAATACTTCTTTTACTCCGTGACGGAAAGGCGAGGGAGACCAAAAAGTCAAAAGTTTGGGGAAAACAACCTAAAGCTGGCTGGAACGACTTGTCAGGAGCAGATGAAAGTGGCACCGAGGGCGAGCACATGGAAACAGAAACAGCGCCCGTGATCCGCTTAAGTCTAAAAAGCATGTTTAAAGAAATTGAGGATTTTAAATCCGACCTTGCTGTGTTCAAGGTCGAACTCAAAAAAAGAAACGAAAGAGGAACGTTCAACCATTCCACAACTATCCTTTATATCCTGTATTACCTTTATATAATTGCAGATCTATAGTACGTACGTACATATACAGTACTGTATATCCAAGACTATCTTACTGTATCTGTATATGATCTGTCAAATTAATCATCTACAATTTACAGCGTCATCTATTCAAAACGCAGCAGCTTTTTTTTTTAAGGCAGCAAGTAAACTTTTTGTCCCTGACGTTCCATGTGGTGGAAGCAGAAAAAATGGGCAAGATTTGAGTGACTTTGACAATAGACAGATTGTGGCGTCTAGACGATTTAGTCAGAGCAGCTTTTGTGTAATGTTCCTGGTATGCAGTACTCATGACCTACAAAAACTGTCCAAGGAAGGAAAAGCTGTGAACCAGTGACAGGGTGACGTGCAGCCGAGGCTCACTGATGCCCGTGGGGAGCAAAGGCTGGACCGGGTAAACCGATCCAATAAAAGAACCGCTGCAGCTCACATTGATGAAAAAGGACTCAGAACATACAGAGCTTACAGTTTGTTGCGCATGAGTCTGCGTGTTGCCGTTGTCGGGGGCTTAAACAACGTCCTCCTGAGAGAAACTGAACCCAAGAACCCAATCAAAAAAGCAAACGAATACTTAAAAGAAAAATATATAGTTATAGGACTGTATATAGTGCATATACAGGCAAAGCCACATTTTAAATGCAGCTTGTTTTGAAAATATAATCTTTTATATATATTATTTATATATATATATATATATATATATATATATATATATATATATATATATAAAAGCCCTACCCGATAGCTCTGAATTATTTTAAATCCCTATTGATTATCACGGCCTTGACATCAGAACTCATTGTCATTACTGGGGAAGATTTCAGTGTGTTACTGAATCATAATCTGGACACAACAAATCTCAAAAGGAATAACGCCTGAATAACCAAATGCAGACAGACATTATTAAAGGAAAAGGAAATATATTATTCAGCTCTACATAATATCCAAAGATTCCAGAACTGATATTATGTTTATGAACGGATAAGAACTGCACCAGGACAGCGGAATGCAAAATCCGGGCAGCTAAAGTAAACCATGAATACATAGAATAAATTTCTATATAGTTATTGATTTTTATGGAAAAATATTCGTTCTCACTCATGTATTTATTTATTAAATCTTGCCCAGTATCGCGATGTAGTATTCTTATTCACATTAAACATACCATATTCAAACGTATTTATCTACATTAACAGCAAATTAATAGATAGCTAGATAGTTAGAAAGATAAGAAAGTGCTATTCTAAACGTCTTGATGGATTCTTTGAAGCACACAAAGCCCTACTTATGATGGATAGCAAGTGACTTCACATATCACTCCGCAAATCAAACAGAAAATCAGACCTGCAACTCCACACCTGCTATAATCCCCGCAGGGACGAATAAGCTACTAGAGCCACTCGATATCACAGATATCAGACATCACAGAGTTTTAAAGGTGTGTGTTGTCGTCTATGGGATGAAGAACGCCGTTTCATGGCGACCAAGGACGTTACGGGATGAAACCTGAACGGAATTTGGTGACAACGGAGACCAACCTACACTCTCAGGATTCAGATGGTGGGGAATATTTGGAACTGATGCTCTGGATGGTGGATCTGACGACAACCCGACAGGGGAGAACACTGCGCTTCATCTTCCCTAAGTGTTGTTTAACGGGGACACGGAGGATGAGAAGTTCATGACACGGAGGATGAGGAGTTGCGCTATTGCTTGTTGTTATGTCTAGCCTACAGGTTCTGTATAGGATGATTTAAGCTTGCCACCAGTGGGTACTAGAGGTCTTGTACTTTATTTCATCTAGAACGAAAAACTCATTATTCCATTAAGGTATCCATTTTGGAATTTTATGATGTCTGGCATCCATTTTCGAGCCACCATGTAGATCAATTTGATCTGTAATAAAAAAAAAATTCTAGTGATTTGTTTTTTATTATTATTATTATTATTATTATTTAGTTTGATGTGTATTTGTTTATTTATATATTTCTTTTTCAACTGACTGGCTGTTAATTTCTTATGGAGTAGTGGGAGGAGAATAGGTAGAGAAAAAAATAGTGTACCATGTATGTATGTTCTGTATATCTTGTTTAAATTGCCAATTAAAAAAAAGACTTTGATTAATGAAAAAAAAAAACTTTAACAGCTAGTTGTGTCCTCTAAAAAAAATTTTCAGTTAATTAAAAATCTACTGTTTTTTTTCATATGATATTTGTAGATATAACAATATAAAACCAAGAAATATAGAAGCATAGATGGAAATTTACATACTGTTATTTAAAAAAAAAAAAAAAAAAGCCCTAGCACTTCATAGTTAAAGAAGGAAAAGTATGGTGTTTTTAATACGTGGGTAAAATGGAGGAGGTATGATGCAACAGGAATACATATGAAGTAACAGAGAAACAAATATGGGGATTCAGACTTTCTTGTAACAGAGCATTCACAAGTGATCTTACCTTAGAGAAAATTCACATACAGACAAGAAAGAAATGTTTGTGATGAACTTTAGTGGTTGGCACTTGAGATGCTTCTCATACATATGATTGTATATATATATATATAATAAAGAGCTACTGCTGTTTAAAGTACACATAATTTAAATGTAACCATCCACTCTAAGCTCAGACCTAACCGCATTTGCCCTAGCGACGTCTAAGATCATGGTTACCTTCGTCGAAGTCGGCATCGTCCTCTGTGTGCTGGGGCAACGGGACTCAGTGATCTCCAAGCGGTCGTCAACCACCAGTCCCAGCAAGACCCCCTGCGCCACCTCGCTGCCCGCTGCCCCTCCTCCTGGTAATGCTTTATGATCTTTAAAACCACCTGCAGGCTTAAACGCTAAAGATGCTCACACCCTCGGAGAGCAATGGAAGATCCTTATACGAGAGTGTTAGTACAAAATGTGGGTACGGTTCACATATTTAAAAAGATTCTGGTAAAAAAAAAAAAAAAAAGAATGATAGTCGTTTTATAATCATATTTGTGTTTAAGAACAAAAAAAGGATATTTAACTATCGGAACCACAGAGAGAGAAGGCATGAGGTTAATGGAAGCACAACTATCCACACCATATCATTACCCTCTCTGTGGTGTAGCTGCCCTCCATAAAATTGATGCTGGGGCCTCCAGCTCTCATAATCTTACAGACCTTTTAACATGAGATCAAATCGAACAGGGTGCAGCTGAATTGTCCTGACACTACCAACCGTTTTGTGGTTTCTTGAGGATTTTCTAAGTTTTCCATCCACTTAAAACATAAAATCTGGATATCAATCCCCCTAATATCTATCTAATGCTACCTCATTACCTCTCTCTCTAATAACCATAAACCCGACTAGAGTTTAAATATTAATCATTAATAGATTCATTGTGTGAAACATTTAACAGATTAAAAACATATGAACCAATAATGTCTGTTTTCCCTGTAGTTTATACACACTGTATGAACGGATAATGTTTGTTTTGCGAGATATTTCCCTGTAGCTTATACACATATACTGTTTGAACCATTATGGTTTGTTTTGCACAATATTTCCAGGTAGCTTATACATATATACTGTATGAACTGATAAATGTTTGTTTTGCATGATATTTCTCTGTAGCTTATATGCGGAAGTGGGTAGAGTAGACAAAAATGTACTCAAGTAAGAGGAACTGTACTTCAAAATAATATTACTCAAGTAGAAGTAAAAAGTAGTCATCCAAAATATTATTTAAGTAAAAGTAAAAAAGTATTCGGTGAAAAGATCCTCAAGTACTGATGTTTTTTTTTACTAATTATATAAGCAGTCGGACAAAATGATAAAATTATGTACAAATTGCGACGTTTCCAAATAGTAAAATTTATTTAACAAATTCAATAAAATAAATTAGTAAAACTAAATATCTTTACAAAATAGCAAATTAAGGAACACGAAATGCACATTTCTTTTGCTCCCTTTTCTCACAATATAAAGCTTTTGACATAAATCCCTACTGTAGGTAACATATGTATGTTTGTACAGTGTAACTATTTCCTGTGTAAGATATACTGTATATCTGCAAATGACTCAGCAGAAAATAACATTAGAACATGTGTACAAGAGTCTCACTTTACCATAAACTGTGTCCAGCAGAACAAATGTAAGAAAATTATATATTTTTAGCCTCTAGTTTATTTGCTAATTATATATGTTAAGATTGCAACATTAAATAAAACAGCTAAGCTAACCGCGACATGTTTGCTTCACTGTCTACCACTGCTGAAGACAGACCTCCCCGCCCCCACACCCCATTCTGTGTGGTCATGTGACTCCATGCGGTTATTGCGGCTGATTGGTCAAACAGAGTCATGTGATTATTGTTTGCTACATCTGATTGGTGAAACACAGTCACATGGTAGATCCACCGGCTGCGTTTCTTTGGCAAACACAAAAAATATCTAATTTGTGTAATAAAAGGTTAGAAAAGTAACGAGTCGCGTGTAGCCGAATGTAGCGGAGCAGATTAGCGTTACTTCTTCACAAATCTACTCAAGTAAAAGTAAAAAGTATGGTGCAGTAAAACTAAATTTTTATTTTAAAAAGTTACTTAAGTAAATGTAACGGAGAAAATGTAACTTGTTACTACCCATTTCAGATTATACGTATATACTGTACGAACTGATAATGTTTGTTTTGCATGATATTTGCTCGTGGCTTATATATTTATTGACTTGTACACCACAAGAGGGCATACTTGCAGTTTAGGCGGCGACCAGAATAGGAACAGAAAAATCTACCAATTCTGGTTGTTTGCTTTTTGACTATTATAAATGTAATAATTCATTTAAAAATCAATTTGGAGTCAATTTGGTGAGACATGAATCGGCACACAGAAGAATCACGATTCATACCCGAACAGATTTTTCCCTCGTCTCTATTAGCATTAATGAATATTTATCTAAAAGCAACGTGCAACACAAAGCATCTGTCAATCGGAGATCAGTTGAAACCAGTCCATAAGTCTTTCCCGTACTAAAAACAAACTGCGTTCTGGTCTGACGTGAAGGCCAAATGCCAATTTATGAACACATGTTCATGAATTACCTACCGAGTAGCAATTAGTGATTAAAAACAGGAAGAAAAAGCTTCTTAGTCATGAGATTACTTCACTGTGAATACGAGCCTCCCTGCAGGATCCCACTTCACTTCAAATAGACAACATGCCCTGATCTATGACGCTCAACAAAAGCAGCTTAACACAATCCCTGTGATCAAAGATTGTTCTCAAAGCTTGCGGTTTTCTCTCTGCAATCCTGAAACGGGCCGAAAGGTCAAAACGAGCAGAAAGGTCGACCCCCCTCGGAGAGAGCAGGCCGGTCGGAACAGAGCTGCCGATTCAGAGAAAACAGAGTCTGTTGGCTAGCGCGGAAAGAGTTCGCAACATTAGTCAAACACCTGTTTCGCTAAATGTAGCGGATGACGGCGCAAAACACACACCGAGATCACACGGTCTGACCGGTGTGCGTGCACCTGTTCCTAATTTACAAGCGTTTCATCCGCAAACGGCTTTTTGGAAAACAGAAAAAGAGCGGGATATAAAAGCAAAGACGAGCCAATTTTTCTGCTTATTAAAAAAAAACATGTCATTCGCATCCAAGCCATTGTTCATGCTAAGGATCAGACCAATTAGGCTGTGATTTGCCAATCCATTTTGCACTCTCTCTCTCTCTCTTTCTGTTTCAAAGCCGCCCATTCTTCCATAGCGTGTGGCGGATCCACCACTCCGAGCACAGTGCATGAACCGACTACAGCAGACGCTGGTTCTAATGTTGCCTCAATGACGTCAACCTGTAAACAGCTGAAAATAGCTTTTAAGGTCATGTGACTTGAGATGTTCCATGCAGTCAGACTTCGAGCCAACATTGAGAGCTGAAAAAGAATGCGGAGTGTTCAAGTCAAATCGGGACTTTTGTGCAGAATAACAGAACACTCCTTTTTTTCCCCTTTTTTCTAATCCCCTGCTACACTAATGCACTTATCCCAGTGTTTTACTAGTGCTTGGGTACCATCAAGGTAAAAAGTTATCTCAGTGATCAGACTGCCTGGACAACCCCGGCCTCCCAGGAACTCCTTTGGCTTGGAGCGAGATCAGGGCTGTACGGGGGACGTGGGAATAACACCCAGCCGAGTTGCTGTAACGTGCAAGTGGCGTTGGTGAATGACTGTGTGTACAGTTCCGACAGATGGGTGCATCTCTTCTGCAAGTCGGCAACAAATTATCCATTGATTTTCAAGGATCAGGTGTTCCACTCACTGAATGTTGATGGGAATGGTGGCTTTAGGCTCCGGGCCACCGCAGCTGGGATTGTCACAGACATACGGCCTTCTTCAACTGTTCAGATTTTTTACCGCAGTTAAAGGTCTCAAAACCGGACTGTGCGTGAAGTCTTATTTAATTGTCAATTACTTTTACACATTCATTCACCAGAAATTTCATCGCGAGTGCCAGTTTGACTTGAACGTGTCTCATATTTCAGCACAGCTGACACTAATGGACTTTTGAAATCTCTGAACTGCAGGACTGCTTACACAACACTAATGTTTTGGAAGAGACCCCCATCGAAGTGCTCCTGATCCCGAAACGAGCCTTATGACAAGAAATGAACAATTCCGAGCTATTCTGTAGAGAAACAAGGCAATGTGTGGAGAAAAAAAATTGGTTGGGGAGACGTGTCCGCAAGAAGTGTCTCGTCTTATGTATCGCCAGTCCAAGATCGTTTTTTCTTCAGATTAATTTTCTGAAATTATTGAGTTCCTTTATGATCCTGAAGGTGGCGCTCTCGAAAGCATTCACAAATCAGCAGGCAGCACAGCACCCTGTGTGGTAGGAGCAAATTATAAAAGCTGCGTTTGTTTAAATCTTTCCAGAATCGCGGTACGAATCAAATCAGCACCACGGTATCGTGATAATATTATATCGGGACGTCCATGGTGATTCCCGTCACGGATATTTTCACAGTAGCGGTGTGACATCTGATGAAGCTGATCTCTTCTCGGTTTCTCCCTCACTGATTGAAGACCGCCGTTGTTGCTACGTGTCAGTGAGGTGATTCAAAGTGTACAATTTATTTCCATGAACATCAAAGATTTTTAAAAAACGAGTCTTCAAGAGGTCACCGTGCGGGCGAGTAGAGATCCGTTGTCATGGTGAGAGAGGGAAGCGCTCGTGTCACGGATTCCTAAACTGAGCCTACGACAGAAGAGTAGTGAAGCCGACGCAGAGTCTACTTCCTCCTCCGCTCTCACCCCGCGCTGATTGATGGAAAGAGATTTAGTGAAAGCAGACAGCGTTTGTTCTTGCAGCGAATCTTTTTTTCCCACATGCGCCATCACAATCGAGACGACTCTCAGAGTCTCGCACGTCGCCTAACGATGCCTGTAAGCGCCGCACAGACGCCGTCTCGACTTCAAACAGTCCTCAACAATCAATTGTACAA
The DNA here is from genome assembly GCA_030347435.1 of Clarias fuscus. NCBI lineage: Eukaryota > Metazoa > Chordata > Actinopteri > Siluriformes > Clariidae > Clarias > Clarias fuscus. Next base: position 22,384,873 of record CM059226.1, on the reverse strand, counting down.
AAAAAAAAAAAAAAAAAAAAGATTTGTGGTTGCGATTTAAGCTCGGCAATGGAGTGACGCAACGAACAGAATCGACTGTGCTACGAAGGAGGAGTGAATTATTCATTAATGTCTTTCTCCACATTCCCGTGCAGCAGACGGTACTGCTCTAGTCATCTTTTTTATCCAAATGGTCAAAAGATCTGTCTTCCTGTTCAAACCGCTCCATTTTCTAGGCCTAAGAAACGAGCGACATGGATCCATGTTGGAAATGCAATACTGGTTAATGTCCAATAAAAATAAATAAATAAATAATAATAATAACAATAAATCAGTATATGGATGTGCGTTGATAAACGGAGGCATCAAACTCTGTGTTTTCTGACTTCTTTTAAAAGGTGCAAATTTTACTGCTACTGGTATACGATAATGGTGTCGCAAAAAACATAGAACTCAAAAAAATGCTTATATTATTATTTTATAGCGGCACGGTGGTGTAGTGGTTAGCACTGTCGCCTTGCACCTCCAGAGTCCGGGTTCAATTCCCGTCTCTGTGTGCTTGGTGGGTTTCCTCCCACAGTCCAAAGACAAGTAGGTTAGGTTAACTGGCATTCCCAAATTGGCCGTAGTGTGTATGTGTGGCGGCACGGTAGTGGTTAGCACTGTCGCCTTGCACCGCCAGGGTCCGGGTTCGATCCCCGGCCATGGAGTTTGCATGTTCTCCCCGTGCTTGGTGGGTTTCCTCCGGGTACTCCGGTTTCCTCCCACAGTCCAAAGACATGTAGGTTAGGCTAATTGGCGTTCCCAAAAAATTGCCCGTAGTGTGTTAATGAGTGAGTGTATGTGTGTGTGTCTGTGCCCTGCGATGGATTGGCACCCTGTCCAGGGTGTACCCTGCCATGTGCCCTAAGTCTCCTGGGATAGGCTCCAGGCCCCCATGACCCTGAATACAGGATTAAGCGGTATAGATGATGAGTGAGTGAGTGAGTGTGTATGTGTGTGCCCTCCGCTGGATTGGCACCCTGTCCAGGGTGTACCCCACCTTGTGCCCTAAGTCTCCTGGGATAGGCTCCAGGGCTCCCCATGACCCTGAATACAGGATTAAGCGGTATAGAACATGAGTGAGTGATTAAACAACTGAAAAAAAAAACTTAAACGTGTGATTTCTTTGCCTACGTGAACCAGGAAGTGGTGTGTAGACCGAAGAAGCTATTCCTCAATCATATGGGGTTTATATATATTTTATTATTTTCTTTATTTCAGAATAAGTGTTTATAATAGTAATCTGTAATGAAGGCTTTGTGTGTTTTACAATAATTTGGTTAAAAAAAGTCTAATCCAGACAGACAGACAGATAGATACTTTAATGATCCCGAAATTGCAGATTTTAAAAATTTAGAAATGAGGGGAAAAAAACAGGTCAAAACAAGCCATTGAAAACAAAACAAATGCAGAAAGAAAGACATACAGACTGCGCTACTGGATGGGTTGCCACTTGCTTCATGCCGGAAGTCATATGTCCTAAATATTGGAATTTTTGTTTTGTCAATTGTCAATAAGTAGGCATTATTTTTATTAAGAATAAGTGTTCATAAATTTTAATCTGTAAATAAGGTTTAATCTGTGTGTGTGTGGGAGAGACAATTTATTTTGAAAAAAGTCAAGATTTGAATTTTTTAAAATAGTTTTTACTCAGTCATGCTTACTTAGTTTTACTGGGGGACGTTTGAGTTTGAGAATTTTCTTTCAGTCGACGTCTGTCATTTATGCATTCGGAACTGACTAACATCTCCGTGATTATTACGGAGGTGGGCGTGTCTGTCTTTTACATGTGGGCGTTGCACAAAACCACGTGTTGAGGATGAGGCTTTCTATTGGAGCGTAGAAAGCAGAAACTCGAATACCGGTGCGCTAGAGATTGTACGGTAGTTCACGCTGACCAAAACACACAAGAAAACGTGTTTCGGAAAAAAAAAAAAAAAAAAAAAACATTTTCGCCAAACACAGACATTCGCATTCGGACGGGATTAGATTTCTCAGAGGACCGTCGAGTTTGCTGAAAAACAGTAGGTAATTTGCTCTGGAATTTTCATAGAGGTCGTGTGAGAAAAAGATAGACATGGCAGATTCGGACGGGATTAAAATCACAAAGTACCTCTGTGAAACAGAAATTTCTCTAACGTCCCCCAGTAAAACTAGTCCCGTCCGAATAGTGCTTAAGCCTTTATAGAAATCATCTAAACATAGTAATGCAAAAAACACACAGACACACACACACACACACACACACACACACACAACTTAAAACTGCTCTGAGCTCAAGGCACTACCCAGGAATGGGACCAGGACCAGTGGCTGGATTGTATAAGGTCTGACCCGAGGACCCAACAGCAGCGACCTGGCAGTGATGGGGTTCAAGACCATGAACCCCCCCAATCATCAACTCAGGTCCTCACTCGTTCGGGCTCCGCTGCTCCTGCAGTTATCGATGGGATAATCAATTTCAACAAGGTCTGTAGGCTGGGCCATTTCTATGGGCAGCAGAGACTGTAATCTCAGATGACATGTTTCTTTAAAGCAGAAATGTTTTAAAAATTGGTTTTAAAAAAATGCTCATAAATTTTAATACACGTCTGCCCCCTATGGGTCATGATGAACAATGAACCAGCTTATCTAATCATCAATGTATTGAGCAGAAACTTGATTTTGCCTCATTAGTTTAATTTAAAAAAAAAAAAAAAAGGAAAACAACAACAAAAAGCACAATAACAACGAAAAGCAATTTGCACCAAAACTTTCTGTAGTTAAGCATTTCCCAGGATGAAATAGTTTCTTTTTTTTTTTTTTTATTGGAAAAAAAAAAAAACAGATTTAATCTACTTATTATTAGCATTAGGTCTGTTCACGCCGTATAAGTGACTATACATCATTAAGTACCGGTCTGAGTGAGATCCAATGTTTCTCAGAGACGATCGGATCACTGAGTCAACCTTTACAGGTGGTCTGGGACTCCAAGTGTTTTACATGACAGCTTAATAAAACATCTCCAGTGTCAACGCAAAAGCGTCCCGCCGCATCCCTACTGTCATGTCCACCTAACTGACTGGACAATTACTCTAGACAGAAAATTATATTGGAGTGAGAGCACTCGGAGATAATTCTTTTGCTAATCCGTTCCAGTGGCTGAGATAAAAGCAGTTATCTTTCGTATCGTCTTCTGTAATCCAATCTGAAGGTTCATTAGCAGAGAACATGAATAAACATGGTCCTGAGGTAATTTCCTGCTTTACATCTCTCTCTTTTTTTTTCTTCCTGTTGCTCCTCTGAGAAAATAACACACTTTATTAGCTACTGTTTTTGCCAATTTGGCCTGTGTGTGTGTGTGTGTCTGAGTGTGTGTGTGTCTGAGTGTGTGTGTGTCTGTCTGTGTGGCTCCACAGCTCCTCTGGGGCGTGCCGTAGTGTCACCAGTGGATCCTGGAGTTCAGTGTATGACCAGATATTAGACACTCCCCGAGTCATTGTGAACTTTGGTTGACGTTTTATTCCTACTCCAGTACATAACGCTCGAGTCACACGTCAGCGGCATCTGCAGTGACAGAAAGCCACAGGGTCAGGGTTAAAACACTGTGTGTAAGCATTAGTTAAATTAATAATGTTATATACTTATAGAGCTTCAATACCCCATTTATCACAGCATTTGGCAGACGCCCGTATATCCAGAGCGACTTAAATTTTATCTCATTATACATCTGAGCAGGTGAAGGTTAAACCTGCTGGGGTTTAAACCTGGGACCTTCCCGATAATAGTAGCTGCAGTAAACAGTCCGAACAGTTAAATGTGCCTGAGACATAACTATAAACTTTAACAAATCTATAAAAATAAAAGGAAGGTTCTGTCTGTACATTGGTCAGAGCTCTTTCAATGATATCCTTATGTTTCATACATTGGAGGGCCCAAAACCAGTCTCTGTCCATACATATTTAATAAAACGTTTGCAGTACGTAGATATCTGCCTAAAGTTTAACCTGCAACATAAGTGAATTAATCAAACTGTTGAGTAAAAGTGATGTTATGAACAGGGTTTAATAATACTATCTACTATAATTAATAAGCTACTTGTTCAATGTAAACAAACACATGCACCAATAGATATTAATTAGAAAAACTGAATATTTTTACTGGGATTAGATCATATTTTCACTTTCGCTGAAATAACAGCGCTGAAGTGGTATAAGTGAATTTTAACACGCTCAAGTCGTTTTAAGACAAATCTTTATCTGATCTACGATTTCTCACCTGTGATTCGCTCTCCGATGACAGAAAAAAGGAGTGTATTTATTTATAGACCTTTCTGCCGTACAGAAAGACAGGGGGGACACGTACGGGGACTTCGACCTGAAATAATAATAATGCACTGATTACATTAAAACTATTTCTACGACAGGAAAAGACAGAAAGCCACAGGGTCAGGGTTAAAATCTTGACACCTCGGTCCAGAGAGACTTCCGAACTCGGGCCACTGGACGCAGTCCCGGTCCCAAGCCAGGATAAAATGTCAGGGTTGTGTCAGGACGGTCAACCGGCATAAAAACCTGGGCCAAGTTGTGTGCGGATCAGATGGTCGCTGTGGTGGACGGACGAGAGCAGCTGAAAGACATCAAATACATCTGAGCGGTTGAGGGGTAAGGGCCATGCTCAGGGGCAGACGGGGTGGTGTAAAATAGTGAAAAGTGTCTGAGATATAAACATGTCTTAAACAAATTCATTATAAATGAAATCCAGCTGCTAGTGTAGAGCAAGTGACAGGGGGCGGGGCAAAGGGATTCAAGAGAGAATTTAATTGGACGATTCAGACAAAAAAAAAAGTTTTTTTTAAGACTATTTGTATTATTATTATTATTATTATTATGATTATGATTATTAGTGGTGGTGTTATACTATATACTTATATTATAATCTAACCTGCAACCGTTACACCCGCAGCTCGTGCCGGCTCTCGTGCACCGTTAGCCGTTGTAGCTAACTCCGTAATACCGTGTTAAATTATAAACTCACCAGTCCAACAGTCTGAACGCGTTGTGTTTAACCTGAGAGTCGAGTGACGGAGCAGCTCCTGAGGATGATTTTTTTGTTGTTGTTTGTTTGTTTGTTCGCCGCCATTGTTTTTGAACACGGACAGGAAGTACAGTCGACTTCCGCTTCCGGTTTCAGCAACTTTTTTTTTTTACATATACAGAGTCAGCCAAAAATGTTTACACACTTCAGGAAAAGAAAAGTAGTATGATGTATATAATATGAATATAATATAAATAATATTGTCATATTATCACAATATCATATATAGCAATATCTAACGTATAGCAATACATTTAGTTTTTCTTTTCCTGAAGTGTGTATACATTTTTTTGGCCAACTTTTGGCTATATTTTTTATATAATTTTATTATACTTTTTTTTTTTTTCCTTTTCTTTTTTTTTTTTAGTATAGCTACATTTTTGTTTAAAGAAAAAAAACGTACGAACAGAATTTTTTTCTATAAATCATGTACAACTGTGGTTATTGAAAATGACAAGAGTACAATTTCTTATTCTTAATAATAATAATAATAATAATAGTAAAATTATGATAATGTAAAATACATTAAATAAAATGTTAAATAATATTTAAAAAATGAATACATAGTATTTATTACACCATTGTATTATTTGTACTTAAAATGTAGTATTTTAATTTAGTATTATTTATTTAAAAATAGAATATTTATATTTTCCTTTTGTTAATTGAGTGATTTAGGAAAATTATTGTGTGTTATTATGATACTGTATTACCTGAAAAACTATTAAATAATAGTCGCCACTGTCGCTTGCACCTCCAGGGTCTGTGTGCATGGAATTTGCATGTTCTCCCTGTGCTTGGTGCGTTTCCTCCAGGTACTCTGGTTTCCCCCCCACTGTCCAAAGACATGCAGATTGAAATGTATGCTAAAAATCCAGCAACAACCAATTAGCTCAACTGTAGGAGGAAACCGCAATCCCCAGAGGACACGGACCCTGGTAGGAATCTGACCATCGACCCTGGAGTTGCGAGGCCACACTGGTAACCATTATGACACCATGATCGCACAGTGTGTAAATCCACAGTATCTGAAATAACCAAACCAGCTCACATCATGCTGCTACTCCTCTCCCCTCTGCTTTAAAATAATAACAATAATAATAATAATAATAATAATAATAATAATACGTATTCCAAGGGGGGGGGGGGGGGGGGGTTAGGACCAAATATCAAAGGTCTTTATTCAGGCGTTTTATTTTACAGTGAAAGTCTTAAAACATGGACAATACTAATAGTAGATATAAAAATGTAGCTGACCCAGGGCGAAACCCTCAGCACACACGGTTTCCATTTAGATAGATATTAAACAATTGGAAAAAGGCTGGGAAGAAAATGGTTGGGGTGAAAGTGCAAAGTGTGACCACTAGAGGGCTGTAAAGCACCAAGTAAATTACTCACTCACTCACTCATCATCTATACCGCTTAATCCTGTATTCAGGGTCACGGGGGGCCTGGAGCCTATCCCAGGAGACTTACGGCACATGGCAGGGTACACCCTGGACAAGGTGCCAATCCATCGCAGGGCACAGACACACACACATACATTCACACACTACGGGCAATTTGGGAACGCCAATTAGCCTAACCTACAGTCGTGGCCAAAAGTTTTGAGAATGACACATTAGTTTTCACAAAGTTTGCTGCTAAACTGCTTTTAGATCTTTGTTTCAGTTGTTTCTGTGATGTACTGAAATATAATTACAAGCACTTCATACGTTTCAAAGGCTTTCATCGACAATTACATGACATTTATGCAAAGAGTCAGTATTTGCAGTGTTGGCGCTTCTTTTTCAGGACCTCTGCAATCAACTTCTGGGTCAAATCCTGACTGATAGCAACTCATTCTTTCATAATCACTTCTTGGAGTTTGTCAGAATTAGTGGGTTTTTGTTTGTCCACCCGCCTCTTGAGGATTGACCACAAGTTCTCAATGGGATTAAGATCTGTGGAGTTTCCAGGCCATGGGCACAAAATTTCAACGTTTTGGTCCCCGAGCCACTTAGTTATCACTTTTGCCTTATGGCACGGTGCTCCATCGTGCTGGAAAATGCATTGTTCTTCACCAAACTGTTGTTGGATTGTTGGAAGAAGTTGCTGTTGGAGGGTGTTTTGGTACCATTCTTTATTCATGGCTGTGTTTTTGGGCAAAATTGTGAGTGAGCCCACTCCCTTGGATGAGAAGCAACCCCACACATGAATGGTCTCAGGATCTTTACTGTTGGCATGACACAGGACTGATGGTAGCGCTCACCTTTTCTTCTCCGGACAAGCCTTTGTCCAGATGCCCCAAACAATCGGAAAGAGGCTTCATCCGAGAATATGACTTTGCCCCAGTCCTCAGCAGTCCATTCGCCATACTTTTTGCAGAAGATCAATCTGTCCCTGATGTTTTTTTGGAGAGAAGTGGCTTCTTTGCTGCCCTTCTTGACACCAGGCCATCTTCCAAAAGTCTTCGCCTCACTGTGCGTGCAGATGTGCTCACGTCTGCCTGCTGCCATTCCTGAGCAGCTCTGCACTGGTGGCACTCTGATCACGCAGCTGAGTCCTCTTTAGGAGACGATCCTGGCACTTGCTGGACTTTCTTGGACGCCCTGAAGCCTTCTTAACAAGAATTGAACCTCTTTCAAAAGTTGAAGTTCTTGATGATCCTATAAATTGTTGATTTAGGTGCAATCTTAGTAGCCACAATATCCTTGCCTGTGAAGCCATTTTTATGCAACGCAATGATGGCTGCACGCGTTTCTCTGCAGGTCACCATGGTTAACAATGAAACAACAATGATTTCAAACATCACCCTCCTTTTAACATGTCAAGTCTGCCATTCGAACCCAATCAGCCTGACATAATGATCTCCAGCCTTGCCCTCATCAACATTCTCACCTGAGTTAACAAGACGATTACTGAAATGATCTCAGCAGGTCCTTTAATGACAGCAATGAAATGCAGTGGGAAGTTTTTTTTCGGGATTAAGTTAATTTTCATGGCAAAGAAGGAATATGCAATTCATCTGATCACTCTTCATAACATTCTGGAGTATATGCAAATTGCTATTATAAAAACTTAAGCAGCAACTTTTCCAATATTTATGTAATTCTCAAAACTTTTGGCCATGACTGTACATGTCTTTGGACTGTGGGAGGAAACCGGAGTACCCGGAGGAAACCCACCAAGCATGAGGAGAACATGCAAACTCCGTGCACACAGAGCCTGGCCGGGGATCGAACCCGGACTCTGGCGGTGCAAGGCAACAGTGCTAACCACTACACCACCGTGCCGCCCCAAGTAAATTAAATAAATTAAATACAAAGACAATAACAATCTATATTAATATACAGCAACATATGGACCAGAAAAGTACCACCAGAACTACAAAAAAAAAAAAAGCCAAGAACACGGAGAACATTTAAACTTCATGCAATATGCAGTGCTATTTATAGATTTGCAACTAAAATGGCAGTAAGCCAGCACTGCAGTGGAGACTTTCACTAATTGCTACAAACATACATTAGTATCATTTTTATAGATTGAAAAAAAGCTGCTTTTAGTCATTTAGTAATTATTTTGGACATTTTACATTTTTTAATTTCCTGAAATTAATGTAAATATTTATGAGATCTTTAAAGTGGATACTATGTCCTAGTTTATTAAAAATATTCATATCATCCTGAGGCCCAGCACTAAAGTGAGGATAAAAAAAAAAGACACCACTTTGTGGCAGACTGACCTTTCAGTAAGAACAAGTGCTATGCGTCTATGCCAATTAAAGCATTCAGGGTGCGATGGCATCTGCTGTTGTTTTTCCCCAATTCCAAAGTCAACGCAGCATCTATCAGGAGACTTTAGAGCAATTGATCTACTGACAAGATGTATGGAAATCTTCTGTAATAATTGAAATTAAAACAAAAAAGTTTGAAATATTCAAGTTGTGTAATGAATGTAGAATATACAGTATGTGTTTTACTCTTAAACTGAACCAGAAAAGTAAAACTTTTCCAGAAATTCCTTTTTTTTTTTTTTTAGTGGTGTTCTTTACAACTGGAAAACAAACTGGTGAAATGGACACTAAATACAAGTACAACACTAACAGGAATAAAGTGTTAATAAATGTATTCATTAATTAACAAAAATAAATGCATCTATAAAATTAATAAATAATTAGAACAAAAACAAAATGAAACTCGAACAATTTATAATAAGAAAAACAATGATAAAAATAATTTACTGTACAAGTAAAAGAATTAGAAAAAAATAATAGTAAAAAATAAAAATGAACATATTAAATTATATTTAAAAAATAATTAGTAAATAATTAAACAAAAACAATTTCTAATTATAGTAATAAAAAAACAGACCAACTTAAAAGAAAAAGTAAAATATAAGCAAAAAAATAATATAAATAAAAACATCTTCCAGCTCGTTGCCTGTTGATGATGAGGTGAGGTGTTTGGCGTTTTGTTGTTTCAGGATTACCGTCGACTTTCCCAGGACCAGGACGCAAAACCTCCTCGTCTGTGGAACAGAAGATCAGATCAGTTGATTGAGCTGAAATCTTTGCGTACAGAAAAATTAACCTGAAACAACAACTCTGTTGACTTTATCATGATGTAAAGAAGGAATATGAAAACACAGATGGGATGATCTTTAATTTTTATTTTTATGACTACCTCCTCCTCAGCGAGTCTGGTCGTGGTCCCGGCCCTCTGTGGAACAGTTGATTAAAATTAATGTGATTTAGCTGAAATCTTTATTTAATTGGCGGGGCTCCGGCACTCTGTGGAAAAGAGGATCGAAATGGAAATGTAAGAAAAAAAAAATCACGAAATCATGAAAGTTAAAATGTACATAACGGTTCGGGGTAGAAAAATTTATTGAAACATGTAATTGATCAATATACATGTAGTCCCAGACTTACAAACAAGTTCTGTTCCAGTAGCACATTTGTAAATCTAATTTGTTCTTAAGTCTGACTTACATGCCTTTGACACAAATATACAATGTAAAGCTACTAATCCACTTGACTGAATCTGTCCCCTTTTCCCCAAGAAAAGTCTGTTTTCTTGTCTTAATACACATCTTTATTTTTTAATTATAGATGAGATAGTCCGATTCCCCCCGCCCCGCCCCGCCCCGCCTACGCTGCACCACAACAAATAAAACCTATTTGCTGGGCTTTTGCTGAATTAAAATATCAACACTAAACGCGCGATGATGACGTATACACATTCCGCTGAACGCCGCAGACGCTTTCGCGCATGCGCGCCGAAAAGGAACCCGCGCAAAAACGAGCCAAATCTATCAGAGCAAAGGCTGCCGGAGTGTCCCCGCCTCCAGTCTCTGATTGGTTGGTTTGATCTCTGCCGCAGTCTCTGATTGACTGGAATTAGGGCATAGTTGGAACGCTGCAACAGGTTAATAGAATCTAGCGTCGTGAGAGGGAAAATGAGCACGTGGGCGAAAATACCATTTAAGAAAATAAATACAAATATTAAAACAAAACGAACAACCACAAAAATACGACAATCAAAATGTGATTTTTTTTACATCAAAATGCGATTTTGAAAACACAGGATAAATATTTTCCCTGTAGGCTAATACATAAGCATGATTCAGCATTTTTGCACAGTAGAGATGTTCTACTTAAATTATACTGCTTTTATTTACGCACACATATCAAGAGAACGTTTAGTCTAATCTCTTTAATAATAATTGAATGATGATATTTTATGGACCGAGGTCACTCATAGCAGCGCCATGCCGTTAATTTCCGTTAACTAAAACGCCATTAACTAGCAACCGTTAGAAAACTGCATTAGCGAGCTATGCTAACTACAAAAGCAATGCTAAATAGCTCATAATGACTGACTGACGCTCTCACTTTAAAAGAATTACGCTTTATCTTATTATAAAACACACACTGCCTTCTCACGTCCTCCTGCTCACTCGGTTCTGTCAGGAGGTTTGTGCGTTTCAGATGATAAAGAAATAACGGACAGGGAGGGGCTGGTGCGAGTAAGGTACGTGATTGGTCCATCCTAGAAACTGAACCAATCAGCGGCTGTTCCACTTTTCCTGAGTCAGTCGTTGGGCATTTTTTGAAAATTAAAAATGATGTGTTTAAATGTAAGTATTACGACTTCGTTCGCGTGTAATTTAACTGCACACACATAAGCGCGTTTTTTTTTAATGTACAGTGCCATCTGTTGAATTTTGAGATGAACTAATGATTTTTTCAAAGTAAATTTTTTCCATTTAAATCTTCTCTTCCCGTGGGCCGATTGTGATTAAATAAAGCCTATATGTTACCTCAAGTTCAGCCAAATACACCTGTAAAAACCCCATCAAAAGTTATTTAGTAGTTTTTATGTGATGTGTGCACAAACAGACGAACAAAAATTCCAGAAACCATCCAGATGTGTTATATTACGCCCCCCCCCCCCCCCCCAATACATTTTTTCGAAAATATCTTCAATGTACAGACACGCCAACTTTACAGATTTATAATATGTATAGATAGATATGAACAATATTATATTTCAAAATTTCTTTCTTCCTGGTTTACGTATATACAATATCTAGGAAGTTCTCTCACTCACTCACTCATCGTCTATATACCACGTTATTCTGTACTAGTGTGAGTAACTGTCATTGACTGTTACCGAGTTTTTAGAAAGTTAAATGGTTAAAGCTAAAAATGAGCTGATCCGCTTAATTGTAATCATCTTAAATGATAATATTATTTCCGGTTGAAATCACACATGAGGATTGCCTGGACTGTTCCGTATGACACATGGACAATGATCTCTCATCTTCATCCAGTTCTTTCGCTATTGAAGTACATGTGCCGCTCAAAACACCTTGAGGAACTCATTGCAGCATCGCCGTAAACCGGCCGAATCATGTCAACTGTGTCTCTGGCAGATTTGCTCAGTCACATGGAGAATTTCTTTTTTCTAACTTGCTGTCCATAATGAAATAGCAGACGTAGTAACGCACATGGTCAGAATAGTACAGCTGCACAGCTCCCGATGTACACACGATGATGTCTTTTGACACACTGACTTATGAAGGTCGGTGATCCCTGTGATTGTGTGTGCAGCCTTGTGCTGCCATCTGTTAGCATGTTACACTACTAGGCTCGAAACTATTTGATACCACCTTCTATGCAAGGTGGAGATGGTGTGATCACTAGAGATTCTAAGCACTTTGAAAACATAATATATTGGCCTCCACAAACTATGGGTCATACTGTGAGAGTTTTTTTTTTTTTTTAAGTTATGTGAAAAATGAGCTATATGCAGTTCTTTTTTTATTTTCATGTTAAAGAAATCCAAACTGCTGATTTCATATACTGTTCTGTGTGATCAGAGGTGGAAAGAGTAATAAACTTTTATCCTCAAGTACAAGTAGTGTTACTTCAGTGAAATGTTACTGGAGTAAAAAAAAAAAGTTACATTATAAAAATCTACTCAAGTAAAAGTAAAAAGTAGCTCATAAAAAATGTAGCGCACACACTGGGGGAGGGGCGGCAACTCTTAAAAGGGCGACATACACACATAATGTGGGACGACATAGTAGTGGCGTTTGATCATGAGATTTTATGCCATTTTGTTCTTGTGAGTTTAGCGTGTTTGTTCTCCATCAATGAGTGCAGTGCAGTGGTTTCCGAGGTGCAAGTTTTTTCCTTCCCCATTGCATTATTGTTTAGAATTGTTCATTTTCATTCATTTATTTTTTACTCAGTAGCGAATATTTCAAATGTAGCAAAGTACAATACTTCAAACTAAGCATACTTGAGTAAAAGTAAAATTACAGATTTTAAAAAGTGGAAGTACACAAAAAAAAAAACTACTCAATTACAGTAACGCGAGTAAATGTATTTCATTACTTTCCACCTCTGTGTGATTGATCATGTCCATCCATGTCTGACTATATTATCGGTCAAAAGTCTGGATACAAGTTTGGATTTAAATTCTGCGTTCTAGAACAATGCTGGATTTTTTTTTCTCTCATGAAGCCCTTCGCAGCAAATCACGACCAAAACCTACCTCTGCTGCAGAGGAGAAGTTCATTTAGAGTCACCAGCCTCAGAAATCACCAATTAACAACCAGCACCTCAGATTAGAGTGAGTTTAACCTGGTCAGGTTGTTTTGCTAGTTGGCCATTAAAAACAAAATTTATTTCTGAAAATAAAGTTACTGTAATTTGTTTTAGTTAAAATTCTGCAATTGTACTTCTATATATAGATCATATGAGTAAGGTCAAAAAAATGTTTTACATCCGGAAAAGTATATCTTAATATACTTTTATTTTGTAAACATGGGCAAAATGTATTTAATTACATATTTTTAGTTTATATAATCCAAAAAAGCATAATTTTCCTTATTTAATTAACAAATTTGAAATAATTATTAGGTTTAATGGGCACAAGCGTAATGAAAAGTTCATTTAATTGTAACATTTTACACACAAATTATATACATACATATCCATATATATATATCTATATATCTAAATAAATAAAGGGAACAATAAAATAACATCCTAGATCTGAATGAATGAATTATTCTTAATAAATACTTAGTTGTTTTCATAGTTGAATGTGCAGACAACAAAATAACACAAAAAAAGATCAATGGAAATCAAATTTATTAACCGATGGAGGTCTGGATTTGGAGTCACACTCAAAAGTGAAGTGGAAAAACACACTACAGGCTGATCCAACTTTGATGTAATGTCCTTAAAACAAGTCGAAATGAGGCTCAATGTGGCCTTCATGTGCCTGTATGACCTCCCTACACCGCCTGGGCATGCTCCCGATGAGGTGGCGGATGGTCTCCTGATGGATCTCCTCCCAGACTTGGACTAAAGCATCCGCCAACTCCTGGACAGTCTGTGGTGCAACGTGGTGTTGGTGGATGGAGCGAAACACGATGTCCCAGATGTGCCCAATTGGATTCAGGTTTGTGGAAAGTGTGGGCCAGTCCATAGCATCAATGCCTTCGTCTTGCAGGAACCGCTGACACACTCCAGCTACATGAGGTCTAGCATGGTCTTGCTTTAGGAGGAGCTCAAGGCCAATCGCACCGGCATATGGTTTCACAAGGGGTCTGAGGATCTCATCTCGGTACCTAATGACAGTCAGGGTTCCCCGGTGAGCACATGGAGGTCTGTGCGGTCCTCCAAAGAAATGCCACCCCACACCCTGACTCACTGCCAAACCGGTCATGCGATGTTGCAGGCGGCAGAACGTTCTCCAGGGCGTCTCCAGACTCTGTCTCGTCTGTCACATGTGCTCAGTGTGAACCTGCTTTCATCTGTGAAGAGCACAGGGCGCCAGTGGCAAATTTCCCAATCTTTGTGTTCTCTGCTGCTGGGTTGTTGGCCTCGTCCACGTCTCCTGGTAGGGCCTCCATGCTTTGGACACTACGCTGACAGACACAGCAAACCTTCTCGCCACAGCTCGCATTGATGTGCCATCCTGGATGAGCTGTAGACTCTGTCTCATGCTACCACTAGAGGGAAAACACCGCCAGCATTCAAAATCCAAAACATCAGCCAGAAAGCATAGGAACTGAGAAGTGGTCTGTGGTCACCACCTGCAGAACCACTCCTTTATTGGGGGTGTCTTGCTAATTGCCTATAATTTCCACCTGTTGTCTATTTCATTTGCACAACAGCATATGAAACTGATTGTCAATCAGTGTTGCTTCCGAAGTGGGCAGTTTGATTTCACATAAGTGTGATTGACTTGGAGTCACATTGTGTTGTTTAAGTGTTCCCTTTATTTTTTTGAGCAGTGTATATAGTGTATATGTAAAATGTTACAATTAAATGAACTTTTCATATACACATACATACTGTATATATAAAAGCAAATAGTAGTATATACAGTCGTGGCCAAAAGTTTTGAGAATTACATAAATATTGGAAATTGGAAAAACTGCTGCTTAAGTTTTTATAATAGCAATTTGCATATACTCCAGAATGTTATGAAGAGTGATCAGATGAATTTTGATGCATAGTCCTTCTTTGCCATGAAAATTAACTTAATCCCGAAAAAAACTTTCCACTGCATTTCATTGCTGTCATTAAAGGACCTGCTGAGATCATTTCAGTAATCGTCTTGTTAACTCAGGTGAGAATGTTGACGAGCACAAGGCTGGAGATCATTATGTCGGGCTGATTGGGTTAGAATGGCAGACTTGACATGTTAAAAGGAGGGTGATGCTTGAAATCATTGTTCTTTCATTGTTAACCATGGTGACCTGCAAAGAAACGCGTGCAGCCATCATTGCGTTGCATAAAAATGACTTCACAGGCAAGGATATTGTGGCTACTAAGATTGCACCTAAATCAACAATTTATAGGATCATCAAGAACTTCAACTTTTGAAAGAGGTTCAATTCTTGTTAAGAAGGCTTCAGGGCGTCCAAGAAAGTCCAGCAAGCGCCAGGATCGTCTCCTAAAGAGGATTCAGCTGCGGGATCGGAGTGCCACCAGTGCAGAGCTTGCTCAGGAATGGCAGCAGGCAGGTGTGAGCGCATCTGCACGCACAGTGAGGCCAAGACTTTTGGAAGATGGCCTGGTGTCAAGAAGGGAAGCAAAGAAGCCACTTCTCTCCAAAAAAACATCAGGGACAGATTGATCTTCTGCAAAAAGTATGGCGAATGGACTGCTGATGACTGCGGCAAAGTCATATTCTCGGATGAAGCCTCTTTCCGATTGTTTGGGGCATCTGGAAAAAGGCTTGTCCGGAGAAGAAAAGGTGAGCGCTACCATCAGTCCTGTGTCATGCCAACAGTAAAGATCCTGAGACCATTCATGTGTGGGGTTGCTTCTCATCCAAGGGAGTGGGCTCACTCACAATTTTGTCCAAAAACACAGCCATGAATAAAGAATGGTACCAAAACACCCTCCAACAGCAACTTCTTCCAACAATCCAACAACAGTTTGGTGAAGAACAATGCATTTTCCAGCACGATGGAGCACCGTGCCATAAGGCAAAAGTGATATCTAAGTGGCTCGGGGACCAAAACGTTGAAATTTTGGGTCCATGGCCTGGAAACTCCCCAGATCTTAATCCCATTGGGAACTTGTGGTCAATCCTCAAGAGGCGGGTGGACAAACAAAAACCCACTAATTCTGACAAACTCCAAGAAGTGATTATGAAAGAATGGGTTGCTATCAGTCAGGATTTGGCCCAGAAGTTGATTGAGAGCAGCCCAGTCGAATTGCAGAGGTCCTGAAAAAGAAGGGCCAACACTGCAAATACTGACTCTTTGCATAAATGTCATGTAATTGTCGATAAAAGCCTTTGAAACGTATGAAGTGCTTGTAATTATATTTCAGCACATCACAGAAACAACAGAAACAAAGATCTAAAAGCAGTTTAGCAGCAAATTTTGTGAAAACTAATATTTGTGTCATTCTCAACTTTTGGCGCCACGACTGTACATTTAATAAAAACTGCTGTTGGCTTGATTATGCAGCTGCATAGTCAGTATTTATGATGTCTGTGTTATCAGATGGAAGCAAATTATTAACCTGATTATTTTTGTCTACATCATTTAAGATGAGGAGCTCCACCATTAATCTTAATTTCATGCGTAGCCGCATTTGGACTCATGCAGGATTATCAAGGAGCCAACGTCATAAATCACACACACTGAAATGAGAGGGCAAATGTGGCACACTGATGCATGAAGCTGTCATAAGACAGGCTTTATGGTTTCCTGGCTAAATACCAAAATGGGCTACTATAGATTCTGAATTGTGTAAAAAATATTGTAAAGAAATGTATTAATGAAAAAAGACAATAATGGAGCAACTGAAAAAAAAAAAAAAAAAGCTGGACAAAAGCTGAAAAAAACAAAACAAAAACATAACTATCATCTGAATCACTTCTAATGTATGGTTTAGGCCACGCCCCCTAACAGTAGTGACACAGAACAACAATCCTATAGACTGTAGTACTATTCTTTTTTGTAACGACGTCTGAAATGGTCCTGAACGATCGACATGCTCATCACACTTTAAGGGGCGTGGCCAAAACAGTAGGCTTTTCCTATACACCAGTTATAAATAATAAAAATGAAGACAAATAATAAATAAAAAAAATCTGTTTTAATAAACCTTTAATAACCATAATTAAAAGATACAAAATGCTGAGCTTTTCCGTTATTCAACAAATACAGCAGACTTCCAAAAATAAACCTGTCTCTCGAATATGATCTTACCAAAACGGTAAAAATGTATACAGCTACTCTACGAAGTATCTTGATGTAAAACCTAGTCGGGTAAAAGCATACAGATAAAACAATTTGATAAGAAAACAAAAAACAGAAATGATGCAAAATTCTGGGTTATGGGAAGTATAAAAGGGACTGACATGCAAACTGTTTGTGAAGTAAAATGTGAACATGATCAATCAACTGCTCAGAATGGGGGGGGGGGGGGGGGGGAAGGAGAGAAAAAAAAGGGAAAAAAAAATAATAATACAAAATTGGTCCAGAACAAGCCCAAGATATAGGTACAAAAAGACTGAGAAACAGTACAAAGTGTTAAATACAAGCTAAAAACAAAAGAACATGCATCTATACAATGTGGAATCGCGGTCCTGGCGTGGCGATGATGTCGCTGTAAGGCTCGGCTTGGGACAGATCCACGGCTTGCTGTTTCTTCAGGACGAGGAAGCTGTAGAACTTGGCGGCAGCTTGTTTTTTGTTGTTGTTTCTGCAAAGCTCCAGCAGGCTGATGGACTGGATTCCGGTCTTAGCCACCACACGCTGGAAAACACAAGACAGTATTCCCATCAGACACACAGATAAACAAGAAGTTTTTGGAAAACATTTGGCTGGAAAAGCCTCTGTAGATTCTTTAACATGTCTGGACAGAAGATTCCTCATTCAGGCTCCTCTAGCTTTGGAGGAATTGCTGCTCTCATGAGGAAAATCGCTATAAATTTTTCTGGTACTGCCCAAAAGTAAATGCCTTTGGGTCTAAAATCCACACAGAAATAGTCGAGATATTTTGGAAAAACATTACTTTTAATTTCGATGAACTCTTTTTATTTATTTATTTTTTATATAAAATCAAAACAATTCTTTGGGTGTAGCTGCTAGAAAGCCTAAATGGTCTAAGCCGGACAGAAATCTTTGTACTGGGGAAAAAATAACAATAATCACTTTCTGCATGAGGCTTCAGAAAAATAAATTAGAAGAAATGCAAACAGTATTTCTCCATAAAATGCCTGTTTTACAAATTTTTTTTAATTATTATTAACTATTTTATCTTCATCATAATTTACTGATTTTAAATAGTGAATTCACCCAAGTTGAAAAACAGTAATAGATTAAAAAAAAAAAAAAAAGTTTACTGTACTGATATTTATCTATGTACAATTGTGTGAATAATATCTGACCCACAATAAACTTTAAAATACAAAATAAATAAATCTCAGCTAGATAAGTATACATCCAGTAATCTAACAAACAAATTTTTATATTACAAGGTCAAATGGTGTTTTCACACCTAAGAATCAGGGAAAATTGGTTACAAGCACAGTTCAGATATTAGTACAAGATATTAATTTGCAAAATACTGAGATCGGCCATTAAAAAAAAAAAAAAACGAAGGAACAACTATGCAAAAAGGAGTGATCTATGCTGTTGATTTTATTTAAGGGGCAATATATATATTTTTACAGCAAACCAAGTTAAGTTTTGGTTTTTCAATCATTTTCCAAATACTATTATTTTCAAACTGTTTAAATCAGTCAAACATCTTTCTTCAAATATTTTGCTGATATCTGCAAGACAATCCGTTCTAATAATTCCAGTATGAGACGAGAATAATGAGCGAGCACTAAAATGCTTACAAAAAAAAATTAATTAATAATCATTTAAGAAAAATATTGCATGTCGTCTTTACTGATATTTTGTATGAAGTGGAAAAGTGCTTTGTTTGTAAATTAGCTAACTGTTCAACATCAGTGACTTAAGATGAATAAATTAGCCTTTTAATGATGCAAGGCACCACAAAGAAGCAGATTAACTGTTCCTCAATCCTTTAATTTACCGGTGTAATTATGAGATGATGTGAAATCATTACCTGAAGTCCATGCAGCATCTGCTGGGTTCTCTTGTTCCACCGTCTCTCCTCTTGATCCTGGTCGCCACCTTGTCCTTCGCCCTCCTGTACGAATCAAACCATTACATTCAATCATCGTCATTGTTTGTCTCAAATAAAGAAAGTGCTCCATCTTGTGGTCATTTCTGAATCAACAATTCTACTAAATAAAGCCATAATCTTAAAGCAGAACCCTGGGGTAAGAGCTAGGAATCTGGCACACACCTCCTCCTCCTCGCTGTCCTCCTTGTCCTTGTTCTTCTCTCCCAGCAGGTCAAGCTCTGGCACGATTCTCGACAGGCTGGAGCTCTCCTCTGGAGGAAGGTCAACCTGCGGCATGTCCAGTTGCTGGGACAACACCGACGGCTCTATGGGCGGGGGCACGGACTGATCCAGTATGCTCATCGTCTAAAAGAGAAAAGTACTTTTCACTTCCTGCTTGTGAAGAACAATTATGACGAAAAAATAAAAAAATAATAAAAAAATCAATCATTAATAACACTGAAAAGGTCAAGCCACACTCGAGACTCACAGGCAGAGCAGCCTCGGGCTCCTGGGACTTGCGTTTGACTCCACGCTGCCGTGAAGGTGGAGGCATCAGGGTCTCGTCCAGTGCGGTTCTGCTGCCCTCCATAGTCGTCTGCAGCATGCTGGGCTCCTCCACGATGGTTTGATCTACACAGAGCAGGAAAAAAATAAATAAATATATATATTACACGCACACACACGTGGACAAAATTGTTGGTATCCTTCGGTCAATGAAAGAAAAACTCACAATGGTCACAGAACTAACTTTAATCTGACAAAAGTAATAATAAATAAGAATTCTATGAATGTTAACCAATGAAAGTCAGACATTGCTTTTCAACCAGGCTTCAACAGAATTATAAAAAAAAAATGAACTCATGGAACAGGCCTGGACAAAAATGATGGTACCCCTAACTTAATAGTTTGTTGCACAACCTTTTGAGGCAATCACTGCAATCAAACAATTCCTGTAACTGTCAATGAGACTTCTGCACCTCTCTGCAGGTATTTTGGCCCACTCCTCATGAGCAAGCTGCTCCAGTTGTTTCCGGTTTGAAGGGCGCCTTTTCCAGACAGCATGTTTCAGCTCCTTCCAAAGATGCTCCATAGGATTGAGGTCAGGGCTCATAGAAGGCCACTTTAGAATAGTCCAATGTTTTCCTCTTAGCCATTCTTGGGTGTTTTTAGCTGTGTGTTTTGGGTCATTGTCCTGTTGCAAGACCCATGACCTGCGACTGAGACCCAGCTTTCTGACACTGGCCAGCACATTTCTCTCTAGAATCCCTTGATAGTCTTGAGATTTCATTGTACCCTGCACAGATTCAAGACACCCTGTGCCAGATGCAGCAAAGCAGCCCCAGAACATAACAGAGCCTCCTCCATGTTTCACAGTAGGGACAGTGTTGTTTTCTTGATATGCTTCATTTTTCCGTCTGTGAACATAGAGCTGATGTGCCTTGCCTTTACCTTTAACATGCTTGTCTATAATTTTCTTTCGAATCTCCTGAGACAACTCTTTCCTTCGCTTCCTCTGGTCCATGTTGAGTGTGGTACATACCATGTCACCAAACAACACAGTGACTACCTGGAGCCCTATATATAGGCCCACTGACTGATTACAAGATTGTAGACACCTGTGATGCTAATTAGTGGACACACCTTGAAGTAACATGTCCCTTTGGTCACATTATTTTCAGTATTTTCTAGGGGTACCATCATTTTTGTCCAGGCCTGTTCCATGAGTTTATTTTTTTAAATAATTCTGTTGAAGCATGGTTGAAAAGCAATGTCTGACCTTCATTGGTTAACATTCATAGAATTTTTTTTAATTATTACTTTTGTCAGATTAAAGTTATTTATGTGACCATTGTGAGTTTTTCTTTCATTGACCGAAGGGTACCAACAATTTTGTCCACGTCTGTGTATATATATATACATATACATACACACACACTTCACATCCACACAGTCTGATAAAGATCTCAGCAATGGAAATATAAACAAAAGTGACCAAGAAAATAAATTTAAGAATAAAAAATTGGTTAAATGCTGAAAAACACTGAAGTAACCCCACCTCAAAATGAAGGCAGGAAAGAAAAAAAAAATCCTCATGAAAATGTTTATTTAGAAAGCTTCATTTTATCCTTGGTATAATATCAGAATCCATTTACAGTATGAACAGATTTTAGAAACTCTTTTCATAACATGCCAGGATTTAAAATGGTCATGGAGCTAACCCATGTTTAAAAGGAAAAGCTTAAAACAAAAGCCTGAGAGGTTTTCAAAAGCCAAAGAAAACCTCTGTTTACATTTTTCAAAGCTTACACTGTGTCAAATGATTTGTTGCACCAGTGAAATGTGATTTTTCTACCTGCTTTACCTTTCTGTCTGCAACGCATCACTAACAGAAATGTCCTGAGCATTAAAATATATAATATTCGGTAAAGCTTTTTAGAGCATCTGTTTTTATTTTCAGTATCCTTCTTACCGATGATGTCAGGCCTGAGGCCCAGCTGTTCCTCACGGGGAACCTCAGGGTTCTCGAGCTCCTTCAAGAACTCCTCCAGGCTATCAGCCTCTCCACCCTTCCTCCTCTTCCTCAGCTCGTCTGGCACCAATGGAGTCAGGCAGCGTGTGAACATCTACAACACATGCAGGGAGCTCTGACACAGTACTCGTATATGGCGGGTACGCATTTATGCCTGTGGGCCTTTAAATAAAATTTCGACAAAGATGCATTCAACAGACAATCAAAGAAACTACCATGAGTCACACGAGCTACCGATGTGCCGAGGACAGAATCTCCCTTTTCTGTCTGTCTTGCGTTTTTTTTTTTTTTTTGGCTTTGATAAAATCATCTTGTACATGGAGCTCGGGAGCTTGTACAGATGTTCATCTGATGACTTGTATCATTTTACAACCGGTAAATCTCACACAAACTTGAGGTTGGAAAAAGTTCAAATAGGATTCAGTCTTTCTAAACAGTAACATAAAATGGTGGGTTGAGGATGAAATGTGAATGAAAAAGCACTTTTTTTCCCTTCCTGAGGTAGATTTCATTGACTTTGTTGGTTTAAGGACAAGTATTTGAAAACATGACTTTATCTTTTTTTTTTTTTTTGACTGAATCTAATTGTAAAAAGTAACCAGAGTTGTTTCAAGGTGATAAGAGTTTCTCCAAAGTCGTGACATGGAAAAGAAAAGAAGATTCACCTTCAAGAGTTTCACTAGTTTTCTTTTTCAAAACTTTTTCAAAATTACAAAGTTTCACAAATAAACCTTGTTCACTTGGTCAAGAAAACAGTTTTACTATTTTAGTGATAATTTAATAAGAGAAGTAAAATGCCCCAAAACCCATTTCGGTCAGGTGACCCTCTCCGCCAATAATGACAATTTGATCCCCTGTTGGCGTCGTACCTTGAGCAGCCTGTTGTTCCAGAGTGGCTGTGCGGGCAGAGAGAAGAGCTTCTCCACACCTCCAGTCTCCTTCCACATCATCAGCTTCTTGGTGGGTGGGGCCAGATCCAGTGTAGTCACGATGTCGGAGTAGTCGCTCAGCTGAGCGCGGATGGTCTTGCTGTCGAGCTCTTTCAGACTGTCCACAATCAGCTTCCTCTTCCTCTTCGCCTTTGTCTCTTTCACTAAGGACAGATACATTACTTGGGATTTATGGAACGCCTTTTAACTGAGCGAACATTATTTATCATGTCTAATTATATTTTAAATATAGTACGATCAATATTTTAGGAGAATGCTGTTAAATTTTTATTTTTTTTAAACCCATTCTCAAAAGTTTGTCACTAATAAAATATTTCCCTAAACATGTTTTCTTTTCTATGAAAGGTTGGTATTAGATCTTGTGTTGAACTTCAATATTGCTTCTGTTTTATTAGTTTGTTCCTTTACCTGTGATGTCGATGGGCTCGAGAGCGAAGGCCTCCTCCTCGTTGGGCACCAGCGTGGTCTGCTCCGTCTGATCTGTAGTGTTGGGTAGAGCCTCGACCGGACCCGAATCAGGGCTGTCTGGAGCTCCGGCCGCTGATGGAAACATTACAAATCGGCAGGATTAGAGACAGTGAATATGACAGAGAGAGACAGATCACACATGCACCGCCTTCATTCCATCCTGTTTTTCGTATTGTTCCCGCGAAAGTCCCTCGTCTGTTTGTAACAGCGTTTTAGATTATACTTTATTTAGTTTTTTTATAATTATATATTTTTCCCGTTTTTACTAAATGAACTAGTTTTTACGCTTTAACACTACTAGACTTTATCCGTTTTTTTTGCGCTTTTTGAGAGAACGCGCCTATCATCTGACCAACAACAAGCGAATCCGAAGCGTTATCAGTTTGTAGATTTAGATGGTGACCATTCCTCATGTTCTCAAGTGGAGTTTGGTGCTCCACAGGGTTCAGTTTTAGGCCCACTGCTTTTTTCCCCTTTACATGCTTCCTCTGGGCAACATAATTCGTAAACATGGTATTAGTTTTCATTGTTATGCTGATGACACACAATTATATATCTCAGCAAAACCAGATGAGAAAAACCAGTTTGCTAAAATTGAGCAGTGTGTGCAGGACATAAGAGATTGGAAGTTCTGAAGTTCTGGTCATAGGATCACCAGAAGTTCTGGTCATAGGATCACAAGTAGCTAGAAGTAAGCTTTCTGATCACACTGTAACTTTAGATGGCCTTTCTGTTCCATCAAATGCAACAGTAAAAGACCTCGGTGTGATTATAGATTCCAGCCTTTCATTTGAAGCACATGTAGATAATATCACCAGGATAGCTTTCTTTCACCTTAGAAATATTGCCAAGATAAGAAACATATTGTCACTAAATGATGCAGAAAAACTAGTTCATGCCTTTATCACCTCTAGGTTGGACTATTGTAATGCCTTACTGTCTGGTTGTTCAACTAGGTGTATAAACAAGCTTCAGTTAGTACAGAATGCAGCAGCGAGAGTCTTCACTAAAACCAGAAGATACCACCACATGTCCCCTATCTTATCTACACTGCATTGGCTCCCTGTGAAATTTCGCATCGATTTTAAGATACTACTTTTGACATTTAAAGCACTAAATGGTCTCGCGCCACAGTATTTGAGTGAACTGTTAGTGTCTTACGATCCGCCACGCCTACTTCGATCAAAGAATGCAGGCTGCCTGTCAGTACCACGTATTATTAAAACTACAGCAGGGGGCAGATCTTTTTCTTACAAAGCCCCAAAGTTATGGAATAGTCTTCCTATTAATGTTCGGGACTCAAGACACAGTCTCAGTGTTTAAGTCTAGGCTAAAAACCTATTTATTTGGCCAAGCATTTTTGTAAATAGATTAACCTTAGGTAAAGGAGCAGATCTGGGGGACTCATGGACGTAGAGTATTCTGGTGAACTGGTATGTTTAGATGCTGTCCTCCCCACTCTCATTGATCACTCAGGTTTGTTGACGGTGAGGTGATTGGTTGCTTTACATAATAGGGAGCCCTCATGTCTGTGTTTCCTTCTGGCTCTCCCTTTTAGTTATGCTGTTATAGTTGGTCCTGCCAGAGTCCCTGCTTGCACTTTGCACTAAATATACATTCACCTTATACATGTTGACTGTGACCATACCTAACTGCCATCTCTCCTTATTTTCTATTCTCTCCTCTCTCTCTCTCTCTCTCTCTCCTTTCCCTCTCTCTGTCGAGCTATACATGTCACTCCTGAGTTGCCAGTGATCCAGACCCCTCTGCCCTCTGGAGTAACCCGTCCTGGAGTCCTGCTTCTGGTTGGAGATCTCGTTGCATGGATGCCCCGTGTGGTCTGCCTGGATTCGTATGGTGGCTGGGGATGGTTTCCATGAAGACTGTCCTGTCATCGATTGATCCTCTGGAGACCTGTGACTTCAGTTGTTCGATAGCTCAGGACTGGAATCTCATACAGTCTACCTGAGCCTCCAGGAACAAACTGGACTCCTTTTAATTTTAAACACATCTCCTGTTATACTGAACTTCCAGTACACATTATTATGCTGATCAATCCCTGCTATCCGTTATCACCCAGATGAGGATGGGTTCCCTGTTGAGTCTGTTTCCTCTCAAGGTTTCTTCCTATTACCATCTCAGGGAGTTTTTCCTTGCCACCGTCGCCCTCGGCTTGGTCATCAGGGACAATCTTATCATTTTGATTCATACACATTACATACAAATTTACTTCTTTTATTGTGTAAAGCTGCTTTGCGACAATGTCAATTGTTAAAAGCGCTATATAAATAAAATTGACTTGACTGTGACCACACGAGAAATCAATATTACTGCTCTTAAATATATGTTGAACTTTATGTATTTGATTCCAGTTGCTATATTGGGGAATGTATACTGAAAGCGGAGTTCCTTATATGGTCATGTGCAATTTGGCCTTGTTGGAAATTCACGCTTCTGCTTAAATCTTAATTCCGATTGGTCAGAGAATGATTATTAATTTTCTGTAATGGAAACACTGGGAGTAGCGCAGCTTGTTTTAATACTTCAAGTAATGCAAGTGATTACAAAGCCCAACAATGTTAAACATTTTATCCATAAGTGGACCAGATCACTCTGTATTTGAGCTCTAATTAATTAGCTTACGTGAAAGGTGGTCGTAGTCGTCATCGTCGTCATCGTGGTGGTCTGGAGGCATCAAGACGCTGTCTGTGATGACCGGAGGATCGTCGAATATTCCCCCGCCGTCGTCGCCACTCAAGAGTTTATCCACTAAAAAGTTGCAGGAAAATAAAAGTAAGTATTCGAAGTTAAAACGTATTCGGATATTGGTAACGTCTTCTACGGCGTCCTTACCAAGAATCCCACCGTCGCTGTTCTCCAGGTTGTTATCGCCAAAGTCGTCGTAGCCGAGGTTGGCGGATTTGTCGGGGAGGTGGGCGGGGCTGGGCTCCGCCTCCATCAGGAGGTTGGAGGCGGAGGATCCATGAATGAAGGCGGTCTCATCGAAGGGAGCCTCCTCCCTAAGGATCTCCCGGTCCTCAATGCCAAAATCACCTGCAGGTCAAGGAAAGGTCCCGGAAAACTTATAATCAGCACTAAACGTGGCGACGTTAAAATAATCTCAGGTAAAATGTATACATTATATATCTACTATCTGTCAAGAAAAACAAAGCTTAAAGTGTTGCTAAACTGATTGTTTTTTTTTAAATAAGTATATTAAATAAATGACATGTTTTTTTTTGTTGTTGCTGAAACTCATTCTCACCAAAGTGGTCGTCGTTCATGAGGCTTATGTTTCCCACTTCCTCCCTCATCGTGATCTCCTCCACTCGGCTCTGGTTCAGTGTGAACTGCTGTGCTACGTCTATATCACTGGGGGGGGGGGGGTCATATATTTAATATTTAACATTAAGTATATGAAATATAAAATATATAATAAATACAGTGGAACGTCGTTTCACGAGCTCAATTCCTTCCTATGTTCTGTTCGTGACTCAATTCGGTAGAGCATCTCTCACTCCGCTGTGATGTAGTGAGCAGTCACAGTCACGTAGCTTTGTGTAAACCTTGTGATCACAACAGACGGGTGGACATCAACAGAGGATGCATCTGATAAGTCCACGAGGATTTTGTTTTTATCTTGCTTGTAAAGTTCATGCTGAAGTGGGTACTTCGTAGTGTATCTCAAGCACTTTCAACATGTTTTTAAATCCCTTGTTTTCCTCAACAGAGCATGGCTTCATGTCTGCTGCGATAAACATACCGATAGATTTGGGAATCGCTTTAGCCACTCTGATTCTGGAGCAAAGAGCTGCTTAAATTGCGGTTTGCATCCTGACGGCACACCGCGGTGATGTCACTTCAGATGCTCGATGTATTGCTGCTTTCATACCGATGTGCCCACACACAGCAACCGTTCTGTTCACCACTCTTCTTCCATCATCATTATATTTTACAGGGAAGCCAAAATATGCTCCCACACATGCGATTTGAATGACGTGGGAGGCTTTTCGTGTTCTTCTTCTGCTCCATCTAATTCCATTACTTAAAAAACAATAAATCGGCAGATCTTTAAACATGTCAAATTAATCTGCATGGCAAACCGTGGGGGAAGGAAAGCGGGGAAAGGGGGCAAGAAAGAGAGAGAGAGAGACAGAAAGAACCCTTTCTGTTGGCTCGTTTTACCCAATTTTGTTAAGATCACTACTACCCGAAGGAGACTCCTGTTTTACTTCTCCATCATGCCTTGTCCATCTGTGTGCTTTATTTTTCAAAGCAAACTAAAGCGAAAAATTGTCAAACTTACTCGAGATCGGGAAGCGGCTGATCAAAGTCGTGAAATTCCTCGGGCAGCGTGATGGCGTTGTAGGCAGCTTCGCGATTATCTTCGGGCAGATCCACGACCCCTGAGGCGCAGACATTTCATAATGAATTCAAATGCGAGCTTTTCAACGTAGCACCTTCATTTAAATTTTGATTGACACGAGCTGAAACTATGCTTTGGATAGATATCTCAGAATTTGAATGCTGCGTGCACAAGCTGCTCGTCGTTACCTGGTCGGAAAGCCATTTTGATTTTTATAAACGCCTCGTTACAGTCGGCAAGCAGATACTTGGCCTTCCTGTGGTAGATCCTCACCACCCCCAGGAGCAGGTGACCAGATGTACGCAGAGCCATTTTCACCTGGAGAGGGGGAGGGGAGAGAAGGAGAAAAAAAAAAGAAAAACACACAGATAAGAGACTTTTTTTTTTCTAATTCATTTCTAATGTGCAACACGAACATCCTGATTGTTCCTTCTGGACATTACACCATCTTAACAATTTGTAACTTTGACAAAAGCAAAACCAACGATATCAGATCATTTATCCAGAAAATGTATTCCTGGAAATAACTCTCTAAGAACAAACAATAATTAAATGGTTCCTTCTTATTGCTTCCTTTGGTTAAGAGAAATAAATTCATATTTCTTATCCCACTTTGACTTGCACCAACAGCTTGTGTGGCTTTTAAAGTCAATAAATTCCACAACTCTTAAGACAGAGTGAACAACCCAAACTAACCACCACCATAGACAAGCCTGAAATAAGTTTCTCCAAATGTGACTTATTCAAACTAGACGAAGAAACAGAACCGCTATTTAAAAACTAATTATTCACCTGTTAAATGTACACACAGATGACTGAAATCAGGTCATTTGACACATTTTAAACTTTATTAGCAATCCCTAATGCTTGTTTTCAGTTATGTTTTAGCTGCGAGAGACCTCAGCGATTATAAAATAAAAACAGAAAATTATTTACACTACCAGTCAAAAGTTTGGACACAGTTTCTAATTCCAAGGTCTTTCCTGATTTTTTTTTTCCCCTTCTTTTTCTACACTGTAAAAAGATCCTGATGGCATCCAAAATACACAATAATCTCCTTTGAACAGTTGATATTGAGATGGATTTACAGATCATAAGTAGCAGATACTTCATAATGGCTCTAATCTGAGATGCTGTTTGTTAACTGGGGATTTCTGAGGCTGGTAACTCTAAATGAGGTAGGTTTTGTTCTTGTCTTCCTGGCAAGGTATTCATAAGCGCAAGTTTCATCATGGTGCTTGCTGAATTACTAGCTTATATTTTTTTAAGAGCATGCTCATCAACTGAGTTGGAGATCTCGTCCTATGTGTGGTCTGTATGGAATGTGTGTGGTGACTGGAGATGGAACCAGGCTCAACTTGTGACTGCAGTCGCTCAATAGTTCAGGACTGAAAGGGCCCACAAACAGTTCTGTAACTGAGCCTCAAATAATGAAAGTGGACTCCAAATTAACTTAGACGTTCCCTCTCAAGAGTTCTTCCTATTGCCATCTCAGGGATTTTTTTTTTTTATCTCGTCACTGTCGCTTACAGCTTGCTCGCCAGGGACGATCTGATCCCTCGTACATGACATACGCATATCCATAATGGTCTTTAAGAGTCTGTAAAGCTGCTTCGCAACAGTGACCATTTTAAAAAGCGCTACAGTGATATCTCGGTGACTCATGAATGTTCGCCTTAATAAATGAAATTTTGCAAGAAATTTGCCTCGGCATATGAAGCATTTTCAGCAAAAGGGGCAAACAGACCGAGCCGAACGGCGGCCAAGTTGCACCAATCAGTGCAAAGCCAATCAAGTTTACATTTTACTTTTAGTTTAATTTTTAAAGCAGCCAATGACAGAAGGAACCATAAATTAAGGTTAATAAGGGTTTAAAGTCTATTTATTTCATATTTAACTTCATTTACATGTCTGTTTTGATTGCTTTATATGCATAAAAAATTTTATTATAGTGTTTTTAGGTGGCTGGAACGGATTATATGCATTTATTATTTCATATGGAACAATGCGTTTGGAAATACGAAATTTCGCCTTAAGAACTTGTATGCTGACGTTCCACCGTATATAAATGAAAATTTATTGAATCAATGGCATTTTATAAAAAGACAATACATATGGTTGTTATTTACACACGAACAGGACTTTTTGTGGGGGACAATATTTGTCAGTGAAACTCATGATCAATTTGTGAACTTTAGACTCTCTCGGTTTTTTCCCTCTTTAACAGAGAGAAAAATATATCTACTAAAATGAATTTAAAATTTTTTTTTTTCTTTAACTGAGTCTCGCACACATGTACTGAACTCGTTATATACCATATATACAGATATAATGGTTCACCTTGGGTGAAATGATGCTCTCCACGCTGCTCTCCAGGTTGCACTCAAAGACGTGGGCTTTGGTCAGCTTCTTGTCCCAATGGGCCGCCAGCCAGATCTTGGCCAGCGGCCCTCGCTTGCTGAGGACGAAGTGGGCGTAAAACATTGCCCCGGAGTTCACTCAAAAAAAAAAGGTGTAAGGGTCTGCTAAACCTAGGAGGATTAGAACACACAGCTCAAATCATGATCATAACAATGTGCTTCCTCACCTTTTTCTTCCCCCATTTTTTTTTTTAAATACACACAATTCGTGAAATCTATTTTGTTTATCTCAACATGGGGTGGGAAAAAAAATAGAATCATTAAAGCTGAGAAATGTATAATGAACCATTTATAGAATGCACACACACACACATAACGGATCTTAAAAATGCATATAATAAACAAATAATATAACTAATAAATATATACATACCAAAACAGAGTTAATAATAATAATAATAATTTAAAAAAAAAAGAAACTGGAGACAACATAACACATTAACTCAATAGAGCTCGATATGCAAAATAACGTTACTTCAGGCGAAATATCTGGCAACCCAACTTAAAAACAAATCGCCTTAAAAACAAGTTAAGTCGTATTGTTTACTTCTGAAAACGAGCTAGCATTTAAAATAATCCCTCAAAAACAGCTCAATAACAACAAGTCAACAAAACCAGCTAGATTAACAAATCGACAGGTTTAGCGTATTAGCTAGCTAACTAGCTTAGCAACCAATAACATTCGTTAATCTTGACGTATTTTTTTCTCTTTTTTTTAGAACAACTAACATGCTAAAATGTTGTAATTAATCCTAGACATGCTGTAGACATTATACATTCGCTTCTTTATTAACAAAACATCAAGCTAGGTTAACGTAAAAAAAAAAAGGAAAACAAGCGGTTAGCAGCTAGCTAGCGAAGATATTAGCCGCGTAAGCTGTGCAACTAGCAAAAGTGGTTGCAGGGGAAAAAAAACACGGCCCCGATATTATTCGCGTTATTATTAATCTTATTGCTGATATCAACGCGAAATCGGACTCACCATCAAATAATATTTTTCCCGTTCCAGTCCGGAGTGGGAGAAAACTCTCCCTTCCCAGCCCAAAGAGAAGTTTACAACTTGTTTCCCTCCTTCCTCGTCCCTCTCATTGAATCGAACCAAAATGGCGGCCGCTTTTCTTCCTCCCGCTTCAGCGACGCTTTCAAAATCAGCGGGATGTTTACGGTCAAAATTCGCCCGTGGGCGGGACTAACGTGCCTTGACTGACAGCACTGCGCCTGATTGGCACCCCAGCGCCGTGTGATGATTGGCTGAGCGCAACGGATGATTGACTGTCTTCCCGCCCCCCCCCCCCCCCTTATGAAATGTACGGCCGCCATTTTTGTTTCAAACTCTAGAGAAGTGTTGAGGCAAGATGGCAGTGTTGTCTTACAAATTAAAACCACACACACACACACACATCACATCTCGTTGTCGTTTCTTCTTGTTAAAAGTGCATTTGTTTGGGTTAGGCATTAATAATGTTTGTAAAACTATATGGTATTGTTTTTTGGTGTGTGTTGTTGTTGTTGGGGGAGGGGGTGTCTATATTGATCTAGATAGATATCTAGAGATAAATGTAGTGTAATCTAGGACAGTGGAGGCCAGGGGTGATTATTATTGCATTTATTCCCATTTTACAACTGTGGTAAGAACTCTGGTCAACATTCGCACACGAATTTAAACACTACAGGTAATTTGAGAACGGCAATTAACCTAATCTGCATGTCTTTGGACTGGTGGAGAAAGGGCCGGAGTAACTGGAGGAAACCCACCAAGCACGGGGAGAACATACAAACTCCATGCACACAGACCCGAGGCCAGAATCGAACCCTAGAATTTTCACTTTTTAATAAAAAAAATATATTGGTGGCCCCCCCATAGTGGTTAGCACTGTCGCCTTGCACCTCCAGGGTCCGGGTTCGATTCCCGTCTCTGTGTGCATGGAGTTTGCATGTTCTGCCTGTGCTCGGTGGGTTTCCCTCGGGTACTCCAGTTTCCTTGCATAGTATGAAGACTGCAGATTGGGTTAATTGGTGTTCCCAATTTTCCGCAATGTGTGTGTGTGTATGCCCTGGTGTACCCTGCTTTGTGCTCCAAATCTCCTGGGATAGACTCCAGGCCCCCTGTGACCCTAAATGCAGGATAAAGCAGTATAGTGAGTGATTATGCAAAAAAAAAAAAATCATAAAAAAAGTAATTGTCCCCCTCTTGGCGATGCTGCCAGACAGAAACCCAGGAGTCAACAGCCTCGACCATTTAAGCCACGACTGATTTTAGAATTCTGTTTGCGTGTTTGCACACACAACAGGCAGGAGTCAGGGCTGCCGAAACACTGGATCATTGGATCGCACACTTCATTCGCAGATAATGGTAGCACGCAGGCAACAGGATCTGCATGCGGGCAGAGCCACAGGTACCCTCTAGTATTACTATAAAATCTCTAATAATTTAATGCATGCTGAATAAAACAAAGGACCTGGAGCCTATCCCAGGAGACTGCAGGGTTTACCCTGGATAGGGTGCCAATAAATTGCATGGCACACACACTTCAGACAATCTGAGAACACCAATTAGCATAATTTGCAGGTCTTTGCACTGTGAGAGAAAACCAGAGAACCCTGAGGAAACCCACCAAGCACTTCATGCACATAGACCCGAGACGGGGAATCAAACCCAGACCCTGTCGGTGCAAGACAAATAAAACACTTGCTATAAGCAGGCCTTAAATCCCAGAGCATTTTTAGCCTTTTTTGCATTATTATGTGTTAACATGATGAACTGAATTTTATTTCAGTTATTCCAAATATATAAGCATGACAGAGAAAAAGATTTTCAAAAATGTGTCACATAGACAAAGAAATAGCACAGAGGCATCTGATCATGTTTTTTTATGGTTGTTTTCATGACCAAAATTAATAATAATAATAATAATAATAATAATAATAAAAGCATTTGGTGAGTTAACATTTTTGCTAACTTATTCCCATATTCCTGTAGCGGTCAAATTGACATGTTTTAAAAGTAAGGATAACTTTGGTTCTACCTGACTTATCCAGAAACCCAAATGCACAAGTTAGTTTCTGTTACAACTGGTATCCTCACAGAGAAACCAGTAAGAACAAGACGTTGCTTTGGTGTTAGCCTTACTAACGCTCACAAAGTGGTGATGTCTAGACACTGCCATAACTTATATGGACGCCTGACCATAAACACCCATATGTGGTTGGAAACACATGGCTGTCTAGAATGTCTTTGTATACCGTAAAAAGAGAATTTCTCATTCATGGAAGCTACCCGTCTGATCCAAAAACCAGTTCCATCATAACAATGCCCGTTTGCACAATGTCATATTCATAAAGACTGAACACAGGAAGTTCTAGGTGAGTAAAGGTCATTTATTACAAGAGCAAAGCGGAGATCAACCCTTGAACGGAATAATCATAAAGCACATATGGGTGTGATCAGTCCATGTTTAGGCATATTGTGTATGAACACAATTGTTTCCTTATTCGTTTTCCTTTCTCTTTAAGTTAATAGGAATAAATGAAATAAGCTGGTGATAAAGTCAACACAGCTGTGGTACTGTATAAGGTTTGTGAGTCTTCTTATAGTGTTACAGTTTCTTCTGTTAATTAAAACAATTAATCATCCTACAATGATCAATGATCTATTTTGTAAGATTCTGGCCAAATGCACCAACTGATTTTTACTGGAAAACACTGTGGGTTGGCAGAAACAGAAATAGCTGCAGGAGCGGGCGGACGTGGGATTTAAGAAGAAACTCTCATGCACAGTTCTAGAGTGGAGCCAAAATCTGATCAGGGCAGCTCGGAGATTTTCCGCTCAAACACGAATAATCCATCAGGGGAAATCACCGAACTGTGATGGATTCCCGAACCTACACGGGTTCTCCTTCTACCATGACACCACCGGATCCCATCGCCCTTGTGGATCCCGCCAACTGGAAATAAGAACATTTGATATGCTTGACTGCAACTTTCACAACTATTTTTTTTTTTTTTTTCATTTCTTAAATAAAACCATGTAGCAGCTGATCCATCATGGTGACGTGCATTGCTCAAGAGGACAGCGGCACTACTGGAGCAATCAACTGCACTGCCAGCCCATTTGCACATATTTAAACCCTTATCGCCATCAATCATATATTTTTCGTTCTGCCTTCTTATGAGGTTTTGTGGAGGAGGTAAAGCAGGGATCTCACACACTGTCGTTCAACATGACATATCGAAAGAATCGAGCGTCTGAGCCGTTCTCACTTCGGGGTTTAATCATGAAATGTAAAAAAAAAAAAAAAAAACGAAGACTGATCTTTCATGCATATTGCAGTTAGATAAATGAACAAGGACTCGTTCTTGTTAGAGGTTATATGATAAGAAGGTGGTGGCTTCCAGGGCTTACAGTTTATTCAATTTGAAGCTACACTTATTCTAACCTCATTCAATGAGTAAGAAATAACGCACTCGGGGGGGGGGGGGGGGGGGGGGTTCTGTTATAGAAAAACAATCAATGACAGGGATATTGTTAGAAAGTTGAGTCAGCGCCATTAATACTCTGAGGTTGATCATTTTCCTGTAAAGCTTTTTATTCCTCTTATACCGCAGCAATTTGACAACAGCTCTGAAACAACACCGCTGTTGATCGATTTAATATTGTGCAATGGATCCTTAACCCAATTACTGGCTCACTCATTTTCTATAGCGCTTATGCTGTACGGCGTCACAACAGGTCTGGAGTTTATCCTTGGGGATTCGAGGCACTAGACGGGGTACGTGCTGGAAGGTTGTACACAGGGCACGCATTCACCCAGACTACAGACACTATTTTGGGAACGCCAATGAGCCTAATCTGTATGTCTTTGGACTGTGCGAGGGAACCCACCAAGCACGGGGAGAACATGCAAAAGTCTATACACACAGACCCTGTGATTCGAACCGTCAACCCTATAGAGGTGCGAGGCCACAGGAGTAACCACCACACCACCGTGCCGTCCCGCACAACCATTTATTTTAGTAGAATTCACAGTCTAATACAATAAAAAAAAAAATATGTAAAAAAAAAACATAAAAAAGACATGATAGCATGAAATATTTAAGGCAGTTCAACCAAAAAAAAAAAAAAAAAAAGGTGTTCTGACTTTTGAATTTTAATCAAAATGAGCATTTTACTTCTATGAACTTGAGAATACCCGTGGACGGTCCTCAACTTTAAACAGTAGTGCAAATTCCTAACTGTGAAATGAAAGGTACAGGTGTCTCCCGCTATAAGCTCTGTCTCAACAGGAAAGCCTGAACGACACCAGCTTGATCTCTTTTCCTGGAGGATAATTATCAGCGATTAGCTTTCATCCATCATTACTGAAAAATACACAAAGAAACCAAAAAGTCCCAAAGACCCAGGACAAAAGCGACGGCAATTTGCGTCACGATTTATTCCGGGAAACTGTGAAATCCAACCACATGATTTATGGAGCTGTGTTCAAAAGGTTTGTGTTGGGATGTGAAAAACAAGCCGAAGCCGATCCAAGATTACAGTTTAACCGTAATAAAAATAAAAAAAATCTAAGCAAGAAATAAACAGGAGCTCGTTGTTGTTGTTGTTGCAATACTGGAGGGGAATTTTTGAGACACTTGTGAAACCCTATTCTTATATTGTTCTAATTGCAGCTATAATTCTTGGTAAACTGGTACAGTAGCAATTACCTATTTAATAAGCATTTTTATGAGTAAAGAATAAAACATGACAGGGCATGTTGTGAAAATAATTAAAAACAGGCTGGTGCGATGAAGCGGAGTTACTGTTTCTACAAAGAAGGTGATTATTTTCCTATAACAATGCACGCGTAGGCGTTTGATTCCTTTAAACCACAGTAATTCACCAATGATTACAGTTTATTTATTGAAGAAGTACAAAGTCCGGGTTCAATTCCAGCCTCGGACTCTGTGCGCGTGGAGCTTGCATGTTCTCCTCCTGCTTGGTGGGTTTCCTCTGGGTTCTCCGGTTTCCTCCAACAGTCCAATGACATGCAGATTAGACTGTTCCCAAATTGCCCGTAGTGTGTGAATGGTTTCTTTGTGTGTATGTCCTGCGATGGATTGGCACCCCATCCAGGGTGTACCCCACTTCGTGTCCAAAGTCTCCTGCATCCCCCCCCCCCCACCCCACCCTGTAGGCCAAATAAAGCCGTATAGACGATGAGACTAAAATCATAACCACTATGAGAACCTTGTTCCCTCTCTAGCCTCCCTACTCTTATCATCAACTTGATTTTTCAAAAATGCAGCTGCTGAGAAAGCTTTACCTCTTTTACAAAGCACTGATACTGGAGACTCCTTCCAAAACATGAAAAATCCACCAAATTTGGAATAAACACACATCCAACATCAGAGCTTAAGCAGTTTCAGTCCAATTTATGCATGTTGATACAAGCCCAGATATCAAATTACCAAGAATCCTCAGCACGATTCCGATGATTTATGTTCGTCAGCTTCTTAGGAAATGTTATAAAAATCTCTTTGTCAGCTCAATCCATCTCAAATTTCCAACTAAAGATTGCAGTCTTAAGGGAAAAAAAGGGGGGGGGGGGGGTGCGGACGGAGGAACTGGAGAGGAAGAATAGGATCAGCTCAAGCTCCCAGCTCTACAAATTTTACAGTCAGTTAATACGAGCTAAAGACAGGACTGCGGTGGTGGTGTATAAAAAAACGTCTCTGAGCTTGAGTGATAATCTTGGATCGGTTTTCGCTTTTTCGCATCCCGGCATGATTCTTTGATCACGGCTCCATAAATCATGCTGAGATTTTGCGTTTAGATTTCACAGTTTCCCAGAATGACTCATGACTCGAGTTGGCATCGCTTTTGTCCCGCGACTTGTCCTTCAGCTTCTCTGGCTCTGTATTACGCAGCCGTGATGGATGAAGCTAATCGCTGAGAAATTAGCATTATGCAAACGAAAATGAAAAGAAGTAACGGAAACGAACGTTAGTGTTAATGTCTGTTGTCTGTTTTTTAGAAATTGCCTTTATTTGGTTACCAGTCAAACGTTTGGACACATCTTTTAATTCAGTGTCTTTGGTCGATTTATTTTGGTCTGAAATTTCAAAACGTCGAAACAACACATGTGTCATTAGGTAATTAGGTAACAGTTGTCAGCTGTTCTGGATCGGTTCTTGCAAAAACCCATCAAGCATCATGATGAAACTGGCTCGCATCAAGACCTTCCCTGGAAAGGAAGACCAAAACTTAGCTCTGCTGCAGATGAGAAGTTCAGCCCCAGAAATCACCAATTAACAAACAGCAGCTCAGATTAGAGCCGTTATGAAGGATTTACAGAGCAGAAGTAGCAGATACATTTCAATATCAACTGTTCAAAGCAGATTATTGACTATTTTGGACACCTTCAGCGTTGTTTTACAGTGTAGAAAGAAATTTAAATCAGGTACAACCATGGAGTTAAAAGCTGTGGCTTTTTACCCTTCTGAGCTGACTAACTGACCTCTACAAATTTCATATTGTTGGTCATTATCATCATCTCAATGCCTTCTCAGGACCTGACATGCCAATATATATAATAAACTATTTTGTACTTGGTACCAGGGGGCAGGGGTAGCTCAGTGGTTAAGGTGTTGGACTGCTGATCAGGACGTCCCCAATGCTGCTGGGCTGCCACTGTTGGATCCTTGAGCAAGGTCCTTCACCCTCAAGTTCTCAGATACTATTGGGCATTTAGCTGGCAACCCTGCTGGCAGCCTACAACTTTGAAGATGTGATTTTTTAAAAAATTGTGAAGCAAACAATAAATAGGACAAAATAACAGAAAACTTTAGCATGCATAACTATTTACCCCCTTAAAGTCAGCACTTTGTAGAGCCACATTTTGTGGCACATCTTGCCACTGGGATTTGTGCCCATTCCTCATGGCAAAACTGCTCCAGCTTCTTCATGTTTATGGTTTCCGCTTGGATCCCTGTATTTAGCACCATCCATCTTTCCCTCGACTTGGATCAGCTTCCCAGTCCCTGTTGCTGAAAAACATCCCCACAGCATGTTCTTGGGGTGATGGGGGTGTGTTGGGTTTGCGCCAGACATTGCGTTTTTCCTTTTCGGACGAAAATTTTAGTCTCATCTGACCAGGGCACCTTCCTCCACACATTTGGGAAAGACATTCCTACATGTCTTTTGGCAAACTCAAATCATGCCTTTTTATTGTAAGTAATGGCTTTTTTTCTGGCCACTCTTCCATAAAGCCCAGCTCTACAGAATGTATGGCTTATTGTGATCCCATGCACAGATACACCAGTCTCTGCTGTGGAACTCTGCGGCTCCTTCAGAGTTACCTTTGGTCTCTGTGCTGCCTCTCTGATTAATGCCCTCCTTGCCCGGTCTGAGAGTTTTGGTGGGCGGCCGGGCAATCTTGGCAGGATTGTTGAGATACCATGTTCTTTCGATTTGAAGATGATGGATTCGATGGTGCTCCGAGGGATCATCAAACATTTTTTCAGGTCCAGCCCTGACTTGTACTTCTCAACCACGTTGTCCCTGACTTGTTTGGAGAGCTCCTTGGTATTCATGGTGTGATGCCTCTTGCTTAGTGGTGTCGCAGCCTCTGTGGCCTTTCAAAAACGGTGTGTTTATACTGACAGATAATATGACACTTAGATTCCACACAGGTGGACTTCAATTCACTAATTATGTGACTTCTCAAGGTAAGTTGTTGCACTAGAACTTTTGAGGGGCTTCATAGCAAAGGGGGTGAATACATATGCACATGCCAATTTTCAGAGTTTTAATTCTTTAAAATTATATATATATATATATATATATATATATATATATATATATATATATATATATTTTTTTTTTTCCCCCTCAATTCACCAACTTTGACTATTTTGTGCAGAACCATTCAAAAATTGAATTTACAGGTTATGATGTAACAAAACATGACAAATGCCAAGGGGGGTGAATACTTTTGCA
Organism: Clarias fuscus; assembly: GCA_030347435.1. Taxonomy (NCBI): domain Eukaryota; kingdom Metazoa; phylum Chordata; class Actinopteri; order Siluriformes; family Clariidae; genus Clarias; species Clarias fuscus. Next base: position 22,345,892 of record CM059226.1, on the reverse strand, counting down.
AGGCACCGTATAAGATTAACAAGTACATGATATAGTACTCTCCTTTTACCCGCTTAACAACACTCGGCTGATGCATTTCACCAGAAGATCTTGCGCCGAACTGTGAACTGCTCTTTTGTTGTCACCATCTCCAAACTCAACCGCATCGGGACTTTTTCATTTAAAACAAACACCATCAATAAAAAAAAAAAAAACAGAACCAAGTGAAACCCTGTGATGCCCAGCGTGATTACATTACGCCTCAGCTGTCATGTTCAAACGCTGCAGAGCGGCCAGCCAGCCTTGATTTTACTTATTTATGGACAGCTTGTGTGTGTAAACCAATTGCCGGGAGATTTGCATGAGATTGGGGTCACTGTGGACGTGCAGGGACGCGAATTAGTTCGGCTTTACATGACGCAATGAAAAGCTGCTCTCTGTGTATATATTGTTTCTCCTTCTTCTTTTTTTTTTTTGGGTTTCCACCACATAATCTTGTTGACTTGCCCTTGGCTGAAACTCTTTCTGCCTCAAGGCCATTCTACTGATTCCCTGTCAGGTTTATTTGACCAGGGATCTATTTGATGAGGTACTTCCTTTTTGACTCAAATCCCGCAGACCTACTTCACATCCCCAGTCCCTATTATACACAGCAATCCATAGAAATCGATGTTAGACCTTTTCCTGGACTCACGCACCCCCCTGTTGACTTTGATTTTTCCACCATCTTGTTTACAATCGAACGGCGCACAACACGTGATATATTTTCACATGCAAAATGGGAGGCGAACAAACTTGAAAAGTTTTCAATACAGCAAGGACAGTTTTCCATCCAGCCGTCCACTGGAACCTCTTTGCCCCCATGAGACGGTATTGGTTTCTTTGGCACAGTTAGCCAGCCTTATTCAACACAGCAGGATTCACCGACTGGTTCCTTCACTTCCTTCACACAGTCCAGGATCATGCTTCTTTGCCCGGTCTTGATAAAAATTGCCAAGATAACGTGACGATCAGTCAAAGGCATGATTGTACGAGGGCGAGTCAAAAATAATCCACACTCCGGTTATATTAAACCTTCTGTTGGTTGCACTCTCTTATCAGTGCTTTCCGTTCAAGGCTACTGTCTCCCCAGTCACTGCCGTGCAGGTGTGAACGTGTTACATCAGTTCATTTGTAACGGATGAAACGGATTCCCCACTTGTGATTTGCACAAAGGTAGAGCAGCGTGCAGTGATTCAGGTTTTGTGGTCTGAGAGCATAAACAGAAGTGTCTCTCTCTCTCTCTCTCTCTCTTTCCCTCTCCCTGTATCTCTGTCGAGCTACACATGCCGTTCCTGAGCTGCCCTGCAGCTCCTGTCTGGTTGGAGATCTCGTCACATGGATGCCCCGTGAGTCTCTTTGGGATGCGCCTGGTGTCTGGGGACAGGTTCACTCTACCATGAAGACGGTTCTGGCCTCGACTGATGTTGACGGCTGTTTCTCTGAGGACTTGACTCGGCTGCAGTCGCTCGATAGTTCAGGACTGGAATTTCCTACAAGTCTACCTGAGCCTCCAATAACGAACTGGACTCCATATGACCTTAAAGTCACCAACTAACTGTTATACTGAACTTCCAGCCGCCTAACACACAGTACGAAGGCAGATCAATCCCTGCTTTCTGTTTCACCCAGATAAGGATGGGTTTCCTGTTGAGTCCGGTTCCTCTCGAGGTTTCTTCCTACTGCCATCTCAGGGAGGTTTTCCTTGCCACTGTCGCCCTCGGCTTGTTCATCAGGTACTATCTAACCATTTTGAATTATATACATTCACAAATCTGGAGCGATTCTCTAAGGAAGGTAAAAGTTTCTTAAAGAGAATCATTGACGTGGTGACCAGACACGGATTCATCACTACGAGCCTGAGAGTAAACAACAGAGTGTGGAATGGAAACATCTTCACTCGCTGCCTGAGTTCCGAAGTTCAAAAGTCGACCATCAGCTGGGAAATTCATCAATGCTTACAGTCTTCTGGGATTCTCAAGGGCCAGTATTGGAACATTCACTTCTGATGAAGAAGGGAAGACAGCGGTGCATTCATGACTCGCAGCTCGGCCTGAAACATTTTTTTAAATCCGGGAATATGAAAGTTTGTTGCCAGATGGACAAAGTGTCACCCTCATATTAATTAGCATCGGGCTGAAATTGCTACATTACTGATACAGAATGTATTCTTGCATCACAGACATGCTGATATTCAGCACAACAGCACGGTCTCGAGTGCGATATTTATATAGAAGATGATTCGTTTGTTTAACCTGTTATTTTTCTCCGCCCCACACATATCCTTCCACGACTGGTGGAGTTGGCAACATTTAGTGTAAATTACCAGGGATGAAAGTAGCTTGAAATTCTTCCAAATATTATGCAGCCAAAAGGTGAGGAGAATAAACCATGGAGGTGGTGGACAGTCCTATAAACCTTGAAAGTTCCTCTTTATATTTCTATTTATTCCACTTCAGCTAACTTCCAGACTTCCAAACAGAGTTCAATAGAAGGCTAGTGCACTATATAGGGTGTACAATCCCTTGGTCCACATACCAAGTAGTGCCCTTGATCAGGAGTTAGAGATTTGGGATTCAGCCTTGTGTTAGAAACTGATATTAGAACAACTGTGATGCAGAGATGTCCCAGTGATGTTATGCTCTTTATCACCACTCACGGAATGCCTCTCAACCAATCAGATTACATGGTTAGAACTAGCTGTTGTATAATAGTTCAATTTGAATGCTCTTGATTTAAATTGGGTCATATGCTATATTCTTATTAGTTCTACTGAAGAATATGAAGATCCATTTCTTTGAGCTATGTGCTCTATAAATAGGTTATAGATATATTAATAGGTTATACACCGTTTTATTGGGTCATACCCCATGTTACACAGGTGTGCATCTCAATAAATTAGAATAATCAAAAAAGTTTATTAATTTCAGTAATTCAATTAAAAAAAGTGAAACTCACATATTATATAGATTCATCATTACACACAGGCCGATATATTTCAAGTGCGTACAGCTAATGAAAACCCCAAATTCAGCATCTCAGAAAATTAGAATATTGCGAAAAACTTCATTAACTAATTAACTCAAAACACCTGCAAAGGGTTCCTGATCCTCTAAATGGTCCCGCAGTCTGGATCAGGCTAGACTACACAATCATGTGGAAGACTGCTGACTTGACAATTGTCCAGAAGATGATCATTGACACGCTGCACATAGAGGGTAAGACACAAAAGGTCATTCCTAAAGAAGCTGGCTGTTGACAGAGTGCTGTATCCAAGCACATTAATGGAAAGATGAAAATGTAGTCGAAAAAGGTGTGCGCAAGCAACAGGGATAACTGCAGCCTTCAGAGGATTGTGAAACGAAGCCCATTCTAGAATTTCGGGGAGATTCACAAGGAGTGGACTGCAGCTGGAGTCAGTGCTTCAAGAGCCACCACGCACAGACGTATCCAGAACTGTCGCATTCCTTGTGTCAAGATACTCATGAAACAGACAATGCCAGATGCATTTCATTTGGAAATCAAGGTCCAAGTGTCAGGGGAAAGAGAGGAGAGGTACAGAATCAAGGCTGCTTGAGGTCCAGTGTAAAGTTTGCACTCTGGTGGTTTGTTGAGTCGTGTCATCTGCTGGCGTTAATAATGGCACCACTGTTTAAAAAAATTTTTTTTTATCAGGTCCAAGGTCAGCGTAGCCGTCTACCAGAAAGTTTTAGAGCACTTCATGCTTCCCTCTGCTGACCAGCTTTATTGAGACGATTACATTTTCCAACAGGATTTGGCACCTGCCCACACTGCCAAAAGTACTAATACCTGGTTTAAGTACCATGTTATCCCTGTGCTTGATGGGGCAGCAACCTCACCCAACCTACACCTCATAGAGAATCTCGGGAGTACTGTGAAGAGTAAGACGTAAGACACCAGACCCAAGAACGCAGATGTAACTTCAATTTTAGAAGATGTCAACCTTCTTTTTTTTAAATTGATGATTAAATCTCACTTGCCTTAAAGTGGTTTGCCATTGTAATTCATGATCTCTGAATTTTAGAAATGGTCAGTTAGGTATTTGGGAAATTCTGTTATTAGTGTAGGAAATTAGTTTCTTAGGCCTATATATTAATATGTAGTCATGTTTACTTTCTTTATGATGCAAATTCAGAATACAAATTTCAAATGTGATGACAATAAATGTTATTTTTCCCCCCAAATCCTATTAGTAAAATTTGATTGAGCAGAATGATGTCATGAAAAATGCTAGAAGTAAATGAATGCCGTCCCAAATAACCAAACGCCAAATGAAAATACCTTTTAGTCAGAATTTGAACTATGATACAAGGCCGCTATCAGAGCAACCTGGGCTTCCCATAACACCTCAGCAGTGCTACACACTGATCTCCTCCATGCCTCGACACATTGCTGCAGTAATTCATGCAAAGGGATCCCCGACCAAGTGCTGTACATGTAAATACTTTGAAGTAGACCAACATTTCTGTGTAATAAATAATAAAGTAACATCAGTCTGTATGTAATGAAACTATATAATAGACAAGTTTCACTTTTTGAACTAAATTACTGAAATAAATCGGCTTTTTGATATTCTAATTCATTGAGATGCACATGCACTATGTAATTAAACCATTACACATCAATCTCATTTTTTCCCCCAAAACATTATAATACTATATATATACTGTATATACAGTACTGTGCAAAAGTCTTAGGTGCCATATTAGCAGTGTAGCACAATTTTTTTTATTTTATATATATATAAGTTTATGTCGTCTGCATTATTATGTACAAAACCATTTCCTACAAAGATCCACTAAAATTAATGACTAAATAACATTACAGAAGAATATTTGCATGCCTGTAAAGAAAGCGACATATTACATGTTACTGACACACCAGTTTTCAGATGGGGAAAAAAACAAAAAACAAAACTCCTGGGTTTTGTATGAAAATAGAAAGGAGCGAGTGTGACGAAGTTACCAGAAGAACTCGTATCCTCCAGCATGCTCAGTAAAACCTAACAGCTGTTTCACTTAGAACACTGCACACATCTGTATCGAACACCACCGCTGATGTTCAAGCACAGAGTTTCCACACCAAATATTGACTGTTTATTGTTTATGTTATTACTTAGTGCTTTTTATAGAAGTTTCTTTTAATGTAAAAATGTTTTCAAGAGCATCATTGCATATGGCTTTTGTTTGGATGTTCCCAAGACTTTTGCACAGGACTGTAAATAAAACAGCTGTTTGGTTTTACCGAGCATGCTGGAGGATACGTGTTCTTTTGGTAACTTCGTCACACTCGCTCCTTTCTATTATCATGCAAAACCCAGGAGTCGACATTATTGATTCGTTTTTTTTTTCCTTCTGAAAACTGGTCTGTCATGTCATATGTCGCATTCTTTACAGAAGAATGTTTGCATGCCTGTAATGTTATTTATTCATTCATTTTAGTGTATCGTTGTAGGGAACGGTCTTGTACATAATAATGCAGGCGACAAACTTGTATAACAAAATTTGTACTACAGATAAGACTTTTACACACACGCGCACGCACAGAGTAAACAAATCGAATACAGCACAACAATGTACAACACAGCCGAACGTATGCAAATAGTATTTATTCCTTTTTCTTTTTTTATAAAAACCATTCTTACAAAACCATCATTTCTTCTAATATTATTGTTTGTATCTGTGTAAAATAATGTCGTTGAATTACATCGGTGTCCATACTGAGCAGAGAAGAGCACAGAAAGGAAGTGTGGTCACAGAACACAGAGGGAAAAACAAACAAACAAACAAAAAAAAACTTTATCCGAGACATCACAGCCATTTTTCCTACGAAACGAGTAGGAATGTCAGTACAGCATAATACTGCAATAATACCAAAAACAACAACAACAAAAAAAAAAGAAATCCAGTGTTAGACAAAGTAAACTAAAAATCTATCATGTGGTACTGGATCAGGAAACGTCCATCTGTCTGAGACGACACAGGAATGGGAGCACACAAGTTTTTTTCCATTAAGCGCGAAGGAAAAACGACTCGGGAGTGTCTCGAGGAAGGCACGTTCGTGTAATTAAGAGATCTGTGAAAACGTCAGAACGCGGACTGAGAATGTGACGGATCGAATGTGGCGTTTTGTGGAGAACCCGCAGCAGGACGCTTACATCCTTTCAGAAGCTCGTCCTGTCGAACTCGTACTCTGTGCTTTGAACGACGACTCGAGGGCCGAGATTTGATTCGACTATAGCGAAAGAAACGAGTATTTCTGGCAAATCCTGTATGAGGGGAAGGAATGGCACTGTATAATGAGATTTTTATCCATTTAAAAGCAAAAAAAAAACAAGCCCTGTAAAACATTCCCTAACACGGACTCCACCTACCAAGGATGTACAATCAGCTAAACTGTTTGGAGACACAAAGAAAGAAAGAAAAAAAAAAAAAAAAGAGAAGTGGTATGAACGTTCAAGACTTGAGATTTAAGTTATAATACTTTATGGGTACAATCTTCACTAGGGGAAACGGTTTCTGTACGGACTTTAGCAGTTCCGGAGATCATTTGGTATTACAAACGTATATAGATATCATCTCTCTAAGAACATTCACTTATCGTAGCTCCGACCGTCTGAACGATACGGAATAATACGTGGGGAAAGATAAATAACTTTACATACAGCGTTCCTGGATTTCCCCCAAAGAAAAAAATAATTAAAGGACCTACTGCACCACAGAAATACGTTCCCTCTTTCTATTACGACTTGGCTTGAAAAATAAACTGTATTTATTAAAAAAAAAAAAAAAAAAACCTTTACCTTTAACATTTATTACCACAGTACACTTTGGCCTGCGTCATATTTCTTCATGTTAAAAGCTCCAAGATGTGCAAATTAATATTCTGATATGTGGAACAGAAAATATAGATGAACGGCAAGTATCAGTGTTATTAAGCATCTTTCAAGGAAAAAACAAACAAAAACAAGATTAACATACTCAATCTTAAATATCAAACGTATATCATAGTGTTTTAGTTCCAAAGGCTGCAAAAATCCAATCACACAGGCTCAGAAATCATCGTGCAACAAGTTTAGCTTCGTTTAAGCTCATAATTTATAAAGAGACAGCATGATGATCTCTTATAACTCGAGATAAAATCTTATAAATCACAGAAGGTGGAAGGGAAGGGGCTTTTTTATTTGTATTTTTTTTTTTTTTTGCATTCCTCCGAATCCTGTTTGGACTCCCGAGCACACCCCGAAAGGTCAGGCACTGTGACATTTTTTTGTTCAGCTCCCCCACCCCGTGCAGGACGCGGCGTTCCTACCAAGTCCGAAGAATCGACCAGGCTGATGAAACACACGACACACATGCAGGTAAGGGCGCAATCCCATCATGCATTCTGATGAGACGGCCAATAGCCTTCGGGGTCCTGTTAACCGTTTTTTTTCCCCCCCCTTGATCGAGTCCAGGACTGTGTGTGGTTAAATGTGTGTGTGTGTATATCTGGTTCCCTGTTGCATCCAAGGTCGCCATGGTCACGGTTAACCTTGGCAAAGCATTACAACATGAACACGGGGGGGGCGTGGACAAAGTCTGTGTTTGTGTGTGTTTGTTTTTTGTTGTTTTGTGCCGAGCAAGTCCGACTGCCAAAAACAAGCTCCCCTGCTGTAGTGTAAAACAAAATGATGTGCATCAGACACACATGTCGTAAGATTTTTGACAGCAGGACTTCGTTAAGCGCAAACACCTCCCTGTTCCATCCTCCAATCGCCTCTTCTTTGACCAGATCGCTTCCCCTGCTGAGGGTTCAACCTCATCCCGCTTCGCAGGGTGACACGAGGCTCTGTCAAAAAAACAAACAAACAAACAAGCAAACAAACAAAACCTGTCTCTGTCTGGGATTCCGGGTTAGAGTCTCTCGATGTCTCTGTATTTTTTGCGCAGTATAGACACCTGGTCCTTGAACAAAATGGGGTCGAGTCTCATCTGGGAGTGCACGAGAGGCATGCTGCCAAACCAGCTGGCAAATTTGTTCATGCAAGTCTGCCGCTGGGCGAAGTGGTCCGGGTCCGCCCACCGAGAGGCTCGCGACGTCTGCTGGAGGGAGGAGATGAAAGAAAAAAGAAAGAAAAAAAAAAAAAAACAGTCACCTTGATGAAACACTAATTTTATAATACAACTCCGTTTCCGTATGGAGATCATGCGACATCTATCTGGATTAATATTTCGTTCACGTACGAATAACAGATGTGTGGAAACGGAGAGGAGCTGCGGTCCTAACTGAGGTCAGGGTTGGAAAGAGAGAGAGAGAGAGAGAGAGAGAAAAAAAGGTTTGTCTTTTGGAAAGTGTTAATTCTCTAAACATTTAATTTACATGAATATGTATTTAAAAAAAAAAAAAAAACATTAGCGAGATACGGTACGGATGAAGGTTTGCTAGCTTGCGTTAATGAAGCTTGGACATGAGTCTATGGAGAACGATGAAAACTTTTCTTCTTCTGGACCGCAAAGTGTGACGCAACCTGATACAAACTCAGCAACTAGTGCACATCTATTCTTCCTGAAGCAATCGCAATCTGTCAAAGTCTCGTGAATGATCTCGGACGAATTGCGGATGGCACATTTGGACCCCCCCTCTCATGTTTATGTAAAATAAAAAGAAAGAAAGAAAGAAAGAAAGAAAGAAAATGCACATCTACACTTCCTAATAATTGTTCTGTGAATTCTGGTCAAATTCTCACGAATGGTTTATGAAGAGGTGTGGTTAAACGAAAAGCTATCCGACAACGGACGATGAATGACACGACAGGATAGATAGTGATCCATATGTGTCGCCTATGCTGCGCAGTCAGATGACGCAACAAACAACCAAACAAACAAAGAAAAAAAAAAGCCCCTGAATTCATTAGTAAATATTACCATTACATTCCTTTTTAAACTACACTGCCTGGCCAAAGACTCTAAAAATTAATTTAATCATTTTTTGCTTTGTTTATTTATTTATTTTGGAAAATGATTCCTCATGCTCCCAGAAACACTCCTGAGTCCTGGAATACGTCCGTGCCATCAGTGGAGAAAAGCTCCATAGATGTGATACTCTGGTGGTTCGGTACGACTTCATTTTATTGCCACATAACGTTGCCGAGTCTAGACCTGAGCGACTGGAGACATTTTGATCCAATCGGATTTCAAATCTCCTTAGTTGTTTTCTGTGCTTGATCCAGCACAACAACTAAACCTTTCTAAAATAGCAACCTTTTTTTGTATAAGGTGTACAAGGCCTCAGGACTGCGTCACACCAAGAACACGCGTAGTGAAGCAAAAGGCAAATTGGTGCTTTAGAAAAGTAGGAACAAACACGCACCGTATACCATCGAAATTTTCCCGGTATTTTTTTCCTGTCTCAATTTGATAAAAAACAAACAAACAAACAAACAAACAAACAAAAACAAACAAATAAAAAAAACAGAAGACGATTCTGGCCTCGACTGATGTTGACAGCTGCTTCTCTGAGGACTCGGCTGCAGTCGCTCGATAGTTCAGGACTGGAATTTCCTACAAGTCTACCTGAGCCTCCAATAACGAACTGGACTCCATAATACCATCAATTAACATCTGTTATACTGAACTGCCTGCCACTTAACACACAGAATGACTGCAGATCAATTCCTGCTTCCTGTTTCACCCAGATGAGGATGGGTTCCCTGTTGAGTCCGGTTCCTCTCAAGGTTTCTTCCTATTGCTCATCTCAGGGAGTTTTTACTTGCCACCGTCACCCTCGGCTTGTTCATCAGGGACTATTAACCATTTTGATTCATACACATTCACATTTCATACAAACTTAAATAATTCTTTTGATTGTGTAAAGCTGCTTGGCGACGAGGACAAAAGCGCTATACAAATCGAATTGAAGTGTGGCCCGACTATCAGAACTGCTTTTAGAGAAATGTTTGAAAATACAATAGTCCTTGTGATATAAGCAGATGAAAAATCTGGTACCTGTCCCATCATGGTCTCCTTGTACTGCTTCTTCTGCGTGACCTTGATGGGGGGCATCTTGGTGACAGCAGACACGAGGAAGTTCATGAGGATATCTTCACAGTTTGATAGCTGGTCAACCATGCTCTTCAAGCTGACTGGCAGGTAATTCGTATACAAGTAATTGTAATATCTAGATGGGAAGGAAGAAGGAAAAAAAAAAGAAACGGAAAGGTCATGTGAAGAAGGAAAGCCATTCTTTCTTCTTCTACGAGAAGAGTACAGAGAAAGTTTTTTTTTTCTTCTTGGGGTCAGAGATCAAGAAAATCTATGATACAGCATCCATAAAGCAGGTCCAACTTGTTTAAAGGGCTGCAGTAGTGGCAGTGCCAGGGCTTGAACTTGAACGACCTTCTGATCGGTAGTCCGGAGGCCTTTGAACTATTGAACCACTACATCAGTCAGAATGTTTTATTGATTCCCTAAGACGATGCTGAAATCGGTTTTGTACCTGTGGTAGAAAGCAGCTCCGGTCAGCACCATCGAATAGTCATTGGTCCATTTAGAGGTATAGCCCCAGCGCTCCTTGTTGACGTCCCAGAAATGGCTCCTGGCTGGATATCCCACAATCCTCTCTGGGAAACTTTGCCAAACAGTGAAGGCGAAATCAACCTACGAGATTAAAAAAAAAAAAATGCTTTGATCTGATCTGATCTGACCTGACCTGACCTTTCTCTGGGACACAATTCTTATCACGCTCTGATATTCCGAGATAAAGAGTTTCAGTGGCATGTTGATGAGCCGCGATGTGGCGCCACCTACCTCTGTGGTGGAGAGCACCGTGTCCTCGTCCAGACTCAGCACGGCGTCCGTCACGATGGTGCTGTAGGGCAGGAAACGGCTGCTCATCACCTGGAGACATCAGCACAATCGTACGATCTCAAAATAAATAAATAAAATAAATGCTTGGAAGGGTTCTCTCAAAACTTTCTCACGGTACGTGAGCACTTGGACGTCTGTTGCCCTGTATCTTGTTCATTACGGCGGAACGTTCTGGCAAACCCGTGTAACGTATGACAGAATCTCCCGGAGTGCATGCAGGTGATCTGATAAAGGGTTGTGTTTGGTATCCTGATTTTGGCAAAAGTCTTGAGACTTTTACAATGTTTTAAGATGTTACAGTGTACGTACGGCAGAGGATATTCGCGCTCACCTTGTTCTCGCCCTCGATCACGACAACCGGCTGAGAGGTCACGGGCCAGCGCTGCTTCGCAGGAAGAGGCTTGTCACAGTTCCACAGGATGATAATCTGACAAACGGAAAAGCAGAGATGACGCAGGTTCTCCAAGGCGGTGTGTCTAGTGTTCTAACGGATTTTAATCTCCAGGCCTCAAAGGTGTAAAGTTACATTAAGTGTTACAGGCCCCGGATTTATTCATGAATTGTTTTTTGAGATCAAACTAATTTTAATATTACACAAAGATGACCTGAGAAAAGAAATAATGTAGTTTTTAAATGATGATTGGGGGGAAAAAAAAAAAATGTCCAAACATACCTGGCCCTATGTGAAAAAGTAATTGCCCCCTTGCTAAATCATGAATGAACTGTGATTTTTGGGAAGCAGAGTTAAATTCCACTTGCCAAATCATGGCCTGATTACTGCCAAACCTGATGAATAAAGAAATCTAATCTAATCTTGCTTAATCACTTAAATAAAACTGACAAAGTAAAGCATGTGAAAAGATCTTTAAAAAAAAACAACAACAACACAATCTTAAGAAATTCAAGAACAGATGAGAAAGTAATTGACATGCATCAGTCTGGAAAGAGTTACAATGACATTTCTCCATTTCTAAGACTTTGGGACTCCAGCGAACAACAACGAGAACCAAGGTTATCCACACACTGATAAAACTTGGAACAGTGATGAACCTTCCCAGGAATGTCCGGCCTACCAAAACTACTCCAAGAGCACAATGAAGACTCATCCAGGAACCCATAAAAGTAACAAGAACAACATCTGAAGACCTGCAGGCTTCACTCGCCTCAGTTAAGGCCAATGTTCATGATTCAAGAATAAGAAAAAGAGACTGGGGGTCAAAAACGGCATCCATGGGAGAGTTCCAATGGCGAAAGCCAACGTTGACCAAAAAGAACACAAAGGCTCGTCTCACGTTTGGCAAGAAGTATCTTGTTTATCCTCAAGAGTTTTGGGCAAATATTCAGTGGACTGATGAGACAAAAGTTTAACTTTCTGGAAGATGTGCGTCCTGTTACATCCGACGTAAAACTAACACGACGTCTCATGAAAAGAACATCATACCAACTCAAACACGATGGTGGCAGTGTGATGGACTGGGGATCTCAAAACAATTCTGCAAACAAGAGTGGGCCAAAATTCCTCCACAGCCATGTGAAAGACTTGTTGCTAGTTATCGAAAATCCTAAATTGCAGTTGCTGCCGCCGAGAGGGACAACCAGTTATTAGGTTTAGGGGCAATTACTTTTTCACACAGGGCCAGGCAGGTTTCGACAACTTTTTTTCCCCCTTTAGTGAATGAAATCTTTAGTTAAAAACTGCATTTTGTATTTACTCGGGTTATCTTTGTGTAATATTAAAAACATTAAACGTTATATAAACATTAAAACAACACTTCAGGCAAAGCAAAAGCAAAAAAAATAAAATAAATAAAAAATCAGGCAAATGCAAGCAAGCACTTTTTCACAGCACGTCAATGAATTATCAATTATCACTGTTACTCTGCGCTCCCCGAGATCCCTCCATACCTGCGCACAGTACTGGGATTTCGCCACAGAGGCTAGCAGCTTTAAAATGGGCTGCGACTGTGACACCAGCGGCGTTACGGCATGAATCACTGCCGAGAACCTCTGCTGCGGTTTGATACCTGCGGACAGACGTGTGTACATGATCAGCACTCAATATCGTCCAGTTTATATATATATATATATATATATATATATATATACACACACACACACAAAAAAAAAAGGGGGGGGGGGGGGGGGGGTTCATTTGGATTTCATGGAAATCTAGATGCAACGTTTCAAGAACTCGGTTACACCAGATACTGTATACACACTGGTGATGTAGTTACACAAATTTAGAACCAGGCCGCAGTCTTAAAAGAAACCTCATTATTTGTGGCAAAGTTTAATAATATGTCCTCTGGAAGACGTGAAAAACTAGTTTAGCTATAATAAGATCAGATCCAAAAATTTTGCCACCTCATAAAAAAGGAACGAAGGAGGACCGCTAAGAATGATTTCTTCACCAAGCTAACAACATAAGAAAAAGTTTGTTAAATTACAACACAATTTTTAAATTTTTTTGCAATTGCTTAGCATTTTTTTTCTCTCATTTCCTGTCCCAAACAAACAATTCTTATATATATATATATATATATATATATAAAAAATGCTAAGAATTGTTTGTTTCTGAGCAATTGCAAAAAAAAAAAAAAAAAAAAATTGTGTTGTAATTTAACAAACTTTTTCTTATGTTGTTAGCTTGATAAGCAAGGATATTTTTTAATAACTAACAATATTTAGAAAAATTATGACTTAATTTTTTTCTGTTAAAATTATTGACAATAATAACAACAACATTAATAATAATACCATTTTAAATCGGAATATTTAATAATCACAGATTTTTTTTGCCATTCAAACAACTGGAACAAATATTATGTCAAATTATTAAATTATATTTTTTCCTTTTAAAACAGAAAATCTTTCCCCCCTTTTTTTTTTCAATAAAAATGTAATTCTTATAATAATATTACATAAATAATAAAAATACAAGAATTAATTTCTTGAGTTAATACAGATCTTAATTGTTGACATTTCTCCATCAAAATGTAAAAATGATCACAATCACACGTTCGAACCCTGGACTCAGGAGATGCGAAGCCACAGTGCTAACCATTACGCTAGCAAAGCTGAAATACAAGAACATTTGAAATAAAATAGAATTTCTGGAGAATGATGGACGCAAAAAATCTAGAAAGCACCATGAGGTGTGATTCATACACAAGTTCCACTGTAACGTTCCATTATTATCAGCATTAACACTTTTTTTTTTTTTGGTTTGTTTTCGAGGACTGCTTCTGTAAAGAAGCTTTTGGGAAAGGAAATGCACTATATAATTGTGTTTGTGTGTGTAGCGCGTGTGTGTAGCGTGTGGGCGACTCACCGAGCGGTGCGTAGTAGAAAGGGAAGTGTCCCAGGTGGGTGGAGTACTGCGGCAGGGTGAAGAGACCTCCAGGCAGGTTGTTCCACATCACGCTGATGCGGCTTAGGTGCTGCAACACGCGGTCATGGATGATCTAAAAGAGAATCAGCAACGGATAAGTTTCAAGAACAAACCAGTCGCCAGTTTGACCTCTTGAAACTGACATGGAAGTTGCTGGAGTAAAGCGAAAACTAGTGAGTAAAAAATGAACACGTCTAAACACGTGTATAGTGCACAGAAGTTTACGCTCTACAGGCTTTCCACGATCAGAGACTTAAGACAGCTTTCAGCCGAGCTAAAGCTTGGACCGGAGTCAGACACTGCGGCTAATTATGTTATAGTTAGGTAGCTACAAATTACGCTTTGCGTTTAAAGCTTCCGTCTTCCCAGTCGCACCACGTGAGATCTGAACAAGATAAGCGGAGATGTAGGTTTCGAAAAAAGTTTGCGCGAGATGGGCACTGAAACACCTCAAACAGAAGCGTTTAGAAATCTGCAAACAAATTTTGGAAGGCGAAAGTTTCTTGAAGGGAATCGTTACCGGTGACGAGATACGGATTCATCGCTACGAGTCTGAGAGTCTGGAACGGAAACATCCTCAATCGCTAACCGAGAAAAGGTTCAAAAGTCGACCATCCGCTGGAAAATTCATCAATGCTTTTATGGATTTCTGGACGCCTCATCTCGAGGGCCAGAAGTATTGGAACAGCATCACGGGAAAAAGCTTCAACAATCGTTACAGCGAGACGCTTACTGAGCTGAAGACTACACTTCAGAATAAACGCGGAGGTCCGCTATCCAAGCGCGCCGTGGTCTCGCATGACGATGCACGTCCGCACTGTCGACACTCACGAAGAAGTGAAGACGGCGGTGCATTCCTGTCCCGCAGCTCAGCCTGAAACATCTTTTTTTTATGACGAACTACGAAAGCTTGTTGACAGAAGGACAAAGCGAGGGGATGACGTCGAAAAATTATGTACGTCTGTTCTAAAAGTTGCTTAAAACAAATCCTGCCGCTAGAGTGCGGATAATTATTGACTCACCCTCATAGGATATCGCAAAGAACAGGAAATTAGAATAGAAATCAGAATTCTCACAAAAAATATCTTAATTTAAACTTTTAATCATGTGTGTTAGAGTGCAGTGTGTCATATTTACATGGAAATAAAAGCAGCGATATTAAGAGCTGATTAAACGAGGAGTTATTTTTCTGTTCTTCGGTATTAAACTACGTGTGGGCGAAAACTGGTTTCGATAAACTCACCCTATATTTAACGCGTCATCGTTCTTAAGCAAGAAGGTACTTGCAGCCGTGACTCACCCACCACATTTACTCATTTCACACATTTACTCATTGTCTGTTCCGAGGGCTTGAAACTTCCACATTGCTAATAAAATCACCGGTATTTATTCAATTTCAAATAAATAAATAAATAAATAAATAAATAAATAATATCCAGCGTTAATTGTTAACACAATTTTACAATAACCTATTTTTCAATTAACCTTTTAAGAGTACGGTTACACTGTTAATTCCACAGTTTCATTGGAATAAAACCTGGTGCATTAATATGAGGGGCATTCAAGTCAAACCGGGATGAAATGTCTCATGAATGAATGCGTAAGAGCTGATTTCATTACTGTAATTTTTTTGCCTTTATGATTTCCAAAAAGTGCGAAAAGACAGACTGCAAGACCCCAAAGACTTCAAAGCACAGTACGGTGATGAGACTCTGCTGGGAGGCATTACCACGTCCCCTATACAGTCCTGACCTCGCTCTAAACCATTTTCACATGCTTGGGCCAACATTAAAGGAGGAGTTCCTGGGAGGCCGGGGTTTCAGACATGAAGCAGACAGTCCGATCATGGTACTGAGAAAATTTCCTACGTCGATAGTATCCAATAGTGATGGGTCGTTCATGAACGATTCGTACTTTTTGAACGAATCTTCAATGTGACTCAGAAGAACGAGTCGTCTCGGAGAGTGATTCGTTCATTTTCTACTGGGCGCAAAGCATCTCAAAACCTCCGTAGGTTATGTACAGGAAACAGAAATGAGTCGTTACCTTTGAGTCTTTGGTCCGAGTCATTTGGTTTGTTCTTATGTCACGTGACTCCCATAGACGCTATGCAGTGCAATAGATTCAAATCAACGAATGACTCGGACTAGAAGATATGAGAGGTGAGCTGCTCATTCTGTTTATAATAATATGTCCTTAGCTGCACTGTAATATGTTCATTACTGGAACTGTAGCCAAAATTTGTATATGTAGACGTGTTGGGGGTCTGTTTATTGAAAATGTTAACGTTTCATTTTATTTCTGGTCAAGAGAACAAAATGAATTAAATGACTCAAAAAAAGATTTGTTCATCAAAATGAACGAATCTTTTTTGAGTCATTTAGTTTAATTAAATTTATAAGAACCGAGTCACTAAAATGATTCAAACTTCCCATCACTAGTATCCAAGCGCTAGTGAAACACTGGGATAAGTGCATTAGTGTAGCAGGGGATTATATTGAGAAATAAAGGGATTTTATACAGTTATCTTTACTTTCATAACGCTGTTCAATCATCACAAGTCCCAGTTTGACTTCAACACCCTTCACATTAACACCAAGATAACCTGGACCAACAGACTGGATCCCAAAAGACTGGATGTATAATTTGTGTAAAAATCTTAAACTCAAATATAATGTAAATGTAATATTTGTGAAACATTTCTCACAGTAGAAGGATCACGGTCATGCCGCTGTGGCTGATCTGGAGGCTATTCCAAGAACTCCTTACACGAGGCATGGATAGACTCTGGATATGAGATGCTGGATACACACACTTCACAGCCAGGGGCAATTTAGAGTAATCAATCCATCTCTTGACATGTTTTCTGGGACTGGAGGAACTGGCAGCGAGAACCAAAAACCATTTCCACATGGAAGAAAATAAACGCCCCTATCTGTTCGCAAATAGACCTCTATCTCCTCGAACCCATGTTTCATCTCTCGGCTATGAATCCCCACGCCAACAGCAAGGCCCGGGTGTCTCTTACTCAGCGGGCCCCTGGACACTTCCTCCAGAAAGAGAAACCAGAGCTCCTTCAGGAATGCTTCGACTCGGTGATTAATCGAGCCACAGAACAGCGAGTGCGCCACGTCTTAAAACCGAATCGAGCGAGGGGGGGGGGGGGGGAAGCAGAGGAGCCTAACGTCTATTACAGACCTATGTGGAGCCATTACTGCTGGAGGAGTATAAAAATTTAATGAGGGCATGTCTTAAATGCGGTGAAGGATGTTGATCGATCATGAGGGTTAACTCCAGAGAGAAGAAGAGCGTACTGTACCTCCAGTGTAGTGAGCACAATCTTCTCTACGGAGGAAAAGTACGCCTCCCAAAGAAACTGCGTCTGCTGTCGAAGAGAAAGGATCTTGTCCTGGTGAATGGAGCGGATAGTGGAGGGGATCTGTAAGGGAAAAAAATAAAAGGTTATTATCGTAAATAATTACAATTTTCCCATCAAGGCTTATTGATTTTTGAGGTGATTTTTTTCCCTTTCTTACAGTTTGCAGCTATAATATTAAGACGTGTATATATATATATATATATATATATATATATATATATATATATATATATATATATATATAGACCATGTGATGCTTTCCATTGTATTAAGAAATTAGATATTAAAAATGCACGATACATTGCACTTTAAATTCTACTCGTTTTCTATGTGAAAGTGTTCAAAGGCATAGGTCTTGGTTGGTTTGCGCCTATAAATTATTTAGCATTAATCGATCTTGCTACAACTAGACCTGAAAAACGACTACTAATAAATGAACGGGTTAATTATTAAAGAAGACACAATTATCAAAAATAAATAAATAAATAAATAGATAAATATCTCGCTTTGGGTCAATAGAAAGAAAAATGTTAACATAATTATAACTATTAGTAAAGTCAGTTAGAATCTGAGTACTATGATTTATATTACAGACAAATGTTTATATATTTTCGGTTTAAAAATATACACACACACATCACATGTAGACCTAATATTTGGTTGAACGCTCCTTTGCAGGTTTCCCCTTAAGCAGATGCTTTTGGTGGTCATAAACAAGTTTCTCGATGAAATTCTGGTTGAACATTTGACCTCTTTTCCTGGCAGGATTGGTAGTGATCGGTTACATTTGTCGGTTTCCTGAAACACGTCTGATGATCCGATAGTTTTTGATAGGACTTGAAGCATCAAACGATTAAGGGTAGACTCCTTTATTTATTCTACAACAAGGTTTGATGTGTATTTGGAGTCACTGTTCTGTCTGAACACTGAATTTTGTCCACGTTCTGCTGAAGAACCCTCAGGTATACTTGCTTTATTTCATTACGCCAAGTAGCTCCAAAGTAAGATGCGACCACCACCACCATCATCATCACCATCATCATCACCATCATCATCATGCTTAACAGCGTTATTGTGTTTGAATGACTCACTTTTACTCCTCCAAACATAGTCCTGGTCAAAACTTTCCTCCAGATGGGGAAGTGGTGGGTGAAAAGGTTAACGTTCTGGGATATTGATTGGAAGGTCAGAGGTTCAAGCCCCAGCACTGCCAAGCTGCCACTTATCCCTGTATGCTTCTGAGACGCTGTATCCTGACTACTCCGACACCAGCTTTCCAATTGGCATACGTGAACAAAAATAAAATCAGTTTGCTGTAGTAATAATCAAATCTTTAATTTGAACGCATTCCTTGTCCATGCGGTCGAGTCTAAAGGTGCTGATTTTGAATCTTTCCTGGATGAAACATTGAGATAAAGGTGGCATGATTGTAGAAAGCGACACTGGTGTTCCAGCAGTTTCCAGTTTATGGCACGACCATGCTTTGGTGGTTCCTGACCACTTGAACTGATTGCCTCTCAGCTGAGGAACAACTTCTTCCAGACCTTGGTGAAGTTGCTTTACCTCCCAATAACTCGTTCTTATGTACAACTGGAATCTGTAGTTGATCACTACGTTCCTAAGAGACTTGTGTATATTGTACAGTATATATACACCATCATCTTTCCCAGATCTGGACTGAGCTTCTTGGACCGTTCCCATTCCACCATGTGTTGGTCAATCCAATGAGGGCTGTTGAACCAAACTTTAATGTTGTACAGAGAAGCTACCAGCTGTAGTCAATCATCAACACCAATGAATTTTAGATGCCTTGGGCTTGGCAAATTAAAAGCCATTCAGCCTTTTCAGCACCACTGAATTAATAATTAAGCAGGTGTAGGCATGTTTTTACCCTGTAAAGGCTGTCTATTTGTCTAATTAGAAAAATATGTAAGTTTTTTAAACAAACCAGAGGACGTACATTTTTGTAGAAATAGCTAGAAATAATCTGATGAGCTTTAATGTAATCAGCGATATTATTTCAGGTTGAAGCCCACGTGTCTGTCTGTCTGTCGAGTCTGTCTGTTTAAAGCTTTTTAAAAAAAAAATTTATTTATACAGATTTGCCAGTTTGGAAGAAAAAAAAAAAAAAAGAGTAAAATATTAATAATTGACATTTTCCATTTTACATACTAGATGATATGCAAGTGTGGACATTCCTGTATATTTTTTGATGCACAGCTTTTAATTTGGAAATTAATTAGATCTCAACACAAAACATACACATTTTCACGTTGATATCACTGACTGGTTTTATTAAATAAAATCTGTTTCGTTTGGTTGATGCTTTTAACTGCAGGAATAAAAAAAAAAAAAAAAAAAAAAGGAAAATGCATAAAGAAATCTTAATCTCCATCCACAAACATTTTTCCTCTTTTTGTTTTTTTTTTAATAGGATGTCAGCGTGACAGCTAAAAGAAGTCTGCGCTCATTAAACAAGTTGATATTTATCTATTAAACAAGGCTCTATATATATTGTTTAAAAAATATATTTTTTTTTTAACAGTGACAGCTGAGTAATTCAGTTCTGTAAGGCTGATGCGTTCAGTATGGAGCCAGAGATGACAGTATTTTGAGGATGCGATCGCTTCTATAACACCCCAGTCACCAGGCAATTACAGGAATGTATTCAGCTGTAATGGTGTTGGGACAGCGAGTGTCTGGGTCAGAGGCGTATTAACCGCGCGAGCGCGCGACTCGTCTCAGACAGGACCCGTCACTCTTCTAACCCCGCCGTTTCTGAGCTGCACGCGGGAGATGCAAGGTTCAGTACCGGCATTTCAGTTGCACTGCGGCTTGTTTAAGACAGCAGAGGTGTCGGTGTGTGAAGATGTTTAGTGGCACGATTTTTATAAAAAAAAATTTTTTAAAAGGTGTTTTAGTTGAGGAAAGGAAAGAAAGTAACAGGTTTATATGAGCCCTGCCGCAATACACACGGATAAAAACATTGATTAGACGAGATTTTACATAAATAAGATTTAAATTTAAAATAATGTCACTACATTGTTTCAGCTCTTCCCTTCCATCATAATAACATCATACTTTTAATCTTTAAAATCTAAATAATTAACGAAGTGCACTTCAGTGCATTAGACAAATCCATGGGGTGGAGACAAGACAAAAAACAAGGAGGTGGAGACAAGCCTGTCTCGTACTGGATAAGTATTAGGGACAGGAATCATCAGGGACGTCCCAATACAATATCACGATACCTTGGTGCCGATTCGGGAAAAAAATAGATAAATACATAAAAAAAAATTTTTTTTTATAAATTGTATAACATTTATAAATATATGTAATTTTTGTTATATATTATTTTTATCATGATTTTATAAACATCACTCTCATCGTCTATTCCACTTTTTAAATTGCCTACAGGCCAATTAGCCTAATCTTCATGTCTTTGGACTGTGGGAGAAAACCGGAGTACCCGGAGGAAACCCACCCCGCACGAGGAGAACGCACAAACTCCACGCACACAGACCCCGAGGCGGGAATTGAATCCAGACCCTGGAGATACAGGGCAACAGCGTCATCATTTTTTTAATATCCTGATTATGTTTTTAAAGATTTTTTGTGAATTGTTTGGAGCACCCCCTGTAGGATTATAAAGGAACTGCAACATTTTACCAAAGTAATTCTTTGCCATACAGACGTATTGCGATTCGCAACTGAACTGATTTTTTCCATCATCACTAATAAATATGGTTAGGGGAGGAGTTGGCCCAAGTCTAGCCCCACCCACTGGATTTTTGGTTCTCCTGGTGATGTTACTATGACCGCCCTAAAAACTGATTATTTTTCCAATAATGCCGCATTCTAGACAATATTTTATTCCCTACAACAATCGATCAGCTTTACTCATCATCGAAAATCAATCATAAATCATCAACATCAATCTTTCCTGAAGGTGTCAGAAAACACAACTTTCCGTAACTTTGGTTTCAAAGCGCTCGACATCGCTTAATCCTAAATAAACAGCTCCTTAGCGGACCTTTGATCGTATCTATGGAAGTCGCTGATGCGGTGAGCGGTACGTACCTGTAAAAGCAGCCTCTCGTCTCCGATGACAGCAGCCGTGTTCCAGTCAATGACCTCGGAGAAGGGGAGCTCCCACCCGTTACTCAGAACGACGGGGACACAGGCGGCCTACACACACACACAGACACACACACTCATTACAACTGTAATTGATCATCGCATGGTACATTCATCATATGCAAAACACCGTCACTGAATTTATGCAGGGAGCGTTCCTGAATTTGTCTCAGTGAGCATGGAGGAATGTGAAAGTTGGAAAAACACGAGACAAAAACTGATACGCAATAACACACTTCATCTATTATCATTTTTAAGAAGAAAACTCTGTTATCAGGCTAAATATGATTTCCAATTTTCCCAATGACACTATTATTATTTTATATGAGGTATTTTTTTTTTTAATCTTTGAAGGGCGTTCAAGTCAAAGCGGGACTCGTTGATTTTTACAGAATAACAGAACATTATTATGAGAATAAAACCTCTCTTTGTTTCTTTATATGATCCCGTTACAAGTCGCTCGGTCAATATTAACAACTTCATATATGTTAAACTGTTGCTGCTGTAAAGCTTTATGAAACAACACCGAAAACGTGAAACTTTGGGGTGGTAACGGTGGGACGTGAGCTGCATCGCACCGCAATGTTGCTGATTAAGTTCCTCTAACAGCACGGAAACACTGAAGAGTTTCATTTCTTCACTGCGTAGCTACAAGCTGTGATGACGCTGAGGCGGACACCATGAATCATCGAAATGATTTGGCACGACTGGATGCTTTAGGCCACGCCCCTCAAAGTTCAAAAGCGGAATGTAGCAGAAATCTAAGAACAATTCAGATCCTTGTTAGAATCCGGTAAATCATTTTCACAAAAATACATACTGTATAAATCAAATTTCTATTCTGTTGTTCCACCTGGAGCTGTGCGATTTAACCAATCGTTTGTGAGTCGATTTAATTAAGTGAACTGATGAGTCAGTTTTCATTTTTTAATCCATTCACATTTTGTAAAATATTTAGAAAAAAGTTACAAAAATCTCAAATGAAAATTGCAGCTTTAGCAGGAAACATAAAACCGCTTCCATCTTCCGCAAATATGCGTGTTTTATCGTTCTTCTTCTTTTAACTTTATGAGTGGTTGGTGCAATGTCGCCACCTGCTGGACTGGAGTTTGGTGCAGCAGCTCGGCTGGAGGAAGAGAAAATCGCTTTGTCCGAAACGTGACGTTTAAACCGTCAAAACCACAAGTTACACTGTGTTAGATACTTATTAGTTTACATTTATTAGATATTTTCCAACAGTTAACAATACATGAAATGAAAACCTGGAAAAAATATAGCAGCTTGAGGGAAGTTTTAGTTGGTAAACATAATGAAATCGAAACTAATTAAGAGTCTACACAGCTTGGAGTAGAGTTCACACCTGTCTATCTGATGCAGAAAAACAGGAAGGCGTGTGTGTGTGTGTGTGTGTGTGTGTGTGTGTGTGTGTGTGTGTGTGTGTGTGTGTGTGTGTGTGTGTGTGTGCGTGCGTGCGTGCACGAGTGTATCTGACATTTTTGGGTTGAGTGACAGGCTTTCATTCCTTCGATCATTGGATTATAACAGGGCATTAATATATTCATTAAGATTATTTCATTAACAGTGAACGGAACTTTTTGCTCTATATGTTAACATGCCTTAATCATGAAACACACACACACACACACAATGGTCTGATGATACAGAAAGATGAAACACAATGTTAAATGATCACAGTGTATCAATCCAATTACATCTTAAAACGCCTAGCGTCATTTATTGCATCTCTCTCTTTTCTTTTTTTCCCCCCCCACTCAACCGGCCAGATCCAGCTATGCGTAATTATGGATCGACAAAAACAAAAACCCGAGTCACGGCGTGTTGTATAACAGCGTCCCACAACGGCGCGCAATAACAACAGCAAATGGGCCTCCTCTGAAGCGTTCCCCTGTTCGCGTGTACTAAACCGTTCTCGACGGCGTGCGACGATAGGCGACGTTTAACAAGGTTCGTGCTTTGGTTTTGTGCGTCCGTGTCCTGCCGCTAATCTGTTAAGCGGGAACGCCACTGCGAGATTGGCTGCCGCTGCCTCGGCTTAATCCCTTCGGCGTCGTTAACCGGATCTGCTGAAATGCTCGCCGTTACAGACGACGCTGCTACATTACACATGCAAAGCTTTAAAATAATGAAAATGGAGGGGAGAAGAAAAAAAAAAGCAGGAGAATACAAAGTGTGTGTGTGTGTGACTAGAAAATCAGATCAGGACAGAGGATGTGAGGATGAGTGTGAACACTCGCACACTCTGGGGCGTTCTTCTGGCGATGCCGGATTTCATTCATTGAAAATTAAGAGTGAAGAAGGTGTGGCCTGTGTTCCTGTCAATCACAGGGAAAGAGGTGTGGCCTGTTAATGTATCTAGATTACAGCACGGTCTTTCTCAAATAAATGTAATAAAATAAATCAACGCCAAACTAAAAACAAACTTTGACGAAAGCGGGTCAACAGCACTTACAGAACAATCATCAACAACAAACAAAACCCTCACCTGTAAAGCCTCGAGGAAGCGGAAGGAGCCCAGACGACGTCCTCTAGGCACCAGACAGAAAGTGGAGTTGTGCAACATTTCTTTGTAGTCATACCTAGAAATAAAAAATAAATAAATAAAAAAAAAGAAGATACACGTACACGGTCATTATTTTCTGTTTTTCAGTTCTGTGCAAAAGTCTTTTAAAATGATGTACAGTAGATTAAACACAAGAAATGAGAACAAATGTTTTACTGTGACAGGTTACAAAGTGCCTAGAGATACAATTAGAAAAAAATAGTTTCTTAGTTTCTGTAACAACCTCAGCAGCGACCTCATTTCCCCTCTCGTCAGCTCTAACCACTCAGCATTCAGCATCACCAGTACACTCTAGAAATTAGTGTGTGTGAGAACTCTATTAATGGGACAGTCGGTGCCTCAAAACTTGAACGTTAAGGCTTTGGGTTACTCATCAGAAGGTCAGAGGTTCAAGCCCCAGCACAGCCACTTCTCATGTATAGAGGAATGCTCTTAACCCTGTCTACTCTACGAGCGCTGTACAGGATCCTGGCTGAATCTACGCTCTGACTGTACAGGGGGTGTGGCAATGAACCAAAGCTGTCCAGCCCAATAACTTAATGACTCAAAGCAGAGTTCGTGCAAAAAAAGAAAAATCTTTGGTAATCAAACCAAATCATTAAAGTTAAGGGCCATTCAAGGAGTTCCTGGAAGGCCAGAGTTTCAGACATGATGCGAGACGTGACGGGCGGTCCAAACCTGGGTCTGGGGAACTCAGAAAACCTTCTGCCTTGTCCAAGCACTAGTGTAACGCTGGGATAAGTGCATTAGTGTATCAGGGGATTATACAGAGAATTAAAGGGAGTTTTTACTCCTCAGAACTGTGTTGTTATTCTACAAAATCCAAAGTCCCGGATTGACTCGAACACCATCATGGTAATCTTAAATGAAAATATATATATACAGTAATGTTTTATAATATTTTGAGCTGAAGCTCTCATCACTTCACTGCGTCTGCATGCATTACTATAGATCTTTGAACTCCGCGCACACACACACACACACACACCCTGGAGGTGCGAGGTGAGTGTGTTAACCACTACGCCTTCGTTTCTGACTGCATATGAATAATAAAAAAAATTATATATGTGTGATCACACACACACACACACACATACACACACACACATATACACACACACACACATATACACACACACACACACATATACACACACACACATACGTAACAAATGTAAGGTTGCTTTTAAAAGTTTACATAAACTTTTAACAAATGTAAGGTTGCTATCCAGGAATTCCAGTACAGTCCAATGTTCATTTTCTCCCACACTGCCTTGTGAGTCTTGTCTACGATACCTCCTGTATCAGATCTGGTGTTGGGTGACAAATGTAGGATTTGTTCATCACAGACCAATCTACTGTACTGTATATCTAATGTTCTCCGTCTATTCAATTCCTGGTCTTTTATTTAAAAAAAAACAAAAAAAAAAAACACTGCACTCTGAACTATCCCTTACACCTCACAGACACGGCGTTTACCGGCCCGGCGCCCTCATTGACTCCAACAATCAGCAGTTGGCTTCGCTCGCTGATCTGAACTGATAACATTGGGACACCAGGAGAGCCGCGTTTCCGCTGTCTAACGCTCAGAAATCCTTTCGGCCTGTTCGTGTGTGTGTGTGTGTGTGTGTGTGTGTGTGAACCCGGTGCTCTGACGAGAGGTCACGGGAGGCCACATGTGCTCGAACCGAACCTATATTAGAAGATACTGTAAGAAACAGAAATAAAGTGGATCAAAAAATAAATAAATAAACGCATTTATCCTGCACAAAAACCTACATGTGAAGAGAGGTGCTGTGCAGAGACGTGACCTCGATGACCCGGTGTCAGTCGTTTTTTTTTTTTTTTTTTTCCCTCCGTAGAGGAGGGAAAAAAAATATTTGAGCGTCTCTGTCAGCGTTTGGCTTAAAGAGCTGTTTGGAATTCCTGATTGAACATTCCTTCGCTGTTCCCAAACGCCGAGGCCCGTCTGTCCCGGTTCCTCCACCTCCTCCTTATCATCCTTCTGCAGATTCTCAGGCTTTTTTCCCCTATTTTTTTTTTCTTTCTTACAGTCTCGCTATCTCTTATCTAGAAGAAAAGGAAGACATTCCGACCCTTATTCGTTTCAGGGACGGGCCGATCTTGATGTACATCACGACGAATCGGGTTACAATAAATCTTCCAGCGTGCGGCTTTTGGGAATCGTGCTTTTGCAAGGCGTACCCGTCGCTCCTCATCGCCGAGGTTTAGGGATCGCTGGTGAAGGAGTCGCGGCGCTGCACTCGCCGGGCTTTCTCACATGCATCACTGAAATCTGACCTCATCACACGCGCAGCTCGAGTTACACCGCGTCTCTAAGAAAAGCTAACGCATCGCATGCTCGGCGCCTTTACGGGTCTGATCACACACGCACTAATGACGTGGAGCTGACACTTCCACTTCCACCTCATGTTACGCCGCCAGCCGGATGAAGAAATCCTGATAAGTACACCGAGAATGTTCTAGATCGTGACACTTCCTGGTTTCGAGTACACAGTTTCCAGAGAGCTTTAGCAGCCCAAATTTAAAAAAATAAATAAATAAATAAATAAAAGAAACACCACACGTACAAACACACACTAATTTTGATTTGGATCAACACCTTTTGCTTTAATTATGATCTTTTGACTCGTACACACCTCACATTTCATACAAACTTATAAGAAATCAATTATTTTAATTGTGTAAAGCTGCTTTGCGACAATGCTAATTGTTGAAAGCGCTACACAAATAAAAACTGAATTGAACTGAACTGAATTATGGCCATAACACAGTTTCGACAACCTTATCCAACGTCAAAACGTTTATTTACGTCCAGAGTCTCTTTAATTTCCCTTCAAAACCCTCTCCAGCACTTCCGGAAGATCCTCAGTGGGGTTGACGTCTGGACTCTGATGAATCCTGGCATCAGGGAAGTAAAACTCCATAGATGTGATAATCTGGTCATTCAGTACATTCAGGTCGTCAGCTGACTTCATTTTATTGCGTTTACTGAGCCTGGACCTGAGCAACTGAAGCAACCCCCAGATCACAACACTGTCCCCTACAGGCTCATACTAGGCATGACGTGTGCATCGCTTCATCTACTTCTCTTCTGACCCGGACACGCCCGTCACTCAGGAACAGGGTCAATCTGGGCTCATCAGGTCCTTTTCCCAACGCTCCACAGTCTCCACATTTTTAAGCAAATTGAAGTGTTTTTCTTAAGGCTACACAGCTGTTTAGTCCCAATCCCTCGAGTTAAATCTCTTGAGAACACTATTAAACATAGCCGTGAGCTCTACTGGTGTTTTTTTCAATGCTGATTTCACCGTGTTTAAACATTCAGGATGTTTTTTGTTTTTTTTTGGTGACCGCATTTCTTCCTCCTCGAAGGTGATGCTTCACCACTAATCCTCACAGGTTTAATAACGTGTTTTATAGTTCTTCATTTCGTCAGTTGCAGGAATCTCCTTAGGTGTTTTCTTTGCTTGACGCAAGCCGGTAATTAAAGAAACTCTTTTGAAACAGAGTAACATCTTTGCCTTGTCTTCTGACGTGGTTGTTTAATAAACGAGAAGCTCTTCACTGCATTAGTCGAGGTTAAATAACTTGTCGCATGCTGATCCGCATTAACCGCTGCAGTAAAACTCCAGTGGAAGGATCTTAAATAAAGGTGACTTTATAAATGTGACATCATTCGAAAATTTTATTTATTTATTTATTTAAAAAAAAAAGAACCATTTCTACAGGCCACATTAAAGGAAGGCGGTATATTATTTCTCTAGACCTAAAATTATTAGTATTTCGGAAAAATGTCAAGAGCGACACACTTGTGTGAATTCCTACTTTAGGCTGTGTAGAATGTTGTGTGTGTGTGTGATTTCTTTTATTCTGTCCCTTTTTCAGCTTATTGCATGGAATTGTCTTCAGGAAATTAACTTCTTCGTCGTCTTCTTCTTCTTATTATTATTATTATTACGACAGATATCAGATATCCTACCATCTGTGATTATTTGTCCCTGAATGTACCAAAAAGTTGACACCCTGTTTGTCTTTCACAACAACTGTGAGAGAGTAGAAAAGCCTTTTTTTCGATGACTCCAGTGAAATTCGCATCCTGGGACTGAACAGAAAGACGCCTTTATTCGATTTATACGTCGTGTAAAAAAAAAAAAGAAAAGAAAAGAAAAAAAAAATGAATTAACGGCCTGCGGATGGTTTACGAACACGGCCTTCATGTCGGCTCGGCTGCTGTTGGCATTGTTGCCGTGGTAACCGTCAGATTGGCAGAAATCAGATTAAAGGAGATAAAGGCTCACTTGGCAACAACATCAACACCACACACACACACACACACACACACACACACACACACACACACACACACACACACACAAAACAACAGGAAACCTATCTGCAATGACCGTGTAATTAGAACAAGAAAAAAAAAACACCACCACAACACACCAGCACTAAAGACACACACACACACACACACTCGATCTGTAGAACCACCCACCGGCAAGTCAACAAATATATAAACCTGACAAAACACACACCAGGAGGATGACGTGTCAATTATCATCCCGCAGCCACTGCGACACACTCGTACGCTATTTGCACGGTGTATTATTGCAGGTCAATGACAGATTTAAAGCCCGCATGATGCGAGCGGACAAAAATGACGACAGAACGTTTCCGACAATCCCGCTGTAGCCATCTGTAGATTCAAAACGGTGAGCGAAACGGAAAGTGTGCGCTAAAGTCTGTTAGAAAGAGATGTGGAATGAACGTAACCCTCGACACTTTCACAAACGACGCTGTATTTATCGGACGTCGTCTCGTGTAGTTTAGGAGCTCTGGGTTGTGCTGTAAAAAGGAAATAATCACAGACAGAGTGGCGTGATGTAACAAAAGCGATCATCAGTCTTCAGTAGGGATGAAAATCACCAGGGATCGCTCGATGAGATATCGCGGTACCTACGTTTTGATCCGTTTTTTTATTGCAAATTTGTATTGTATTTTCATAAATATCCCAGAAAAACAAACAAGCTGGTAACGATTTAAAACATACTTAAATGATTTGCTTGTCCCACACAGGACACTGTGCTGACCGACGATGTGTGAGCAATTTCAAGCACGCCACCTGTGGGGTTATAGAGGGACTGCAACATTTTTCTACTTGAAATGCCAAACATGAGAGAGAGAGAGAGAGAGAGAGAGAGAGAGCACCCAGAGAGACAGAGAGCGACATAGAGACACAAAGAAAGAGAAAAAGGAAGACAAATCAAGTGATGAGGAAAAGAGACAGATATATAGAAAGTGAGAAATATAGAAATAAAGTTAGTCAGAGAGACAGAATGAAAAAGCATGCGAGAGAGAGAGGCTTGAATGAGGATGAGAGACAGTCTCACAAAAAAGAGAGACAAATACAGTGTCATCATAGAGAGGGAGAGACGGAGACAATCTGACAAAAAAGAGAGACAAATACAGTGTCATCATAGAGTGGGAGAGACAGAGTCTCGTAAAAAAAAGAGAGACAAATACAGTGCATTTGTCTCTCTTTTTTTTGTCAGATTGTCTCAGTCTCTCCTCTCTCTATGATGACACTGTATTTGTCTCTCTTTTTTATGAGACTCTCTGTCTCTCCCTCTCTAGTCTCTCTTTTTTGTCAGATTGTCTCTGTCGCTCCTCTCTCTATGATGACAGTGCCACCATAGAGACGGAGACAATCTGACAAAATATTGAGACAAATACAATGTCATCATATAGAGAGGAGAGACAGAGACAATATGACAAAAAGGGGAGACAAATACAGCGTCATAATAGAAAGGGAGAGACAGAGACAGTCTCAAAAAAAGAGGGACAAATACAGCGTCATCATAGAGAGGGAGAGACAGAGTCTCGTAAAAAAAAGAGAGAAAAATACAGTGTCATCATAGAGAGGGAGAGACAGAGTCTCGTAAAAAAAAGAGAGACAAATACAATGCATTTGTCTCTTTTTTTTGTCAGATTGTCTCAGTCTCTCCCTCTCTCTATGATGACAATGTATTTGTCTCTCTTTTTTATGAGACTCTCTGTCTCTCCCTCTCTATTGTCTCTCTTTTTTGTCAGATTGTCTCAGTCTCTCCTCTCTCTATGATGACAGTGCCATCATAGAGACGGAGACAACCTGACAAAAGATTGAGACAAATACAATGTCATCATATGGAGAGGAGAGACAGAGACAATATGACAAAAAGGGGAGACAAATACAGCGTCATAATAGAAAGGGAGAGACAGAGACGGTCTCAAAAAAAGAGGGACAAATACAGCGTCATCATAGAGAGGGAGAGACAGAGTCTCGTAAAAAAAAGAGAGAAAAATACAGTGTCATCATAGAGCGGGAGAGACAGAGAGAAAAAGAAAGACAGTCTAAAACAGAAAGAGACAGAGAAAGAAAAAAAATGCAAGCATGCATAAACTAAAAGCTAATCAAAAATATACATAAAGAAGATCTTATAGTGACTATCAGAATTTTCATCCCGTCTTTAGTATTCAGAAATGTTTTACTACTTTTATACCACAGCACTTCGCTGATGCTTGCGTTCTTTGCAATGACATACGGTTTATCTATTTCCCGCTAGGATGAGAGTTAGAGACGGTCAGTCATTCTCCTCATCCTTTCTTTTTTTTTTTTTTTTTTCCCTCTTTTGGAATTAATGAAGGGACAAAATCAGGTTTTTAATGTTAACAAGAAATGGAAAACATACTAAAACTGGCGACTCATTCCATAAATTAAGCATGTTTTTCTTAAAACACCACATCTCTGTCTCTCTTTATAAGCATTGTCCTTGTTTCATTTTTGGATTGTCCAGGGCTTAAATAAGTGGATTAGATTTTCCTCTTTTGTGACCTCATACAAGGAGACTCCCCTCCCCCGACAGCTGTTTTCTGGTTACCAGGAGTCGATCGCGGGTCTATCATTAACATACACACACACACACACACACACACACACACACACACACACACACACACACACACAGTTTTGAGACCGTCTATGTGAGACAGGATGACTCGGAGGTACTTCCGAGGCTTTACTGCAAAACCTTGTGACGAAAGCAAACTTTAAACGCAAATACAATCGGGCCTTAATAAAAGCATTTTTAGTTATCACTTTACACTTCAACATGTTTTATTCACGCAACGCATTATCAAACTTTATACGGAAAACGTTACAGATTGCACGGCTGCAAATAAAATTAGGTCTCAAATAAAGGGGGGGAACAAAAAAAACCAAACAATCTGTTTTAAATTGCTCGGCTCCAGTTTAAGGAAGGAAAAACTGCTCCCGAATCACTCAGTAACCACTCGGAAAGCACTTCTGCGCCGGCATTAGGGAGACAAAGACGCTTTAAATTTGATCGCAGAAAGCTTTCTGCTTTCATTTCCATTTATTCTCCTGGCAGACGCTTTACGAGCGAGGCGCGAGGCCGAGCGCAGAGACGGATACTGTAATGATGTCAGTCGCGGGCCTGGCAGGCGCACTGATGAGCTGATGAGGCAAAAAAAAAAAAAAAAAAAAGCTAAACAGATCAGAGTGACCGAGAACGGGAACGAGATGAGAAGCAGCTCTCTTTCACTAGAAAAATCAATCTGGCATATGAAATAAAGACAAAAAGAGAGAGAGAGCGAGAGAGAGAGGGGAAGACAAAAAAATAAAAAGAAGGACAAAAAGACGAGAGGTAGGAAAGACAGAAAGAGAAGGAGAGAGCCAGATACATGGAGAGAGAGGGGGAAGAGAGATGGAGCGAGAGACAGACCCAGAAGGTCTGAAAGAGACGGACAGAAAAGTAGAGATTGAGGGAGAGAGACAGGCATGAATGAGCATGACAGACAGTCACAAAAAAAGAGACACAGTATCACCATATATAGGAGAGAGAGAGCGCGTGTCCAAAAAAGATAGAGACAAAAAGACAGACGCAAACAAAGGGAGCCAGAGACAAAAAGATAAAGGAAGGCAAAGAAATGAGAAAGAGACGGAGGAAACAAATACAAACACACAAAGAGAGTGACAGAAAGAAGGAGAGGGGACACACAGCAAGAGACACAGACCAAGAGAGAGAGAGAGAGACAGAGAGATGAAGAAATATGAAGAAATAACAGCAAAACACAGGAAGAAAGACAATTTAAAAAGCGACAGAGAGAGAAAGTGTCTCTTCATATCCGTCTCTCTCTCTCTCTAAATATAAAGTAGCTCAGCTGGAATCCACTTCACCCATATCCCATAATGCCTCTTTTCTGAACATGAGAGGGAGGAAAAAGTCCCTTTCAAACCCTCACACGTCCATTACACTGAGCTTTTACAACAAACTGAGTGAACTCAGGAGGTCAGAGGACGTCTCCATGCCGAGTGTGAGACGCTCGTACATTACCTTTACACACTTCTGACTAGACACACACACACACACACACACTTCTGACTAGACACACACACACACACACACTTCTGACTAGACACACACACACACACACACTTCTGACTAGACACACACACACACACACACACTTCTGACTAGACACACACACACACACACACACTTCTGACTAGACACACACACACACACACACACTTCTGACTAGACACACACACACACACACACTTCTGACTAGACACACACACACACACACACACTTCTGACTAGACACACACACACACACACTTCTGACTAGACACACACACACACACTTCTGACTAGACACACACACACACACTTCTGACTAGACACACACACACACACACTTCTGACTAGACACACACACACACACACTTCTGACTAGACACACACACACTTCTGACTAGACACACACACACACACACTTCTGACTAGACACACACACACACACACACTTCTGACTAGACACACACACACACACACACTTCTGACTAGACACACACACACACACACTTCTGACTAGACACACACACACACACACTTCTGACTAGACACACACACACACACACTTCTGACTAGACACACACACACACACACTTCTGACTAGACACACACACACACACACTTCTGACTAGACACACACACACACACACTTCTGACTAGACACACACACACACACACTTCTGACTAGACACACACACACACACACACACTTCTGACTAGACACACACACACACACACACTTCTGACTAGACACACACACACACACACACACACACACTTCTGACTAGACACACACACACACACACACACACACACTTCTGACTAGACACACACACACACTTCTGACTAGACACACACACACACTTCTGACTAGACACACACACACACTTCTGACTAGACACACACACACTTCTGACTAGACACACACACACTTCTGACTAGACACACACACACTTCTGACTAGACACACACACACTTCTGACTAGACACACACACACTTCTGACTAGACACACACACACACACACACAC
This sequence comes from Clarias fuscus, assembly GCA_030347435.1. Classification (NCBI taxonomy): domain Eukaryota; kingdom Metazoa; phylum Chordata; class Actinopteri; order Siluriformes; family Clariidae; genus Clarias; species Clarias fuscus. The sequence continues at coordinate 22,312,044 of CM059226.1, read as the reverse complement.
TTCTGACTAGACACACACACACACTTCTGACTACATATCCAGACACACAAAACACACTCCAGACTGAAATACAATGAATATGTGAAAAAAGAAGAGGAGCACAGAGGCGGACTAACAGATCTGGGTCATGCCAGGGGACTCGGGGGATGAGGTGGGGTACAACCTGGATGGGGTGCATGTCCATTGCATGGCACATGAGCACGTAAAACACACACACACATACACACACACAATTTGTTGTTTCGACCCCGATGGTGTGAGGCCACAGTGCTAACCACTACACCACCATGTCGCGTGAAAACTTTTTTGAAAAATCACAACATGCAAACAAAGCACAGGGTTCGATACACAGTGCTGTGAAAATGTATTTGCCCCCTCCTGAATAATTTTTATTTATTTTTTTTGCCCATTTGTCACACTTGAATGAACAAATTTTAAGGTTACACAAAGATAACCTGAGTAAATACAAAACACAATTTTTTTTTCAGGGGGAAAAAAAAGCTGTCAAAACCTGCCTGGCCCTGTGTGAAAAAGTAATTGCCCCTAAAGCTAATAACTGGTTGTGCCACCTTTGGCGGCAAGAACTGCAATCAAGCATTTGCGATAACTGGCAATAAGTCTTTCACACATATTAAAAAAAAAACAAAAAAAAACAAGAACACAATGCTACACTATCTCAGCATCCAAATTATTTCATCTAAAACAAACACACACATACACACAAAGTAATAAACATATATACACATATGTATATTGAATTGTTTAAATAAAATTGGATACCGAGCTAGTGTACTATTACGGACTTGTTGGGGGGAAAAAAAAAACGACACCATGTCTTGATTATTTCTCTCTCTCTCTCTCTCTCCTTCTCTGCTTCAAGCCTCAACTCTGAGTCCAAAGAGTTTAAAGGTGAACCTGGGTAATTAATTATCTACTGTGTTAGTCATTAATTACTACACTCTGGATCGAGTCCTCCAATTGTTCTTTCTGCAAAATTAGATTCCAAAATGATTTTATTAGAAGAAAAAAAGAAATAATTTTTCAACTAATTCGGTAGCACAGATTGCATGAAATTGCTATTATACTAAAAAAAAAAACATCATTGCAAGAAAGTAATCAATAATGTGATGATGCTAACCCAGGGTGCAATGACGTTATCCGTATGAAATTGTTTATTTTGATAAATAGTTCTATATCCTAGAGTGTTTTATACTTATTATACTACTCAATATTATAACTAATGTAACTTATTATGAAACTTGACGATTCTACTGTGAATCATAGTCAGATTAATGACTCATTCGAGATCCGATTTGCTCCAAGCATGTTTATTTCTCTCAGGTTTTAAAGTATGATGTGTAACACCTATTGTTAATTCTTTAATTTAAAAAAGCGAAAAATCTGAGCTTTTTTTTTTTTTTTTTCCCCCTGCCAAAATTCTGCTCCACACTAAGAGTTCGCCATGTGATGACGACTGGCTGACGCATCTTGGTATCAAAAATAATGAAAAAGGTCTGATTGTGCTTTTTAGCTTCACACCATCAACTTGGCACAACGCAAAAGCAGGCGTCGTCAGAAGGATTGGAGTCGACGTGAACACCATTCCCAGGCTGTGGAACCGATTCAGAACAACTGGTTCTACAGCTGGTCTGGAAGGCCAAGATTGACAACACCAAGACAAGACAGAGTGATTTAACGGCGTCATCTGAGAAATCAAACAGAAAATCGTGCCTGATGGGCCTCCGAGTGGCGCAGTGGTAAAGTGCTCGCCCTATCATCTGGAGATCGCGAGTTCCAGAGAGAGCCGATCGGCCGAGCTCTCTCAGAGCGGAGGAATGAGAGGTACTTAGTGCTGCCACATTTCTCACGGCTCTATAGCTAATCAGGGGCGTCTGTGAGCTCACGCAAGCGGAAGGAGCGGATAGCGCTGTCCTCCGAGTGTGTTATGCTGCTCTCGATGGTGTGCGAGTGAGCAGTTCGGAAAAGATCCGGTCGTCGCATCGTTCGGAGGAAACACGCGATAGTCTTCGGCTTTCCCGATTGAGTGATAGTAGTAGCCTTAATGTGGGAGCCCCCCTAGTGGCGGGGAGGAATTGGACACGACTAAATCAAGGAGAAAATCAGGGAAAAAACATCTAGGAAAAAAAAAAAAGAAGAAAATCCAGCCTGCGATGTGAAGCAGAGATCCTTAACAGAGTCTCTTTCACTCGAAATTGGCTTCATAAACATCAATGGTGATCATGAAGACTTCGCAGTCGACCTCGGAATTTTCATGATCTCTGGACCTTTTCTGGTGGAAATTACGGATACGCTTTGAATAAAATAAAATAAAAATAAATTAACTTTTGTATTTATTTGACAGAGATAGAATAAAATAAAAAACATTTAGCTAATCTAATTTTTCAGCCTGAAAAAACTGAAGACATGTAAATGTACTGTAAGCTGTAATGCAGAATCGTTCATCCAAAAGTATATATACATCACTGTGCATTTTATTTTTATTTTCGCTTCGATGATGCGCCCAGGCATTAAAACGTGCTTGAAATTAACACCAGATGATCACACTCGGGTGGCACACGTGTAATGTGAGCGTCTAGAAAGGTTTTTTTGTCAAAAGATTCATCAGTAAAAATTCTCCGAATTGGCGAGTAAACTGTAAAACCACGGAGTGCGCAAAATGCTGATGCTTACGGTTTAGCAGCTATTTAGAAACCACTTGTCACCAAAGCCTGATATCCGAAACCACAATTTGTTGAGAGAAATCCAAAGTGAAGCGCATAAAGAGAAGCACATAAAAATGCATGTGGATGGCGGCTTCATCGGAAAACTGGCTTTAAACGCAAACTCGAGATGTGCTCTATTGCACTCGACTTTTCATTACACGAACCGTTTATCATGTTGACAGCGTCTTGCTCTTAGATGTTTCTTGGAAGCCTAGGTTGCACATTGCTCTTGTGTGTGGGACTTCCTTGCGCTGTGGTGTTTCGCTGCGGTTTCAAACTATTTGCACCCACAGCGCACTTACTTCTGAGCCTTCAGCGTCCGTGATTAAGCGAAAGCTCAAATAAAGACATCTCTCGTGCCATCTAAGGTCGTTTGCAATCTTGCATTTCTTCTCTGGTTACGTGTGAAAGCCGTGACTGCAGGCTAGAGGCAAGTTGTCTGGATAATTTGAAAATGACGGTCTTGAGGCTCCACATTTACAGTACATGGCTGAAAATCATCATATAGGGGAATGTCTCTCGGGTTGAAGGTTAACCTCATTTCACCTCTCATCCGTTCCAACCGATGGCATTAGCGTATTAACTAACGACATCAGTAGGTTGTTATTTTATGACATGAAGGTCAGCTGTTCTGGATCAGTCCTTGCAAGAACAGGATTGTGTCAAGTGCATTTGCAAAACCCATCAAGCACCATGATGAAACTGACGCTCCCAGGAAAGGAAGACCAAAACTTACGTCTGCTGCAGAGGAGATTATTGCCTATTTCGAATGCCTCTAGAATTGTTTTACAATGTAGAAAAAAAAAACTTCATTCAGGAAAGATTTTGACTATTACTCTGTGCTTGACTGTTGTAGATTTCATGTTTATCATTTATTACAATAGATACATCATTTATGTGTGTGAACATATGCAGCCAATAAATCTGATTCTAATTTATGATTGTGTAAAAATCAGATGTCGGGCAATATCCTGCGCAGTCATATCAGCTTTATATCTAAGGAAAAAAAAAAAAGGTCTTCTATGACTGTCTGCTTTTTAATAGCTCTAGATTGGATTCTAGACAAACAGCTGCAAACGAGTAAATGTAAACCCAAGCCAATGCTGCGTACGTTTTCCAACAGGCCTCAATTTCTGCAGTTTATTCGCTCCGACATCTTTATGACAATTCATGTGGTTTTGCCTCATAAAACCTCAATGAGAAGAAATGCACTACAAGGGGACCATTTCATCACTTTCAAGTTCGGTTCGCCTATAACGCAGAGGGCTTTTTGTTTCAGCTCGGTGGTTAGAAAACAGCTGTTCAAGACGTGGCAGTGAAGAGGTAATCTAGAGTCAGCTGCAGGCTCTGAGATCTCTTAATTAAAAGCCAAGAGAATGAGCTGAGCCAAGGAGCGAGAGGGCCGAGAGGTTGTGACCCCAGCAAAGGGAGATCTACCACAGCACAGCAGGGGCATGCTGGGTAACTGGGACAGCCTGAGGAACTGGCTCAGGAAATAAAAACGGATCTGCTTCAGAACACTGCAGTGCAGCAGGTTCGGTTCGGGATCTTCACACACACGTATTGCAGGCACAGGAATGTATACAACAATAGAACAGGTAGTATACAATACAAACAACAATAGTATAGAAGAACTACCATATAAAAACATGTCGACCTGGAACAGTTGCTGAATATATAGAAACTCATAGTTGCTAGAAAAATACACACGTGGACAAAATTGTTGGTACCCTTCGGTCAATGAAAGAAAAACCCACAATGGTCACAGAAATAACTTTAATCTGACAAAAGTAATAATTTAAAAAAATTCTATGAATGTTAACCAGTGAAAGTCAGACATTGCTTTTCAACCATGCTTCAACGGAATTATTTAAAAACATAAACTCATGGTACAGGCCTGGACAAAAATGATGGTACCCCTAGAAAATACGGAAAATAATGTGACCAAAGGGACATGTTAATTCAAGGTGTGTCCACTAATTAGCATCACAGGTGTCTACAATCTTGTAATCAGTCAGTGGGCCTATATATAGGGCTCCAGGTAGTCACTGTGTTGTTTGGTGACATGGTATGTACCACACTCAACATGGACCAGAGGAAGCGAAGGAAAGAGTTGTCTCAGGAGATTCGAAAGAAAATTGTAGACAAGCATGTTAAAGGTAAAGGCTATAAGACCATTTCCAAGCAGCTAGATGTTCCTGTGACTACAGTTGCACATATTATTCAGAAATTTAAGATCCATGGGACTGTAGCCAACCTCCCTGGACGTGGCCGCAGGAGGAAAATTGATGACAAATCAAAGAGACGGATAATCCGAATGGTAACAAAAGAGCCCAGAAAGACTTCTAAAGAGATCCAAGGTGAACTTCATGCTCAAGGAACATCAGTGTCAGATCGCACCATCCGTCGTTGTTTGAGCCAAAGTGGACTACATGGGAGACGACCAAGGAGGACACCATTGTTGAAAACAAATCATAAAAAAGCCAGACTGGAATATGCCAAACTACATGTTGACAAGCCACAAAGCTTCTGGGAGAATGTCCTATGGACAGATGAGACAAAAATGGAACTTTTTGCCAAGGCACATCAGCTCTATGTTCACAGACGGAAAAAATTAAGCATATGAAGAAAAGAACACTGTCCCTACTGTGAAACATGGAAGAGGCTCTGTTATGTATATATATATTCCGATAAAATTCCAAACATATGAAACAAACGGAAATAACTGTGGTATATAATTTTGAGTAGCAAGACATTTCCTAGTAAATTATCAAGACATCTGAGGTAAAATTCTTATTGATTGTTGATAAAACAGGAAATACTATTCTTAAAATTATTTCATAATAATGGTTTGGTCCCTACATTGTTCGAATTTATTATTATTATTATTATTATTATTATTATTTAATTAGCTATATATTAGCTAGCGATATCATCAATCCCATTATTCATTACTATATCATTATTTTCTGGGTTTTGGTCATTTGCTTCACATGATAGCAGGTTATGATTAATAATCTCTTTTGCCTTTGACTTCCTCAGAAACCCACCTAAAATTTGAGACAGATGGAAACATGTTTAGTCTGAGAGAGACCGCATGAGCTTCGGAGTGTCATGACCCACCGTGCTCCACACCATCTGCTTCCCTCACACGGAAAATATTCAGTACAGCGCTCAAGCAACATCACTACACACACACGGTTATACATACCACATTAAAGAGAACAACTCCACCGTAAAATATAGATTACTATGAAAATATTGATACTTTTTCATCTCAATTTTGGTGCGAGTCAACATGCGTCATACGCGATACTGTTACGGCTGGCACCATCACCAGGGTGTTTCAAACAAGGGTGTAAAAAAAAAAAAAATTTAACGATCTCGTAAATGATGAGGATTAGAGTTTGCTGTCCAAATAAATCCTCAAGCTTGTGTGTTTGATCGGACTGTACAGATAAGGGAGTAAGCGCAGCTGGCAGAGTGGAGCCCTAAAGCGCCGCTGCATCGCATTCTTTAAGTAAAGCTGAAGCAAGGACTAAGGATCACTGTTGCTGCTATTAGCAAGGAGTTGAACAGCATTGTGGGTAATGTTTAAAAAAAAAAAAAAACTGACTAAACATTCCAGTACACAGGCACTTCGAGTTAAACTAACATTCTCTAAAATAAAGAGATGGTGTGCGTTTATGCCACAGGCTGTTCTTTTTTTTTAAAAAGTACTGACGCTGAGTCTGTTTGCTGTGTGTGTGTGTGTGTGTGTGTGGGGAGGAGAGCAGTGTCTTTAATCCCTCACAGAGAGCTCTGCGTTGCTAAGAAAACGAGTTCGAGCTGAAGGAATGCCCGCCTCAAAAGAAAACACTGAAAGTGTATTTTATCATCAGCATCGTTGTACACACACACTTAGACACGGTGCTGACAAACGCATTCGGTCATTCCCATTTTTCAGATTTTAATGACTTCTGCCTTCCCATTTGTGCTAATTTGATCAAACCTAATTCCATATGGTTTGATTGTTCCATTGATATTTCTCCGTAATCGCTCATTTCAGTAAAATCAGCGCTTCCCTGTTTGTACCTCCATTCTATCCTGAAGCATTAACTAACCATTAACCACTAACCAGGTCCAAAATTGCATCAATCCGCAGCTGGCTTTCCTCACAATCCTGGAGCCTTTCATTTATTTTTTTTTATTTTTTGCAAAAACGCACCAGCAATTCCTCTGGGCTCAAGCACAAAATCCCACAGCACGCAGGCACACTCGGACAGCCCTTCGATATACAATCCCTGCTGACCTTGCTGCCAGGTTGGTTCCGCAAACCATCTGGAAAACTAAACAGAACCCTAGAACTGGTGTACGGTTGCATCGATTCGACTACCGAGTGCACTACTCGTGTTTTATGAGTCACATGTGCGGTCTCATTACTGCACCGTTTAAACCCATGTGATGCAGAGTATTCCTGGAACATCTTATTAAAACATGAAGACGAATCTGTATGGAGACAATGTTTGGACTTGGGGCGGTAATATAGAAAGCGGGTAAGTGTTGCTGATCGTCCCCGATTCGCTCCTGAGTCAAAGTTACTGTCAGTACGAAGTCCGAATCAAAGGTTCTTCCAAATCGCCCAAAATCGTGCCAGTTTGTGATGCTGAACTGCATCCAGAGTGCCAGTAATGGACTGGCACCACATCCTTTTGCACCAGTGTTCTCTACACTGCCTCTGATTCCATTCCCAGATTAAGTGTTTAGTACAAATAAAAAACCTAATTATTTTAAGAAAAAAGGACTTGATTGTAGGTTTGAGGTTCTTGTTGTTGTTTTTTTGCACCTGAAAATGTCATTTCTAAAAACTGAGCTTCTGGCAGCAGTGTATATATGAACATTTCAGTCTTGTTTAGCCACGGAAGTTCCAATCCCTTTGGAAAGTTCTAGTCATCAATCACCATAGAGAGAGAGAATCCTCTCTCATGCCGAGATTCTTTCCAGTTCATCCTCTATCCTAATTCCACTCCCAGTGAGGACGCGATCCTTTCCATTAAAGGAGAAAACCATTTCCTGTGGAATATTTGAGAAAGAGCAGCCCGATGACGAGTCGAAGATGGCAAAACATGGAAATAAAATCTGGGAACTGGCACTTAGAGTGATGGTGGTGTGATTCAACAAACAGAACAGGCTTGTCAAAGCACTAGGACTTTCAGTTTTGTACCAACTGTAACGTGTGGAATACCCAGACCCTACTGTAGTGTATATATAATATTTTCTCCTCACTGGTTCTCTTTATAAGCACCTGAAAACTATAAACTTCTTCAAACCTAAAGCAGTTTGGTAATATGAGGATCAAGCAAAGATATAGAGACAATGTCATAAGGACAGATAGTATGAGCAGACCTACAGTACTGTGCAAAAGTCTTGAATACAAACGTTATACAGTATATGTTTATCATGGCTGCGTTATTACGTACTAAACCATTCATCTTATTTATCATAAGTATATATGCCTTTAAAAATAATTTCTATGTAAAAGAACTTGCTATAGAAAGCACTAAAGCATCATATAACAATATTTGGTGTGAAAACTTGAATATAATCGGTAGTGGTAGATAGAGATTTGTGCAGTTTACTGCCGTTAGGTTTTACTGAGCGTGCTGAAGAATACCAGATCTTATGGTAACTTTATTAGAGCCAACATTAATTTTCCATCTAAAAATGTGTTTGGGTTTCCCCTCTTAGTTTAGTCCATAGAATGAATGCTGTGTCTAGGAAAATATACGATGCCTAAGACGTTTGCACTGTAATGCATATTTCATCGGCAAAAACAGTAACTGTTACTGACAGCATAATTTCTACCTTGGACAATTTATTAAATGAGAAATGGCAGGTAGGCTATAATTCTGGAACAACATGGAAGCGCATTTGGGCTTAATTTCATTTGCTCTCACTAACAAATTAAAATAAAAAAAAAATAAATAAAAAAGAAACTATCAAAGGGATCCCGCTGAGCGCTGAGGTCCCGGGTTCCTGGAGCGCCGCTGGAGTTCAAAGCAGGATTCATAAAAGATTTAGACTCGCTCAAAGCCTAGGCTCTCACTGCCTCGTCGGTCTCCCTGACCTCGGGTTAATTTATCTAATTGCAGCACAAAGGAGGCGCGTCGGCCCCCACCTTTTTGCCGACCCCCTTATCCATACGGATTCGTTACCCGTTCCTTTCATTGGGCCCTTTCTCTGGCTATTCCGTTCAAGCACAGAGCCTGAGGTTCGACTCATCCTTGTTGTACACTGATCGGCGCATTTATGGAGGATCATAAACACCGACCTGGTGTAAATCTCATTTAGTTCAAAAAGGGTCATTTCAGAATAAAATTAACATCCCAATCACCACATAGGACAATCACATGTATTAAAAATCGGCAAAAATTTTTTTTTTTTAAATAAATAAAAAATCAAGAATCACTCAGCTGTGTGAAATCTCCGTAACCCTAGACCTGCTTCCTAAAAGAGACGTGTTATTCTGAACAGATAATTACATGTCAGCAATTCGTCTGTTCCCGAGCCAAGAAGGTCGCAGCGAACGAGGGTCAGGTAGACGGACGTGGGAGAGTCGGAGAACGACAAATGTTTAAAGGGTGGCGTTAAGAGGTCACCGCTTACGTAAAACGTTTTTCAACGTTCTTGAGAAGACGCGCCTTTATATGATAACACGTGTCTCTCTGGAGGTTACGGTTACAAAATGGATTCCTTCACTAAGTGAGAGTTTCGTCCTGTATTTTAAATACGCCTCGCTACTTAGAAAGGAAGAACCGGAACCTGATGTTCGTGTCGCAAACTTCACCTTCAGCGGTGGTTCGGGTTCGTGTTAACCACCGAATGAGGCTTCCTCTGGGTCTCGAAGAATCCTGAGTACAGGATTAAAATCTGGTGAAAAGTTATCAACGTCACGGGACTAAAGTTTCTGCCCTGTTTACAAGCTGCTACGACAGATGTTATTTTAGTCTCCAACTGCATCCTTCTAAATAATTCATGGCTGAGGAAGCACTGAGGGCAGGGTGACAAGGAAAGAAGAGACGAGTTGGGACAGGCAAAACACTGATCAGTTTGCTTTGGCCTTTTTTTTTTTTTTTATACCGAGTGTTCGCAGAGAAGGCAGTCCACCAAGAATAATCCCCTATCTTAAGGAATGCTGAGAAATCTGGACGGGGAAGCACACCTGAGCGATGAACAGGATTGGTCTCGAAAACCAGATGTGGACAAGTCCAGAAAACTGAAACCCGCCTCTTCTAAATAATTTATTCTGACAAGATGTATTATACACGGCACATTTTACATCAGTTCTCCAATGTCACATGTCTAAACCACTTAAAGAATTTAAGAATGAGTGACAGGACTTCGAGGAATGCACCGTTGTAGCCTGCAATTCCCCAGAGGTCAGGATGAGGGCATCGAGAAGAAACACTTCTCCTGAGTGAGATACGACAAAATCACCACACGACTCCGAAAAACGAGTCTGAACTGGAAAGTCATTACAGACACTCAAGAGCATGGGAAGCGACGTGACTGCAACCAGAGCTCCCATAAAAAAAAAAGATGATGGAATTAGGTTAGCATGGGGGAAATAATGCCCCATTGAGATTTTTAATTGCTTTTGATTTCATTTGGCCCCCTGATGTGAGGAGCGCTCGAGGGAGTCCGGCTCTTGCGTCGGCTCGCGCGCCATCGTGCGAGCATAACGCGCCGGGACATCGTGGTCGAAATTAGCCGACAAATCACGTCCCGTAAGCCTGGTTAATGCTTTCCCAGGCCATCACTGTGGGCAGGTAATTAGTTTAACAGCGCGGAAGGATGAAAGAGTTCCTGGCAAGCTTGCGGGTTATGGGATCGCAAGGGGAAGTCAAAAGTTTCACAGAGGTGGCAGGAGGAGCATGGCATTTTTATGAAGCCGTGCCAAAATCGACGAAAAGGAAGCCTGTGTTTTTTTTTTTTTTTACATGAGCACCAGGTGCACTCGGACCAACTGGTTATCTTCCAGGACGCAGACGAGAACTCAGAATTTACAAGATACCGAGCAATCCATTAGACCGTGGTGCTAGTGAGGGGAAAAAAATAAAACAACCCTACACCAGTGAATGACACTGAAAAATATATCTTTTTAAGTAAGTAACAAAACGGTAAGGTCTGTCATGAGTGTGACTTAATCATCAGTAGCTTCTTGTCTTTGTTTTTCTTCGTTCTTTCTTTCCACCAACCAAAGGAACCACACAGTCCTGCCTTGTTTTTTTGAATGGCTCAGAGCATGGAGATTTGCCAATTCAAAGGTCACTTAGATAAAAGTTCACGAGATAAAGTCGGCAAATTCAATACAGCGACCTTTCGTCGTCTTCTTGTTTAGTGAAATGGCTTTGCGGACACGTCTGCATGTTGGTACCATTTTGCTTTAGAAAGAAAAAAACTTGCGTCTAAGTTAGCATCACATTCGAATGAAAAACCGAATTGAACGGTTGATTAAGGGCGTTTTCACATTAGGTATTGATTGGTACCGTGCCCAGGAATGACTGCTCCCTTCTCCACTCCCCCGCATTCACTTCCAATTCCGTTAGGTATCGTGATTCTTTTCTGCCATATTGACTCCAAAATCGATTTTTATAAAAGATTGTTTCATTTATACATGTTTGCATTGACGGTTTCCAGACGACTCGGCCCCAAAGCCTGGAACGCTTGTGTTCTCACTGATCAAAATAAACCAGACTTCGGGGTCAAGCGTTCTCGGAAATGAGACACATTAGGGACCTAATGTGAAAACGCCCCAAGCGTGTGGTAGATCCGAGCGCAAACGTAGAAGGCGGGTTCTGTGGTAGCTTTGGAGGTGGACCGTGTCCCGTATAAAAGCAGCTGGGATTGAGTGTTAAATAATGCGATTGGCTGAACGTGTTCCAAGTTTCACAACGTTGTTGAAGAAATGCAATGCCGTTAGACTGAACCTTCTCAAAAACAGTACTTTTTCTATCTAGCCTTCAACAAACGGCTTGGGAAGACTTGTTCGGTGTTGTGTGACAGGAACACTGCGTACAGAGTCGAGTATTCAGAGCAAACACCCTTCAAATGTCCTGGTTTGATGCCATGACAAACCAGGTGGCCTGATTAATTATACCAAACAACGCCACAAAAAAAACATGAATTTTTTCAAACATACAATCTGGAGGGACGACTTTGTAACTATTGTCATGTGATATTAACATTTTTCTTCTTCGCAAAGTTACAGAAACCTTTTTTTTTTTTTTTTAATGGTAAAAAGTGGCACAGATGCCAGACGGCACCTTGTTCTGGAATGGAGCAACCCGATCCCCCGGCACTTTCCAACAAGTGGACGCGAGCCAAGACAAGTCCTTTCAAGTAAAAGCACCCATTCCCAAACAAAAAAATAATAACCTACGTGGAAAGCCCAAGAGATGTCTTAATTCAAAATCCAGAGATGGTCTTACATGCAGTCATATGAGCTAAGCAGTCACTTTTGATCAGGTTATGAAAAATTAAAAAAAAAAAAAAGGTATCTGCATAAAGAGATCTCTCATGCCATGGTGACACAATCCGTCCCTGCTGATCAAAGAAAGATGTGAAAATGCAGTCCGGTGTCGATGTGCAAATCTATCAGGCCTTTATCTCTGCGAGTACTGGCCTTGCGCGAGTTTAGCAAAAAGTATGTGGCGATGACGCCGCTTTTGCCGTCATGTTTGCAGTCATGCTTCGAGTTCGAGTTTAGATCTGAAGTTGATATCTGATTTCAAGTCTGGAAAAAAAGGTGATAAAGATATGTAAGATTAAAAAAAATCTGAATCGTTATATGGACCAGCGCGAATATTTAATCACAGAAGGCTTCAAGTTCTTACAGGTAATAGGGATTTTCGCAGTTTGTCAATACTTAAATTTTTATTTATCTTTTTCCTTCTTGCTAAGTAATGATGTCGACCCGTTTCCTACATTTCTGCAACTCAAACATAATTTAAGAAATGATGCTAGTTAACAATTAAAATAATTGACGTTTAAGTAGAATTTATGGAAGGAAACTTCATAAACTTCAAGAGGTTATTTCATTCACTTTAGAGCTGTTAATGATAAATAGTTTTTTTTTTTTGGATTTTTCCCCGATTTTCTCCCTAATTTAGTCGTGTCCAATTCCTCCCCGTCACTAGGGGGCTCCCACATTGAGGCTACTACTACCACTCAGCCGGGAGGGCCGAAGACTATCGCGTGTTTCCTCCGAACCACGTGACGCCAGCCGACCGCATCTCTTCGAACTGCTCGCTCGCGCAAGCAGTTGGGGGCGGCGTAACACACTCGAAGGACAGCGCTATCCGCTCCCTCCGCTGCGCGAGCTCACAGACGCCCCTGACTGGCTGTAGAGCCGTGATTAATGTGGGAGCACTAAGTACCTCTCATCCCTCCCCTCTGAGAGAGCTCGGCCAATCAGCTCTCTCTAGACCTCCGGCTGCGAGAGGTTACAGCACCACCCGGGATTCGAACTAGCGATCTCCGGATGATAGAACGAGCGCTTTTAACCACTGCGCCACTCGGAGGCCCGTTAATGATAAATTGTTAACCGATAATTTTTTTTTTTTTACAGATTTAAAATGTATTAACTGATAAGGTTTATTTTCAGTGTCGTGATACCGATCTGTAATTAGCTAGCTTTAGTTTAGCTATCCTTATGCTATACTCCTTACATGCTTGCTACTCAAGTCTTGGCAATTCCTTCCTTGAACACTTCCAATCCACTTCCCCTTCCACCACCTTTATCGTCACTGAGAGTTCTAACACATGCTGTTCTAACACATGAGCTGTCGTATGCATGTGAGCGTTTCGTGAACACTTTACGCGCAAAGGCCATGTGAGAGTTGGGATGGGCGGAGCTATTTACAGCTCCATATTTTACCCACCAATAAAAAGTCGAAGCCAGTGTTGATTTTGTGGTGGGTTGCTACAAATAAATTGGTAAATGAGGAAACGCTGGGTTGTGCCGTTAGAACTCTTTTTTAAATAAAAACCTGACTGAAACTGAGGATGAAATGTGCATCTGGTTATCGATGATTATGAAGAATTACGTGTTCTCTCTAACTTAGCTGCTATAGTGCAATGTAACTATAAATGTATAAACAGCTTTTGTAAATTGTCGTGTACTGGTTCGAACAATTTTCCTGTTATAGAAATGATAGAAAAATAACCCACTGTCTTGTTTATCGCACTACTATTATGAATTATTTTCCTTTCCAAAAAAACAAAAAAAAAAAAAGAAGAAAAATCCCCCATTTTAACAAGCCAGCTGAGCCATCCTGAAAGCAGCCCCATTAATAAAGTAGTACACTGTGATGTTGTTATAAAACCACTCCGGAAGTTACTTGGAAGGATTACCAAGACATGGCTTTTGGAAGGTTTTATTCAAAAGGGTAGAGGAGGGAAAAAAAAAAGAAAAGAAAAAAAAAAAAAAACCAGACCTTGAACTTAAAGCAATTTATTATTAAGAGGACTCTGAGAGCCGCTTGAGGAGCCCACGGAATCTTTTGTCGCAGGACAAAATGGAGCGCTCAAATCACAAACATCTGATACTCCAAACATGAAACGGCTTCAATGCCTGGTTTGATCCTAGAGTCAATAATCATGGAGCAAGCACTTACTTGCTAATTCTTTAAAAAAAAAAAAAGAAAAAAGAAAAAAAAAGCTCATGTGAAAATCAGCGCAGTCAAAAAAGTCATGCTGTACATAAAGCAACACTGATCCATAATGGAAAACCAAAACCTGTGTGTTTGGAAACTGAAAAATTATTTTGGTTGTAAACTGGATTCCACCGCCTGACATTGCTGACCGGCGTTACTCTGCGATTATGATGATTAAATCAGCCACTAATCCTCCTACTCAGAGGAAGGATTTCCCTTTGGGATTTATAAAGTACTCAATCTATCCATCTATATATCTGTCTATCCATCTGTCTGTCTATCTATCCTTGGATCCGAGACGCTACGATGAGAGGTAGAACGTGCCAATGTGCGTCAGGAATTTAAGCCTGAGGTCTACAAACTGCTTATACCACCTCCCCCAGAAAAAAAAAAGAAAAAAAAAGACACAATTGTACTATGATAAGAACTGCAAAAGTCCCATCATGTCAGAGAAGCAAGTTATCACCAGCCGAGGAGAAAAAAAGAAAAGGGGGGGGGGGGGAAAAGTGCCAGCGTGGTTGTGTGCATGCACAGGCCCAGTGTGTGAGGTTGAAATATCGGGTTCTCTACATTCTCTGTCAAATACATCACCGTCCCGGCGCTGCCAAGGTCCACAAATACATCATCCTGCCCAAGTACTCGGAGAGCTGAATAAACAAATGACAAACCTTCGTTCTGCAGTGTTGAGCTCCCCGGGGTGAGCTGGTGGTTCAGACCTGTGAGATATACAACGGGCTTGCTTATGGGAAACCGTATACAGCGAAATCGAATCCTAAGAACGGTCCTCCAGAGGGTCCAGGACCTTTTTTTGGAGGAAAATCTGAGGTGATGTTGCTCATGTGGTCGTAAAAACTGTTGGATGAAAAGTGGCGTCTGGCGAGTGCTTCCGCGAACGCCGAGCCAAGCTGCGTCAGTGTAACGATGCTCAGCGGAGTGGGCGGTAGTTTAATTCCAGCTGCCGTGCTGGACGCTACGGCGCTCTGTCGCGCTGTACCTCGGGGTTCACCAGCTCTGACTGGTCAGATTAGTTTTATTCACTGCCTGGCCAAAGTGATTCCTCGTGCTCCCAGAATCACACTTTCACAACCTGGGATATGGCCGTGACATCAGGGAAGAAAAACCACACAGATGTGATAACCTGGTCATTCAGTACATTCAGGTCCTCAGCTGACACATAACGTTGCTGAGCCTCGACCTGAGCAACTGAAGCAACCCCAGATCATAACACTGCCTCCAGAGGCCTGTACAGTGGACACTAATCATCATACACACGTGGACAAAATCGTTGGTACCCTTCGGTCAATGAAAGAAAAACTCACAATGGTCGCAGAAATAACTTTAATCTGACAAAAGTAATAATAAATAAGAATTCTATGAATGTTAACCAATGAAAGTCAGACATTGCTTTTCAACCATGCTTCAACAGAAGTATAAAAAAAAAATAAACTCATGGAACAGGCCTGGACAAAAATGATGGTACCCCTAGAAAATACTGAAAATAATGTGACCAAAGGGACATGTTAATTCAAGGTGTGTCCACTAATTAGCATCACAGGTGTCTACAATCTTGTAATCAGTCAGTGGGCCTATATATAGGGCTCCAGGTAGTCACTGTGTTGTTTGGTGACATGGTATGTACCACACTCAACATGGACCAGAGGAAGCGAAGGAAAGAGTTGTCTCAGGAGATTCGAAAGAAAATTATAGACAAGCATGTTAAAGGTAAAGGCTATAAGACCATCTCCAAGCAGCTAGATGTTCCTGTGACTACAGTTGCACATATTACTCAGAAATTTAAGATCCATGGGACTGTAGCCAACCTCCCTGGACGTGGCCGCAGGAGGAAAATCCGAATGGTAACAAAAGAGCCCAGAAAGACTTCTAAAGAGATCCAAGGTGAACTTCATGCTCAAGGAACATCAGTGTCAGATCGCACCATCCGTCGTTGTTTGAGCCAAAGTGGACTACATGGGAGACGACCAAGGAGGACACCACTGTTGAAAACAAATCATAAAAAAGCCAGACTGGAATATGCCTAACTACATGTTGACAAGCCACAAAGCTTCTGGGAGAATGTCCTATGGACAGATGAGACGAAAATGGAACATTTTGCCAAGGCACATCAGCTCTATGTTCACAGACGGTCAAATGAAGCATATGAAGAAAAGAACACTGTCCCTACTGTGAGACATGGAGGAGGCTCTGTTATGTTCTGGGGCTGCTTTGCTGCATCTGGCACAGGGTGTCTTGAATCTGTGCAGGGTACAATGAAATCTCAAGACTATCAAGGGATTCTAGAGAGAAATGTGCTGGCCAGTGTCAGAAAGCTGGGTCTCAGTCGCAGGTCATGGGTCTTGCAACAGGACAATGACCCAAAACACACAGCAAAAAACACCCAAGAATGGCTAAGAGGAAAACATTGTACTATTCTAAAGTGGCCTTCTATGAGCCCTGACCTCAATCCTATGGAGCATCTTTGGAAGGAGCTGAAACATGCTGTCTGGAAAAGGCACCCTTCAAACCGGAAACAGCTGGAGCAGCTTGCTCATGAGGAGTGGGCCAAAATACCTGCAGAGAGGTGCAGAAGTCTCATTGACAGTTACAGGAATCGTTTGATTGCAGTGATTGCCTCAAAAGGGTTGTGCAACAAACTATTAAGTTAGGGGGTACCATCATTTTTGTCCAGGCCTGTTCCATGAGTTCATTTTTTTTTTATAATTCCGTTGAAGCATGGTTGAAAAGCAATGTCTGACTTTCATTGTTTAACATTCATAGAATTATTTATTATTATTACTTTTGTCAGATTAAAGTTATTTCTGTGACCATTGTGAGTTTTTCTTTCATTGACCGAAGGATACCAACAATTTTGTCCACGTGTGTACATGCATCACACAATCGCTTTCCTTCTTTATAAAATTTTTTTTTTCTTTTTGGATTTTTCCCTGATTTTCTCCCTAATTTAGTCGTGTCCAATTCCTCCCCGTCACTAGGAGGCTCCCACATTAAGGCTACTACTACCACTCAGCCGGGAGGGCGAAGACTATCACGTGTTTCCTACGAGCCACGTGACGCCAACCGACCGCATCTTTTCGCTCGCTCACGAACCGTTGGGGGCGGCGTAACACACTCGGAGGACAGCGCTATCCGCTCCCTCTGCTTGCGTGAGCTCACGGACGCCCCTGATTGGCTGTAGAGCCGTGATTAATGTGGGAGCACTAAGTACCTCTCATCCCTCCCCTCTGAGAGAGCTCGGCCAATGAGAGGTATTGTGAGAGGTAACAGCATCACCCGGGGATCGAACTCGCAATCTCCGGATGATAGGGCGAGCAACTTTACCACTGCGTCACTTTTTTTTTTTTTTTTGCTATAGAGTCCAATCTTTACACTCTCTATCAAACTGAAGCCTTTTATTCTGATGAGTCTCACTAGAAAGTGGTTTTCTTATGGCCACACACCTGTTTCGTTTTTCCCTGCAATTTCACCAAGTTTTTAAGTGTTTCGTTTTTTCCCCCCACAGAGTTCACGGTTCAGCACTATCCTTCCAGGTTTTGATAATTGGGTCCATAACCCTGTTCCAGAAATTTCAAATCTACTTAGTTGTTTTCTTTGTTTCAAAGAATTTTTATATACAGTACAGACCAAAAGTATGGACACACCTTCTCATTCAAAGAGGTTGAATTTGTAATATGGCAAGAAAAAAGCAGCTAAGTAAAGAAAAACGAGCGGCCATCATTACTTTAAGAAATGAAGATCTGTCAGTCGGAAAAATTGGGAAAACGTGTCCCCAAGTGCAGTCACAAAAAGCATCAAGCGCTACAAAGAAACCGGCTCACATGCGGACCGTCCCAGGAAAGGAAGACCGAGAGTCGCCTCTGCTGCGGAGGATAAGTTCATCCGAGTCACCAGGCCTCAGAAATCGCAGGTTAACAGCAGCTCAGATCAGAGAGCAGGTCAATGCCACACAGAGTTCTAGCAGCAGACACATCTCTAGAACAACTGTTAAGAGGAGACTGTGTGAATCAGGCCTTATTGGTAGAATATCTGCTAGGAAACCACTGCTAAGGACAGGCAACAAGCAGAAGAGACGCGTTTGTGCTAAAGAACACGAGAACACAAAGAAAACCCGCTGAATGAGAAGGGGTGTCCAAACTTCCTTGATCATGTTTGGGTTGACGTGTTGAGATCGTGAATGTGAAAGCATCATGTGTCTCTCTTACCTTGCTCTGCCCTCGAATCCTGCCTACAAACCTTTAACCACTTATTCTAAAAATATCTAAGTACAGGATGTGGTGTGGTTGGAAAATAATCAACTTCAAGCCGGTAGAAGTAACTGAGGCGTTCAAACTCCGGACTCAGATCGGTGATCTCAGTGCTTTGGCTGAGCAAACACGAATTCATTTAATAGCTTAAACTTGGTGTGGACGTAATTTATTGTAATCAATCATTAAACTTGCTGAACTACATCCCCCTACAACTATATCCAGATTCTAATTTCACCTTGTACCTTTGTGCTTCGTTTGTAAGGCCATTTAGGGCAGTGAAACGTTTCCCATAAATACAACCCGAATTCCGGGAAACTGTCACTGTAT
The DNA here is from genome assembly GCA_030347435.1 of Clarias fuscus. Taxonomy (NCBI): domain Eukaryota; kingdom Metazoa; phylum Chordata; class Actinopteri; order Siluriformes; family Clariidae; genus Clarias; species Clarias fuscus. Next base: position 22,293,036 of record CM059226.1, on the reverse strand, counting down.
GGAATATTCTAAGGCGCTAAATAATTTAAAAGCTAAGCCGGAAGCGCGCCCAGGACCGAGGAGGCAGCGGTGTGTGTTTGTATGCGAGAGAAAGAGAGACTTTTTTTTTTTTTTTTTTTAATTCTTGCAGCTCCCAACAATAGAAAGCATTCTCCTGTAGGCTTTGCACACAAATAAACCCCCATGCAAACAGGAGGATTAAACAACCATATATATATATATATATATATATATATATATATATATATATATATATATAAACAATGTGATTCTGGGAAAGGATCAGAGTTTGCAGCACATCAAGGTCTGGTTCAGCACGCCAACACGAAAACGTGCGACCGATCGCGTTTACACAATGGAACGGTTTTCTACAAAGAAGAAATAAAGAAAGAAAAAAAATGTTTTTCAATTTCACCTTAAACTAGTCTGGGGAAAAAAAAAACTCCCTCCAAAAGTATTGGAACGCACCGATTGTCCTACTGATCAGAGATATTGGAACACACACGGTCATTGTCCCCCTTAAGCAATATCCCATCCTAGGTCATGCTGTTGTCCTGGGTAACAAACACGGCCGTAATGAGGTTGCGGCGCAGTTCGAGTGCTGAAAATATCGCAGCCGTGCTGATATTTATCGTAACAGCACGGCCTTGAGTGCGATACTGCATTTATACAACATTCCCAACAATAATGGATAGTTTGTTTGTTTAGCCAGTTATTTTGCCATTTCCGCCAACACATATCGTTCAGCGCCTAGCGGAACTAGCTAACCGCGACTAGCGGAGCTGGCGACGGTGTACTAAACTGCGGTGGAAAAGGGCCCCATGTGCAGCAGGCTTTGGTGTGCTAGGTGTCCAGGTGGCTTTCTGTCGTGATTTGTGCTGCACTGGCTTTTCCGTGGGATCGGACCAGACGGGCTGGCCTTTGGTTCCCGTGGGCATGGGTGGGCCTTGGGTACCCACAAAAAACAAACAAACTGGGATTTACTGGTGTCAGGTATTAACGTTAACGTCCGATTTATGCAGATTATGAGACAATAACTTTTATTTCCTGCTCCGAGAGCCTAAAATCTAATCATTTGTATGTCAGCAAGAGGGAAATGACTAATCCGAAAGCACCGCTTTGAAGATCCAATTGTCATCCAATCAGGCTTATCTGCTTTCCCCAGCTTTGTGTCATTTTTTTTTTCCACCACTCTTGCAATCAACGACAAAAATTCTTCCTTAACGCGACCCGATTCAGTGCAACCGCGACTAAAGGCATCTATCTTTACCACCTCATGCTCACGTTGTCTTCATGCGAGCCTGTTCTCAGCCGAATCTGGATCACGCTGGTCGATGACATAAGCAGGACGGAGTCATTCGTTCAATTGCGAGTCTAATGTCTATTTAAATGATCATCATCATATAATCTGATAAAAATGAACATGTGCTGCTCGTTAAAGCTTTCAGGCAAGATTGTATTAGGATCGTCTTGTGCGGCAAGTTCGAATGAATCAACTCCGATAATATTCGTTAAGAGGAGCGGTTTTGGCTGGGACGCGTAAACCCGCGCCCTTGGCTGAAGCATGTTGCTGAAAAGCGGACTGACCTTGTGTGTGTGTGTTTTTTTTTTTTTTATTTGTTTGTTTTAATCCATGGTCCCCTATTTTTTTTTAAACGCTGATCACTAGGATTCACAACAGATCCATTGGCGAGAGCTAAAAGCGCTGCCAACTTTCTTCAGCGTCCACTTTTCCTTCCCACACACACACACACACACACACACACGCTCACAGCTACAGAAGCCAGCTTAAAGGCTGAAGTCAGAGAACAGCTTAAAAGAAGCGAGAGAGAAAGAGGGAAAAAAAAGAAGGAAAGAAAGAAAGAAAATAAATCGAACCGAAGGTGGTCAGAGGTTTTTACACGTTCCACACCTCTGTCCAGTTTGCACTGAAAGGGCAGGTGAGAATGGGGTTTTGTATAGAATAGGAGAGCAGGGAGGAGGTGACCTTTCCATCATATTTCCCAGCATTCTTCTGTCTTTGGCTGGAGGCGGACGTGCCCGGGCCTGGCCAGAATCCTCCGCCATCTCTCCATCAGAAGCGTGGGATCGCTGTGTAAACGACACCCTGGCAACAGCACTGATTTTGCATGCGCGTGTGTGTGTGTGTGTGTGTGTGTGTGTCGTTCTTCTGTTACAATGCCTGAATACATTAAGCACATTGACAGAAAAAAAGCGTGATTTAAAAAGCTCCACAGGATTCACTCAAAGCAAAAGCACTGTTATAAAATTAAAAACTCCAGAAAAGCATGATAAAAATGGCAATAAAACCAGGGCGCGCTCGCAAATCGATTAGAAACGTCTGACTTGAAGTGCCTGCGTAGAAAAGTGTATGGAAATGTCCACCATTTAGTTACCAGGGTCGGTTTAATAAGTAGCGTGGATCTTTAACCATCTTGGTTTAATCTCTACCTGATAGTGAATTATTATTATTATTATTTTTTTTTTTTTTACATTTTTCCCCGATTTTCTCCCTAATTTAGTCGTGTCCAATTCCTCCCCGTCATTAAGGCTACTACTACCACTCAGCCGAGAGGGCCGAAGACTATCACGTGTTTCCTCCGAACAACGTGACGCCAGCCGACTGCATCTTTTTCGAACTGCTTCGCCTCACACCTGCCTTTTCTCTCTTATCAAATTGTAAAGATAAAAGTCACTATGACCAAGTAGTTACGTCTGAAACTTAACACCTTCTGACTGATGAGAATCAGAAATTCAAGAAAAAAATTAGGTTGGAAACTAATCTAATCAGTTGTTGGGACTGCATCATAACGAAATTAGTAGCAGTTAAAAAAAAAATTAAAAAAAAATTCTCTGTTCGAATTTGCATCATCGCCCAGATTAAAATTCAAGATTTTAACAAATCCACACTGGACTGTTCTCACAGCCAGGAAGGAGAGAAGAACAAGCCAACAAGACTATCATCACCATTTAGCAGCATCCACAGCCTGCTCGCATCAATACCCCTGTAATATTTTGTTATATAATCATTATTGTGTAATAAAAAATTTAGAACCTGTGTACTGTACAATCGTCAATAATTAAGATCTCTAGTCATTACTTTATGCCTTTAAAAAAAAAAAAAAAACAGCACGTTGCTAAGTTTCATGATATCACAGAGGGAAAGTCCAGCGGAAGTGTGGATGGAAAAGTTTTATTGGGACACATCTGGAAAGTCTTTCATTACGCATGTTGACTCATGCTACCTTTAACAACCACAAACCAACGGCAAAGTCCAGCGACTGTAAAACCTGGGATCAAACCAGATGAAAAGGAAAAGGTTTTTTCCTTCCTGTGGACGTCTTCAGACATTGTTTTTCGCTGTATATGGATGGAAGTCTTCAGAATCTTCATGGGATGTCATAAATTTGATTATAAACGTGTAAGATTTGTGTGAAAATTTGTGGCCAATCAAGAAGACTCGATCACAAATGATTAAACATGTGTTTAGAACCCCCCCCTCCCTCCCCTCCCCCCCAATGTAATTGGACAACTGGCCCTACTGGAATGGTTATGGACGTCCATTTCTTTTTCTTTTTTATCTTCATTCCTCTCATTAAACAAAGTCTACACAGTGTGAACCCGAAGGGCGAACAAAAACAGGCTATAAAAAAATGCTGCACCAAATTAACTCCCCCTGGTCGCCCTTTCAAACCCCTTCAAGGCCCTTCTCATGCAGCCGGTGAAGGGAGAAAAAAAAAAAAGCTGGGGATCAAATGGCAGCCATAAACCAAAAGCTTCTACCACGTTTCTAATTAGGAAGCGCTGCCAAAGAACAGAGGAGGAGAAAAAAAAAAGAAGAAGAAGAAAAAAAAAAAAGTGTGCGGTCTGTGTGACAGGGAGACGGCCTGACGTCATGCCGTCCTTCAGGGATTTATATTTTTATATTTATAGAGCAGTTTTAAACCCTGCTGCCTGGCTTAGCGGCGCAGATGCACGCAGAGATGGAGGACTGTGGGAGGATGAGAAAGCAGATGACGGGCATCAGCGAGGGAGAAATGTACATGATATATGCACGAGTGTCGGGTCGGAGAGCTGCACGCGCAACGCAGAGTTTTAAGGCTGGAAGGGATGGAACCGAATGCCACGGCTTTGAGGAGCAGCACAGGCTGTAGAGTATTGTGGCGGTTGGGTCATATTTCATGTAAATGAACTGCCAAATGAGCTCATGAGGAGCCCTGAAGTATAAAAAGCAGTAACGTTCAGTATCTCAGAAATGACGAATGTGGAAAGTGACATATCCACACACTTTGGGGGTTGAGGCGAGGGTGTATTGTAGTGCAGTGGTGTTAAACTCAGACGTTCTCTCTGCTTTAACGTTCCTAATTAGCATAGCATCTGTCCCAAAGTGAGTGAAATGTCTCAGCATTGAGAGGAGAACTATACTGCCCCCACACGCACCATCAGTTCTGAACCGTTCTGCCTCCCATACGCGCCATCAGTTCTGAACCGTTCTGAATCATTCTGCCCTCCATACGCACCATCAGTTCAGAATCGTTCTGCCCTCCATACGCACCATCAATTCTGAACCGTTCTGCACTCCATACGCCGCACCAGTTCGTAACAGTACTGCCCCCATACACACCACAAGTTCGAAACCATAATGCCCCATACGCACAATTAGTTCGAAAGAGTACTGCCCCATACTAGAGACTGGAGGAAAAAGTGATTTGGTGATCGATCGTGATTTGTTTGTTTGGCAATTCATGTCTCGCCACAGTGACTCCAGAACAGTTTTTTTTTTTTTAATAAAATTTTCATTTATTTGTTTGCCTTTGATGTGGTTAACCATCGCTCTTCCCATATAATCCTACAGTTAATGATCTACACTATCTAAATGTTAGCAGACAGCATGTATTAGAAGCAAATTATTTGTAACTTTGTGTAGGATTGTGTAACAATCAGAAAAATTCATATCGAATCATGATAACCATAAAATCGTGATAAGTTACAGAATCGCAATACAAATCAAATCAGCACCGAGGTATCATGATAGTATCATATCGGCTGGTCCCTGGTGATTCCTGTCTCTACCTTGGAACTCTCTCAGTTTGGAACTGTACAGACCGTTCACATAAGTTTACTTTATGTTTGGATTACTTGTAAAACTTTACGAGTGGTCATAAACGGAAATTTATGAATTAGGTGTAATTTAACTTATGTTAATAACTATGTAATCTCAGGAAGGTATTGAGAAACTAATTCAAAATCCAGTCCAAGGACAGCTTACGCCTTGTGGTTAACTTTCTCATCTTCCTAAATTACCAAAAAAAAAAAAAAAAGGCAAGCGTCTTCATTGAAACACAAACCATCTATTTCATTACTCACCGACATCATATTTAACCGCGACTACATCACCGCTCTGTCCGTTATTAAACTATCCAGGCATGACAATGTCGAAGCGGAGAAAAATTGACTCCGACTGCAGGAGCCTGGACTCCTGATTACTTTTTTGTTCAGTGCAAGGACACAGCCATTTGTCTCCGACATCAGGAGACAGTGGCCCTGTTTAAAGAACACAACCTAACAAATATACATTATGATTCTCAACACAGAGAGTAACATAGCTGTCTTGCAGCCTGGTGACGTCGGAGACGACTGTAATCTGTCTCTTATGGACGCTCTTGGCACTGTTCCTGCTTGCTGTTGATTTAACTTTGGACGAGATGGTAGTAGCTTAGAGGTGTTTTCACTTGACCCCAAAGTCTGGTTCATCAGATGTGGAAGCTAATCGGAACTGAACACGGACGTAAATTGGTGTTTGGAATGCTAACACCAGGGCGGTGCTCAGAAATATCAATATCATCAGGTATAATGCTAAAGTTTACTTCTTCGTTCTCTTCTTTTCTTTGTCATTAATGGCGGCTCACAAACTAGGCGCGTTACTGCCACCTGTAGTACTGGAAAGTGAAACTACGCAAGTGCACCCGAGTACGGAGAACAAAAATAATGCCGACGCTGGCCATCATTCAAAAATCAATCAATCAATAAATCGATTGGGTTTATCGTGAAAGTGTCCCAAGTGTGTTTGCCTGACCGCAAAGCTCATGCACAATTGCTTTACTTTGTTTAAAAAGTTGAAATTAAATCAAGAAGAATACGACACTGGTGGTATCAAATACCTGTTAATGTTATTGGGACAGAACTGAGAAACATTTCTCTGCAACTTGCTAGTCTGAACGAAGGCTTATAGCTATGCACTATTTAAAAAAAAATTTTAAAAAAATAAAAAAAGAATATATATATATATATATATATATACATACACACACATACACAGTATAATAAATAAAAATTTACCTGGGAACCCTTAAAACTTTGCCAAATGATCTGCTTTCATAGAAAATCTGTGAGCTGAACACAGCTCCTCTACGGATAAACGAGAAACTAAAACTGTGAAAACTCTAATGAAGGTACTTTTCCTCTTTTCAGGCAAGTAAAAGCTTTGCTTAAAAAAAATTTTTTTTTTAAAAGTATTATGCCATGCTGGGGAAAAAATAAAAAAAATATGGCACAGAGGGATATATGCAAAACAGCCCATGGAAACGAATCAGTGCAAATTGACAGGTTCACTGAGGCATCATATTGAATTCTTATCCGAGTCCACACTTGTTTCTCTTCCATCTTGAACACGACGGGGAAAAAAAAAACGGGGGGGGGGAAAAAAAAAAAAACATGCTTGGCTTGTGGAAAGATGACAGGGCTACAAGAGGGAAAGACATCCTCTTAAATTATAACGCATGAAAAGACAAGAAGTAGTACGGAGACAAACTTTTTGAAATCCAGCAAACCACTTTTTCCTGTTTGCGGCTGCATCGTGAGGACCACAGAGCCTCCTGCCAGCTGCAGCCTCAGCTGTTTCAGAAGTTATGTGATGGTGCGCCCGGTGTGTGCGCGCGTGTGGACTTGAAACTGGACGGGCGGTCGACCCAGCGTTTTCCCACACTGCCAGACGGCTTTCCAAATGCGGAATGCAGACGAGCGGCTCGAGAACGCTCTCGGCTTTCCCTGCACGGAACCCGGAGCTCTCACAGTGACAGCTGGGAAAGTTATCGGGAGAGTTGATGAGCGAACCGATATAGCTACGTGAGCTCTACCTGAGCAAAACCCACGTTTCCGCTCTGCTCCTGGCGGGCTATCGTATTTAGCATGCCTTAAGAACCTTTAAAGTATTCACAAATCGATTTAATCGACTGCGCAATTTAAAGCGATCTTTCGATGATGGTTCGGTTTTTGATTCAGAATCGATTCACACCATTTGAAATATTAAGGTAAACCTTTTAAAATGTGAAATTTTCAAAAAGTCATGAAACTGCAAACCACTTTCATCTTCCACATTTTTTTTAAGTAGCATTCCTTGTTCTATTCTATATACCACCACATGTTGCACTGGTAACGATATAGAATGTATAGAATCGCAATACAGATCGGATCGGAACCTAGGCGTTGTAATATCATATCGAGTGATCCCTGGTAATTCCTGTCTCTACAACATTTCAAGGCATATTAGACACTTCTAGTAGTTGTTTGGACTTTAAAACCTGTAAAGGCACACAGCTGCTTGAGACAAATCAGGCAACACACTTTTAGTGCAACTGAATCTGCAATCTTTGCTACAGGAAATGCAAACCGCAAAGCCCAGACATTAAACTGAATCGAGTGTCACGTTATGACTTGCAGCTTTAGTTATACGTGACCTTTCCCTCGAGTGATGAGATAGGGATTGCTGATGCAGAAATTTATCCCAAAATCTAAATGAATAGATCTTTTTGTGTTTCGGTGAACCTGGAATGGTGTCTTTTACATTTCTGACATGATTATCTTTTGTTTTGTACATTTTATTGCTGTCTCATTGTCATTTATTTTAAGGCTGTGAAGCACTTTGGTTCACCTTTGGTTGCTGTAAGGTGCTATATAAATAAATGTTAGTTGATGTTGACTCCTTTTTACTTTCGGAGGTGCTAATACTTATGGGTGACAAACGAACGTCCAAATAGAACAATGTCACCATCACATACATAACAGGAGGAAGAGGAAATAAAATGAGAAAATCCCCCAATTCATTTGTTACAGACATCCCAGTACTATTTCTTCCCCCAAAATGTTTGAGTTATTGAGGTATAATGTTGGAATAAACATATTCACAAACAAGAATTAAATTAGTGGATGGCGGGTTCCTCCCTTACAAACTAAAGGTTAATGTGCTGGCTATCTATATGAATAAAACAATCGTTTATGCTTCTTTTCTGGTCCATTTTTGAGATTCATAATAAAAGGGAAAATTCATTGCCTGGCAAAAAAGAAAAAAAAAAAAAAAGGAACTTCCACTTCAGAAAAGTCAAATTAATGGGCTGAAGTACCGAAAACAAATAAGGAGGTATGAAATGACTGGAACTGGGTTAAGAACCCTTTAGCCGTTATTAAAATTTGGAACGATAGAGGAATAAATGTCACAAAAAAAAAAAAAAAAATTATATATATATATATATATATATATATATATATATATATATATATATAAAAAAATAATCATGAAGATCATGGAGGTAACAAACACCACTTACAAAAACAAAAATGAGACTCATCGGCAAAGAGGCTTCAGTTTGCTAGGGAGCATAAAGACTGGACCTTAAAGCAATGGAAATAACGGTCATGTGATCAGATGAGTCCAGGTCGACCCTATTCCATGAGTGATGGGCGTCTCAGGGTAAGAAGGGAGAAGCGCATGAAGCGGTGCACCCGTCATGCAGAGTGTCCACTGTACAAGCCTCTGGATAAGTTTCTCAGGTCTGGACTCAGCAACGTTAGGTGGCAATAAAATGAACATGACCACCTGAATGGTATTGAATGACCAGGTTATCAGATAATGTTTTTTTTTTCTTCTGATGGCACATGTACAGCATATTCCAGACTGTGAAAGAGTGGTTCTGGGAGCATGAGGGATAATTTTCACATGTAAACCGGCCACCACATCGTGTGCTCGAATCGAAGCTATACGTGATCGATTGAAATCTTGCTGTGCGTGACTTTTTTTTCTTCCTGGCCACCAATTTTTCCCCCTCACACGGCTGTATAAAATATAAATCTCACTTTAAATGCGTCCATTTTAAATTCAGACCTTTGTGAGGCAGTCAGTTACTATTTCTATCATTATTTGCTCCACTCCACTCCCTCATCAAGAGCCCTCGTCTCCTGCAGCTGAAGCACCTTGTGCTTCCAACCCATAATCACCCACTAAAGCAGGGGTGGAGAGAGCGCACTGATCCGTAAGCGGTCGGTTATCTTTTCCGGTATCGCCGTCTCATTAAACCTGCCGCGATGCCTCGGCGTGTGATTAGGCGAAAGCGGCCGAATCTGCTCTTAAACGAGCGAAACAGCTGCCTGCCAAATCAAGTCTTACTTCAGGACCCGAGACGGCTCCAGGCGGCCGTTAGCATAATTACGCACTCGGAGTAAACCAACGCGCATCTCGGAGCGAGAAAGGGAACGCTTCGAGGTATTCATTCGGATGATGACTTTCACCCAAAGTGGCAGTTTTTGCTTATTGTTTTTATTTTATTGTCTAGCGGGACTGGCTTTGGTGTCGATTCGTCGTCCATTTCAGCGAAAAACCTTCTAGACATTTTAACAAAGTTAACTTTTAAAGTTTATTCAGGGTTTTCAACTCGCGCCCTTTGGATCTCTCTGAGGATTGAGGAAAAAATAATAATAAATGCAGGAACGCATCCAAATCTAACTGAACAATTCAGTCATTAGAAGCTGTGAAATCAAAAATTCAGAAAACGTTCCAAGTTAATTAGCAGCCACCGCCTAAAGGGAACGGTCACACGCATGCAGCTATGTTGCGTAGCGCTAATTATGCAGGTGCTAAACCTTTACCTTAATTACCTTTCACTTCGGGTCGAAGGATAAGCGTTTATCTCTCACAACACTCGACCTTTTTAACCAAACGCTATATGTATGAATGTTTGCCAAGAAAGCGCTTGGGGATGTTCGGCGGATGTAATAATCCACCTGAAATTTTGGAGATACGACGCTTAAAAAACGATTTTAACAAATCAACCAATTCACTGTTAGCTGGCCTGGTTAGATATGTAAAACAAGAACGTCAATAAACACCAGGTTAAAAATGATGTCACTCCCAAAACATAATACTTTCCAAGTTTTTTCACCACCATACAACCAGCACCACAATTTTTGGCACCCTTGGTATAAAAAGTTAACTTTAAAAAAAAAAAACTTGTGTTGGGAAAAAAAAAATTCAGTTAAACTACTTCTAAGAAAAGAAAATATATATTTAAAAAAATGATATATACACAAGTCCTGGTCCAGTCATTTCTTCATATTTTGCTTCCAAAGAACCAGACATTCATTTTTTTTTTTTTTTTTTTTTTTAACAGTCTATTGAGGAATAGTTCTCCAGGCTTCCTGAAGGACTTTTTTGTCGTGCATTTTCAGTCCCTGTACCTGATCAGTTTCTGAGCAATGTTTTTGTTTGTCAAGTCACATATTGACCTATTCATCATCCGCAACAGGTGCAGATGATGCCAGACGATCAGGCTGGTGAATAGTATACTCGTGATGCTGAATGCTGAGTGAATAAAACAAACGAGAGGGGAAATGAGGCTGCTGCTGAGGTTGTTACACAGACGAGCAATTTTTTAACTCTCGAAAAACAATTGTTCCCATTTCTTTCATTTAATCTATATAAATTAATTTCATTTAAATGTGAAGAAATAAGTGGGGATTCAATACTTTTGCTTTTCCTACATATATAGTGTGTATAAACAAATTTGTCACAATAATCAGCATGTTTAGAAACCCTTAGGAACAACATTTACCTAAAGCATCTAGTTTATCCAATTAATTTATTTACATTTTATTTATATCATTTTTTTAATTTTTATTTTAGCCTTTAGGTCATGTCAGCTACCAATAATCAAACCTCGAGCCGTTTCCCAGTCGCTTTGCAGGAAAATAAAAGAACTCTGACTATCTGTGTGCCTTGTCCTCGTTAGAACGGATGTATAATGACAAAAGTGCCTGACGTCTTCCTAATAAACACTATATTGAGAAATTCTGGGATCTGAGACACTGGGACAGACTCCATCAGAGTCGTCAGCCTTTTTTTTTTGTTGTTTTTTTTTTCCCCTAGCATCCACTCATTTCATGTTTCATAGTCACTTAGTTAATTTTCCAAAATAGTCCTGCCTTCAGGGGATGCTCTGTGAGAAATGATGGAGACGATGCGCATGAATAAGACATGAAATTTTCAAGAAAGGGGAAGGGAGGGGAGGACACGACTCAAATACGACCATCAATTATTTAACAGCGTAGGAATCTGTGTTGGGGGAGGGGGGGGGGGAGTTTCACGTGAACGCTCAGGTATGACGTCTTCTTTCATGTTAGTGAGTGTGTGTGTGTGTCATGGACCTATGGCTAGTAGGAAAGAGTAGCAGAGAGAATTAGCAGCTGCTTGCTTGTAAAAAGAAATGCGCACTATCCATGTTTAATCATCATGTGGCAATTACGCAAAATCCTGTCAAAATATATATATATATATAATTAAATAAAATCATTGACTTGGTTCTGACAGAATGCTGACAGAACGCAATTTATTAATGTTTCAGAGCGTCAGCATGAGTCGGATTTGCGTCTGGTTGTTGCGCACAGTTGAAAGCTCTCAAGGTCAGGACACTAAACTTCATTAAATATCCCATTAGCACAAAAAAAACCCTTGATTCACAATTATAATCATCAACTGGAAAAAACAAAAACATCAATTTGGACTTTTAAAAAAATAATAATTAAAATTTTTATTGTGTATACATATATGTTGGAAACATTAAAATGTTCTATATAAATAATCTAATAACACTGGATAAGGGCGACAACCCTTAACGTAGTTGGCATTCAAGAGCCTGTGCATACGGATTCATACAAACTAGAAACCTTTTACAAGACCAAGCACTGTTTATCACCCACAAAGAACCCTTGTTACTCATTTCCAGAGCTCGTTAGAGCTCACATTTACATCAACAGCTAAAGACTGCAGATCTATCTAGTAAAGTAAGACGTTCCAAGCAAAACTCTGGGAACAAAAATAAATAAATAAAAAAAGCTGGAACCATTAAACATCCAAGGAATCAACATACAACCATTTCCTCCAAGACCCAATGTCCTTAAGCGTTCTTTGCTTCTCCTTATGGAGGATCAGGCAGGGTTCCCAATGGAATAATTTTAGGAGGCTAGAAATCTAGGACATCCAATGAAAAAAATTATAAAATAAAATTCTTTCCAAAGTGTGTATGTTCATTTTTGAAGTACTTGACAATCATCCTTTAACCATCCAAGGAACCGTTGTAGAACCCTTGCTTCTGGGAGTGACTGTGCCCTCTTAAAGATGTTGAACTCCACAGGAGAAAGATTTAACAACAGTTCTGGGTTTAAAATAAGATTCCTAGAACAACCCCCCGCTAGAGGATCCAAAGAACCATTGAGAAAACCAACATTCCAACCAACATTCCAACCAACAATAACCCAGAACCTTTAACCCTCGGAGAAATGAACTCACCACCAATGGTTTACAAGACCTGTGCTCTAATCACTGAGCTACGGAACCCTTGACCCTTGAAAAAACGTTATACACAGGGTCCACCATGATGCTAGAACCATTAGCCATCTAAAGAACCATTGAAAAAGGCAGAGAGAGCCTCGCTTTAAAGAGAGATTTAGTTATCAATGTGGAAGCCGCGGTTCTAACAACAGAGTGTTTCCATTTTAGGAAAACAAAGAACCTTTAATTATCCAATGACTCCTTTTAAACCGAAAATGTACGCTACACAAGATTCACATTTAGCACCAGACTTTATAGCACCAGACTAGTCAGCGCTCCAGCTAGCCACTAATCAGCTCAATCAGCTTAACGCGACTAGATAAATTAGTCTGAAATGTAATGTTTAGGATTCAACAACAGAGAAAAGAAATGCTTTTATTCAGGACACAACCCTGTTTCCCCTCAAGATCTGAGACTTTAACGAGCAACATTAAAGTTCTTACCACACTGCGACGATTGAGACGCGACAAATTTCAGCATGAAAGACTTCAAAAAACATCTCGGCAGTCTAATGTGTTGCTGAATGACTAATTCAGACTAATTATAATACACCCGGCGTGTGAGAACGAAGCCACATGACGGCAGGGGAGGGGGAGAAAAAAAAAAATCATTTAAAAGGAAGAGCACATGGAAAAGCTTAGTCACTGAAAGACTCAACGGACTGTTGTGAACTTTTAGAAATTCGCTAAGAGGCTAAAGGTCAAATCTGAGACTAGGAGACGAGCTCTACAAGAATGTTTCGTCAACAGCATCACTCCCTGACTCCTACTACTGCTTAATGGGGAATCTTGGGCATCTCCCAGGGTGCTCAGGGAACATCCTGGATGGGATGCAAACTTATCCCAAGTCCACACCCAATCATGCGCTGTGAGCAAACTGGAATCTTGACCAAAATTGGAAGATTTGGCAACATTTCATGTGTTTGGACTGTGAGAGGAAACCAGAGCACCCAGAGAAATTGGAAAATGTTAGCATTATACAAGTTTGCATATGAAGTGATAAAACATTGCAGTTCCTCAACGATCCCGTAGGTGGTGCAGTTCTAAACTATTCAAAGTTAACCATCCAGTATAATGGGAACAATTTATTTGCCAAGTTTGCTTAGAATTATAAGCAGAAAAAAAAAAAAAAAAAAATTCAGGAAAAAAAAAGACAAGAAAAAGAAAAATATTTATTAAATTGTGATACCAACAGATTTGCAATACAGATCGAATTGGCACCTTGATAGCGTGATATCGTATCGGGTCAGCCCTAGCGATTCCTGTCCCTCGTTAGCAGACAACAATTTAACTTAAAAAATTAACTTTCACAGTTATTTTTTTATGTATTATTAATTAATTTGACATATTTCCAAAAAAAAAAAAAAAAAAAAAAAACATGACTTGGAACAAGCCGAAGTAAAATCTTAATTCTGTTTCATTTAAATGATCTTTCCTCTAAGGGCATGCAAACTTTTGTGTTTCATTTGTGTATTTCAAGTCCACGAAGCTCGGTTATTTCTACCTTATAATAAAATTCCTCTTCCACCCTGCTGCATCAAATCTGTAAACGTTTCCATTCTGAAATTCGGCTGTCATAAACCCTGAGACAGATGGTCGCGACGGAACAGCTGCGACGCGTCGCTGTAGTCGATGCTGTTACACCGGGTCACTGCTGTGCGTGGCATGCGAGCGTCTCGGCGTGCTACAGCGACAGCGCGCCGGCAGGAGACTCTGAGTCGGAGGTCACGCCGCCATGCTGTGAGGTCGCACACGGGTCGGGCAGGAAGTGGTACCTCACCGCTGATAGACTGCTGGGTGGTAAACGTCTACGCAGAACGTATGAAGGCCTGCAGTATGGTGACCCTTCACCCCTCCTTCCCCCCTCCAACTGGCATCATGGGTATTGTTTCTGTTAATCTGTGAGAGTGCCCCGGGGGCGATATTCATGGTGCTTTGTGGGTCCAAAGAGAAAAACAAACCAAGATGGCTGTTTGGTCACAGATTGTCTCAGTGAGCGAGTCTAAAACACTGAATGTGGAATTTGTCAAGTCCAAGTTCGTCACATTGCACAAATTTTTTTAAACAAAGATGAAATCCAGTGTAATGATTGGGACATTTGATGGTACATGCTCTCATGCTTTTTACAGAAAAAAGAAAAGGAAAAAGCAAAGTTTATGCCCAAAGTTTTGTTCTTATTTGCGTCACTAAGCTCAGCTAAATGCTCCAGAGCCTGCTGCTGTAATCATAACACTCATCCTGTTATCACGCTTACGACTGCTTGTCTTTCCTCTTCTGCGCCTCTGTACTGTAATCATCCTGTATAATCTCACTATCCGGTGTCTCCCAGGTACTGCTTAGGGTTTCTTCTTCATGTATTCTTAGGGATTTTTTTTCTTTTCTTTTTATCCCCCCCACAATACTGACTAGCTCCCTCGTGATGATGCTACACAAACTTTACAAATTTGACCAAATTGAGGAACTGAGCATAAAATATGAGGATGCAATCAGAATAATCTGGTCATGTGACCATTCAGTTTCTTCATATTAAGAAACCTATAGATTATACAACGTGCATTTTATTTCTCTCTAAAGACAGGGAATCTCTAACAGGGGAATCTCTACGGTTACAGAGAAGACATTTCGGTGCGTTAAATGTGAAGCTTTGTCAGACCACAGAAGTTGAAATTACTAACAAACTCCAAACAAAAATAAATAACATTTTATAAAATAAAAATGTGCTAAAATACAGAAATGGGTGTATTTGACTGAAATACAAGATTCTCTGTTGGTTAGTTAATTTAGCTGTCCCTAAAAACATTTAAGACACTTAATAATACATATGTCATGGCTTTAGTACTGTAGGCTCTGAACGTTTAGGCACACTTTAAGAAAATGTATAACAAATACCAATAATGTCAACATTAAAGAATGCTAATTAGCAAAGATGAGAGGCAAAAAGTTTATTTTGTGATGCATCACCATTCTTGGGTGATGAAACATTTATCGCCACATTGACACCAAAAGCATTTTTTTTAAATGAACTTTACATTAATATTAATTTGCATTTGAAGCTGTAAAATGCTGCTGTTCCTCTATAACCATACAGGAGGGCTTTAAATTATAGCCAAAAAAAAAATGCATTATTGAATCAGGATATTTATAAAATCATGATATTCACAAAATCGCGATACAAATCGAATCATCACCTAGGTATCGTGATAATATTATATCGGATGACCCCTGGTGATTCCCATCCCTACAAATTAGAAGGAAACTTGTGTGTCACTGTGAGAAAATTGAAGGAAACTTTACCCTCAAGCCATATTGTTTAGTAATTATTAGGCATCATTATTTCTTATAATTTAATAAGAATATATATTTTTCTTATATGCGCAATGTAGTTCTATGCTTAATCTGACAGAACTATAAAAGGGTTAGTTTAGGCTTCCCAAATTTTCCTTCAAATTCCGCCTACTGCGTTAGGATTCGATAAAGATTCATTCTCATGTCAGATTGGTTCGATGCTTTACTATGTGTGAAATGCAAACTGATCAAGTCCCTTCCTTGGCCAAAGAGCCAGTGGATGAAAGTCTGAAGTAAAGACAGGTGTGAGAGAGAGAGAGAGAGAGAGATAGACAAGTCCTCAAAGTTTACAGATCAGGAAAATTTCCGTCACGTCACCTACCTTTACCCCCATGTCGGTCAAACATGCACATAAGAGAAAAACAATCGGACTAAGCATCTACATGGCTGATTTGAACCTACCGTAATTCACAAACTCTTAGACTCGCTTTGATACGACACTGATTCTTTCCAGATTGTACCAAAGTAAAAGCATGGTATTTGCCTCGACATGAAATTATTTAAATCCGGTTCATTTTGAGTCACTCCAGTCCGTCACCTGGCTTTCGGGTTTTCCCCGAGGAGAGACAGAACCACAAGAGTTTTGATCTTGTGACAGCGCAGCCCTACGAAACCTGAACAGGAACGCCGGTTAAATTAGGAACAGCACCATCAGACACGTGAGATTTCGATCGTCTAACATGGGTGTGCGCTGTGTAGCTACACAAAGGATGAAATTCACTTGTACGTCACAAGCACGAGACATTTTTTTCCCCCCCTGAAACTGAGGCACCTGGAGCTTATGAGAGAGCAGACTCTCTTCCCAAATTGCACATGACTTACTGAAAGAGCTGACATTTAAACTTGGGCTTAAATCAACTTCTCATAATGAGGATCGGACTCGCAGGCGATCGCTGCTTTGTCGTGAACAGACGGCAGAACAATGCCTGTGTTGCAAGAACTGCTTTCACGTTTACTTTCCGGAGCATCCCTCGCTGCCTAGAGATAAAAGCGGCTGACTGACGTACGCCAAAACCATCCCGATTTACCATTCGTGTGACACCAGACGTGTCAGGTGGCAGCTCATGCTGTGCATTCCCTCAAATAAAGACTTGTGCTATATATGTAGGCGTGTGTGTGTGAAGTACATGTAACTCCTGCCACAGCAACCCAAACCCCACTTACTTGTCATATTCGGCATTGTCCCGGTCGCACCTCACGTCCTTGTGCTTCTGCCAGTCTTTGCCGTGCTTGCAGGTGGTCAGCAGGACCACGTCCTCCGAGTTATGGACGTGGTACAGGGCGTTCCTCGTATCCGAACCGATCCCCGTCAAATAGCGTTTCCCCTTAAATACCAGCATGTACTTCCTAAACGGTGGGATGGAGTTGTATTTCAAGTAACCCCTGTCCCCTCCTGTCCTTGGGTGATCTTTAGAGAACAGAGGAATGGAAACGTCAAAGTTGCGCCTGAAGTTCTCCATGCTGATGCTGGCCTTGGCTAACATGGCCTGGCCGATGTCGAACCCCAGGTCCTCCGTATAATTCGGCCATGTCCCCGAGTACAGATTGAAGATCAGGTGATTCCGGCCGTCGTTCCATAGGTTCAGGTTCTGGAGTTTGGCTTTCAGGTTGTGGACATACTGCGGGGACAGCTGGTCCCGGTCCAGGGTGTCGAGGCTCAGGACAAACAAGCAAGCCTGGCCCGGGTCGGACGTGTAAAACCTAGAGCTCTCGATAGAAGCCAAAATGTTCTGGTAGCTCTCGGAGAGCTTCTCGCCCTTCTCCTGAGGGTAGACGTAAACTTTAAAGCCGTTCCTCTTGCACAAGGAGAAGTCAAAGCACGAGTCCATGCGGCACATCCGACCTTTGTACACGCCGGAAACGGCGTCTCTCTTGTCCCTCGGCGACGTCGGGGCGCCGTCCTCGCTTTCCGCCCGATCCGACGTCCGGAAAGTTTGTAGGTGCTCGACGAACCCGGGCCAACGAGGTTCCAGGCCATGCCGGCCGCTGCCAAGACCGCCACCTGGGGGCTTTCCGCCGATCTGCGCCCCACCGAGATACAGCAGCAGCACGAGACAGGCGCTGGCGGACAACAAGATGATATACCGCTTTTTGGCCTGCATGTGTCCTTTGGTCCGGGTCGATAGATCCAACGCGCCCTGAGGTTGTGCTCTCACCCGCTCCTACTGGGAAGCACGGCCATCTTCCACCAGCCTGCAAGGGTTCAACGCTTTTCCGATCCAGATCCCAAAGCAAGAGCATGTGGGCGACTTTTAACTTCTCATGCACTTACCTCACTACCTCCTATCCAATGTGTAGCTTTCACCTGAACGTGCTTTAATCTGAATCGGTGTCGGTATGCACGCTTGGAAGGCATGCAACCGGGCTTCTTTCACGAGAAAAGAAGAAAAACATCTTTGCATTTAAAAAAATGGGGGAAAAAAAAGTCCATGAGGAGGAACGGAACCAGAACAGGAACCAGTGGGTTAGTAATTGCACGCAATGCTCCAGCAGGTCGAAAGAGCCATATTCTCCAAAATCTTACTTAATCCTGATAAAAAAATATATACATTTCCCCCCCCTAAATAGACACCGGGTGTAAAACCGGGAGCTGGTCCGGATCAATCCGAACCGATGCGTGCATTCCTACACATTTCCTTCTTTTAAAGAGAAAGCAGTGCAACACCGGAGCGCGAGCACTACACTACACTACACACTTGCCTGTATAAAGCCGACTTTGAAGTACCGTGAGATAAACTTACACACCGACAAACTCTCGCGCTCTGTCCGTTAACCTGCTCCGGGAAACAATCTCGCGGGAAAGAACACAAACGCCGAGTCGGGAACGAATCCGCTTTGAAGTGCTGCGGCGCTACAATGTAACAAAAAACAAGAAAGAAATGTTGGAGCGCTCGAGTTGTTCGGATTGTTTCAATGTAGCTAGCATACCAATCCCCGCACGACGTCTGCTGACGTGACGTTCTTGTCCGGCGATCTGATTGGTCGGCGTCACTTCCGCAAGAGGCGGGGCTTCCTTTATCGGCACCCATTCGCCACCCACGTAGATATGTCTTTTAAACAACATTTTATTTTACAAAATATTATTATTGTCACCATAGTAAAAAATGTAACTATAACTAATTGACTTTACATATTATTCAATTACAATATAATGACAACTTATTATATTTCATAAATGCTGTTTAGCTATTTCGAACAGCAGTTCGTTCAGAATCCCAAATCAAACCATTTTCCCTTTATATGTGCCCTAAGTAGGGGATTGTATTATTACTCCCAGGCACTACTAAGTGTACTCTGTGTCCAACCAGGAAGTCATTAGGATACAGGGCATATTTTGCTCTATATTTGTATTTGTATAGTATTATTTTAAATATTTTGTCTTTTTTTTTTTTTTTTTTTTACAGATAAAGTAAATAAGTATGTATACACACTTCTAAGTATGTATACACACTTCAGAAAAACGTGTATAAATATTTTAATACTAAATGTATTGATATAAGTTATATGATAATATTATGATAATAATATGATAATATTATTCTTATTATATTAATATAATATACATCATTTTTAATATACTATTTTTCTTTTCCTAAAGTATTTATACATATTTTTGGCTGACTGTGTGTTTTTGTATATATATATGTTTTTGTATATATATAGATAGATAGATAGATAGATAGATAGATAGATAGATAGATAGATAGATGTGCACATCTATCTAGCTATCTATCTAGCTATCTATCTATTTATCTATCTATATATATAAATGTATACACACAATAAAACTGAGATCCATGTCCTACAGTCAATGACATCCGCTTTTAATAACACATTTATTTCATGCAGTTTATAAGGTTGTAGTGTACTATCTGTGAACTATGATACATGTTGTACTACAAGTCATTCTTATTATGCTTAGAGAATCACTTGGTCTGAGGTTTTGCATGTGGTAACCCCAGGACACGCACTTGTTAGTCTGCAGGTCTGCGTTTTGGGGACAAAGGTTATTCTGTGCGGCTTTCATTCAATGGAAATCAAATGGTTCTCACATATTTTCCTCTTTTTTGTCCTTTTTAATACATTGAGGCATGTCTAAGAATGAGAACGGAACTGAAATTATTATTATTATTATTATTATTATTATTATTATTATTATTATTATATTAACAAAAAAAAAAAAGTAAAAATTGGACATTTATTCTATGTGCTGATTATTGGCAGCATCTAGACTTTGGCCTCATGGCCTCATTCCAATTCGCAAATAGCTGAACTACAATAATGTCATCGTTTGCATTTACATTTTCATATTTGGCTCCTAACATGTAGCTCTAACATCTGTACTGACCTGACTCTCAACTGAACAATGCTGCTTCTTTCAGAGGAGACATTTTTTTCATTATTTTTTCATGACATGACATTTCCATCTGGCTCTCTCCAGGCCACGTTTTATTTATTAATTTAATTTCTTTCCCAAATCATCATAATTATAAATGCATGATCATCTTCAACTGGCAGAGACCCAAAACATGTTTATTGTGTCTTGTGTACTGATTAATTGTAATTATATTACAGAATTCAGAAGCTGTTGATTCAGTTTTGTTAGAGCATCTTTAAAGCATCTGCAAATGACAGGTTTGTAGTAATGCACTTGTTTTAAAATGTTATCGTTTCCATAGTAACAGCTTGTTCAGAGGGAGTTCTGGAAAATAACGATTTTATAAGTCTGTTGCTGTGGTGAGGCTTTATGTAGAGAGGTTTATTCAGCAGTTTTGGAAGGAGTCTCCAGTGTTAGAGTCTTGAGAACTGAGAAGAATTTGCAGAGAGAGAGAGAGAGAGAGAGAGAGAGGAAGAGGTTTGTAAAGGAATGGAGGTTTTGCTCTTTATATCTGCTATAAGATGTTTCTGAGAAGTTCCACATTACTTTCTAGATTGATAAAAAAGTACATGTGTCATTTTTCCTTCTTTTTTTTCTTTGTTCATGACTGTTTGAGGAATATAAACATTTCGCAGACGCCGTTTCATCCCACCCCTGCATCGCTGATTAATTTCCTACAAGAGCATGCCTCAACATAGTGTTCTCCTTAATTAAAGTGTAATGAGTGATGTTATACCAACTAATCTGAATGGAGACCACCGGATAAATGTGACGCTGGGCCTCGTTCAGGAACATTCTGTGAACTTTCTCAACAAAATTTCATTAAGAGTAAAGAATAGAGAAGTTAATTAATGCCAGAAGTACTGAACACACTTAAACATCTCTTAATCAGGTGAGCTGAATGATTAATCCATCTTACCTTACTTCATCTTAAAGTCGAGGCACATAGGATTCGCACGCAGTTAGCATGTGTAATACCCTGTGAGCACCATATAAGGGCGGGTGCATGTTGTGCCAAGTGCAAATCGGGTGGCAGAAGGGGAGAGATGTCGCCGAAGAAGAGCTTCAGCAGTGCAGACAAAGTGGATCCCGTGCTTAGTGGATTAGCACTGTCGCCCTACACCTCCAGGGTCTGTGTGTGTGTGGAGTTTGCATGTTCTCTCCGTGCTTGGTGGGTTTCCTCCGGGTACTCCGGTTTCCTCCCACAGTCCAAAGACATGCAGAATAAACTAATTGGTGTTCCCAAATTGCCCGTAGTGTGTGTGGCGAGCGTGTGAATATATGTATAGTAGTTTTCATAATCACGTCATGCTCAGCAGTTGTTCATCCGCCTCATCAAATCTCTGCATAGATCAAACAGAGCATTTCCTAACCATTAATTCGATTCGATTCAATTTTACTTGTATAGCGCTTTTAACAATTGTCATTGTCGCAAAGCAGCTTTACACAATCAAAAGAATTATTTAAGTCTGTGTGAAATGTGAATGAATCAAAATGATCAGATTGTCCCTGGTGAGCGAGCCGAGGACGAGTGATAGTGCTGAGAGGAAAACTCCCTGAGATGGCAGTAGGAAGAAGCCTTGAGAGGAACCGGACTCGACAGGGAACCCATCCTCATCTGGGTGATAAAGGATAGCATCTTGTTTATTGATCTTAATTGATCTGCATCGTACTGTGTGTTAGGAGGCTGGAAGTTCAATATAACAGTTGGTGTCTTTAAGTTGATATGGCGTCCAGGTCATTACTGGAGGCTCAGGTAGACTGTAGGAAACTCCAGTCCTGAACTATCGAGAGAACATCTGTCGACATCAGTCGAGGACAGGACCGTCTCCGTGGAAAAGTCGAACCGTTCCCATGTGGGCATCCATGTGACATTACATTCTCTTTAAACGATCCCCATTATTACAATTCTTTTAAAAACATAAAACAATTAAATGTTGATTGCATGACGAGTGAGGAACAGAACGTCCCATGTTCCACTGTTGGGTCCTTCATCAACGTCCTTCACCTTCAACGTTCTCGTAAGAAACTGCCACTGAAATGACGGATACGTCCCCAGGGGGAGTGCATTCCTTGCCTGATGTACCTGATGAGGAATATATATGATGCATACATTATATGATGTTTCCATGCCTAAAGTTTGATCTTACTATCTACAAGAAGAGCAAAAATAAAATAGAATAACGAAAATCATTGGTGTGAATCACAGAAATGAATGTGGACGAATAAAATAAGAGCAAATCATGGACGAAAAAAGGAAAAGAAAGAAAATATTTGCTCATATATGGCTTCCACCATGAGGCCTGTGGTATTTGATATTGAGATCACTGCTATAAAAGGGAGACAAAGACTCATGAGCTCTCTCTCTCTCTCTCTCTCTCTCTCTCTCTCTCTCCTAATAAGAAGTATCAGCAGGCGGGCCGGATGTGTCTCCTGATTTGTTTTTACAGCTGTTCAGATCTGAGAGATGAGAGACCTGGACAGAAGAGAATGCAAGGAGGAATGTAAAGCTAAGTTCCTTGGTAACCTCAGACCTGCATATGTGTGTGTATGTGTGTGTGTGTGTGTGTGTGTGTGTGTGTGTGTGCGTGTGTGTGCGCAGTTCTACAATCCAGTGATCAAAGCCCAGCCCTTACCTCCTCTTCTCTCTCCCTGGCATTCCTTCCATCCCTGTCTTTCATCCACCGGTGCTGCTAATAGCAGATGTGAAGCTTCTCAAGAAAGAGCTTTAATACGTTTGAATCCTGAATGATTCTGTTTGAGGCATTTTTATATCGGTGCTAAAAAGTGTCTCATCTAGGTGAAAAAGTGCGCTTTCAGACAAAATCATATCATATCATTTTTCATAATATTTAACAATTCTTATTTCCTGATCCATGCCCTGTTTTTTTTTTTTTTTCTGTTTTATAATTTTTTTTTTTTTTGTAAATTAAATTATATTTTTATCAGATAAAAAGAAGCACATTTGCTAAATACAGTTTCATGCTCTTTTATGTCTGTAGTGTCCGGAACTTTTTTGAATCCAAATTTTTTAACAATCTTAACTGTCATTCAGGTGAAATTTGGCCAATTTTGATTTTTACATTGAAAAAAGCCATAGACAAGAAAAATTTTCGCATTATTCATTAATGCGAAAATTATTATTAAGATATTTCAACATACTGTAAATTTGACATGGTTACGGACACTACAGATTTGTTGGCTTTTTAAGCTTTTACTAAAAAAACAATTAAAGCCACAATCTTTACAGGTCACATCCTTCTAGAAGCTTCCACCAATTTTAGTATCAATACTCATTTGCATTTTAAGTGATTATTGTTTGAAGCGAGACAGTAAGTCTAGCACACAAAGATGTCCATTGTTGGGGCTCATATATAATCATCTCTCCAAAATGACTGAAGTTAGAAACTTGATATTTTAAGGGAAGCGACATCGGTCACTTTCATGTTATGTTATATGTATAACATAAATAAATAAATAAATAAATATATCAGAACCAATACTGTGTTTTGGCCGATACTGTAGTTTATGCTAGCATTAAAGACATGACTGGGGGCCTTAATTATTGCATAGTTTTGCGAATTGTCACAGCTGTAATGTCACTGTTACATGTACAGTTTGCACCAGGGTGTTTCGTCTACGAATGCTTTTAATCAGCCGCTTTAATACTACAGTACACTTGGACATTTGCGCGATCATACGGTCAGCTAATCATGTGTTAGCAGCACGATACGCTAAAATCATTAGCATAATGGCCGGGATTGTTTCGAATCAGGAACACACGTGATCTCAGTCACTTTTACTGCAGGATGGACTTTCATCTGGTTTCATCTGTAAATTTATCTGACTATGAAGGAAGAAGGCCAGACGTCTCTTTGCTTCAGCTGTTTTAGCGGCTATTATTAGCACTGCTATGATATCCCTGTGCTGCCGGTGCTGACTGATGACATCAGCGATCGCCCTACGCATGCGACGAGGCACATGAATTTCAATCTGTCCGTTGCCGGTTAAGTCACATGACCACAAATTGGATTGCTATATCCAGTCTAGGACCACATAAGAAAGTGACTCAGATCCAATGTGAAAAAACAAAACAAAACAAAACAAAACAAAACAAAAAAAACGATTTGTGAGTTTACACTGGCCTAACAAAAGACCGGATCTGTGTCACATCATAGTAAAAAATTTTGAGTGACTGGTAATGTTAAAAAGAGATGTTTTTTTTTTTTTTTTTGGTAAAGGCTTAAAAGGCAAAAAATCTGTAGTGTCCGTAACCATGTAAATTCATGCCGCAATATCTGGACAATTTAACATTTTGGAATAAAACTCTTTTTCAGGTTGATGTCTTTTCATGTGAAATCTAACCTGGCCAAGTTTCACCTGAATGACAGTTAAGACGGTTGAAAGATTTGAATTCAAAAAGGTTCCGGACACTACAGACATAAAAGAGCATGAAACTGTATTCAGCAAATGTGTTTCTTTTCATCTGATAAAAATATAAATGTGTATGCATATTTAACAGGAAAAGGAGCATGGATCGGGAGATAAGAAGTGGTAAATATTATGAAAAATGGTCTTACGGTATTTGATCCTCTCTGAAAATTCACGTTTTCACGTAGGTTTTTCACTTTTTAGCACCGATATTGTTTTAGGCATAAAAATGTCATGATAGAATGAAATTCACAGCCACATTCATTAGTTTGTTTACACCAGTAGTGTGTGTGTGTGGGGGGGGTGTATGTGTGTGTGTGTGTGTGTGTGTGGTTTACGTGTGATTCATGAAGGTTAATTTGGTGCTTTTATCAAAAATATTAATAATTAATATGTAGAATCTTGTAGAATGACAAAATGTCATGAAGACAAGAAAATCACAGATGCTGTCACATATGACTTAGCGAAGGTCAAGGTGGTCATATTGTGAAAGAGAGATTTCAGAAAATAATAAACACATGAGACCATAAATATACAGTAAGTCACCTTCATGCAAATGCTCCGAGTGCCATTATTTGCTTTTCGTCTATATAAATATGTTTGAATGCTGAATAGTACATTTAAAAGTAAAAAAGTTTGATCATAATATGTGTCAAAATAATTTCAATGTCAGTTTTTAATCTAATTATGCTGACCTACAGAGAAAAAACATAATATATAATACACAGTTATACATAAATTATGATCCATTTATTCCTGTACTCTTATCAGTTATAACATTATGGCCGCCTGCTTCATATTGAGTAGTTCCCCTTTTTGCCACCAAAACAGTGAGATACTGTGTGTTCTGACACCTTTCTATCACAACCAGCATTAACCTTCTCATCAGTTTGACCTACACTAGCTCTTCTATAGGATCTATCTTCTACACAGGCCAACCTTCACTCCCCATGTGCACCAGTGAGCCTTGGCCGCCCATGACCCCGTCACCGGTTCACTGGTTATCCTTCCTTGGATCGCTTTTGGTCCGTCCTGACCACTGCAGCCTGGGAGCATCCCACAAGAGCTGCAGTTTTGGAGTTGCTCTGACCCGGTACCTATAGCCGTCACAATTTGGCCACTCAAATCCTTACGCTTGCCCATGAACACCATCAACTTCAGGAGAAAAAGGTTCACTTGCTGCCTAATCTATCCAAACCATTGTCATGTGATATTGTAACTCTATGGCGTAGTGGTTAGCACTGTTACCTTACTGTTACACCTCCAAGGTGCAGGTTTGATTCCCGCCCCGGAGTCTGTGGGCATGTTCTCCCCGTGCTTGGTGGTTTTCTTCCAGTTTCCTGCCACAGTCTAAAGACATGAAGATTAGCCTAACTGGAATTCCCAAATTGCCCGTAGTGTATGAATGAGCATGTGAATGTTGACCGGAGGTCCTATCATGGATGTAAAATGGGATTAATACAATGGTCACCACTGGCCTCTACGGTCCCTAGTTGGAATACAGAGGTTCATGAACGGATAAATGAATTGTAACTGTAGCTACTGGGAGTAGGGCCAAATTGTGATAGTTAGATGACTGGGTCAGAGCAACCCCGAAACTGCTACTCTTGTTGGATTCTCCCAGGCTGATGTGGTCAGGACGTACCAAAAGTGATCCAAGCAAGAAAAGCCAGTGAACTGGTGACAGGGTCATGGGTGGCCAAGGCTCACTGATGCACATGGGGAATGAAGGCTGGCCCGTGTAGTCCGGTCCAATAGAAGCGGTAGTCTAGATCAAATTGAGGAAAAGGTTCATGCTGGTTGTGATGGAAAGATATAAGAAAACACACAGTGCTCAATATTAGGCTTATCTGTGTATATGTTCTCACAATGGGAATAATAAAGCGTTAGAATAAGGGCATTAATATGAACCTCGCAGAGTACGGTAGATCAATGATGATGTATTAACTAAAGGTTCGGTAGAGTTATCTAATTTATTCGGGGGAGGGAAAAAAAAAAAAAAACCCCAGCAACAGCATGCATTCAAGTGACATTCAAGCTCATTTTATTTCTTTAAGCGCCAAGATTGTCTTTTCAAACCAACCGCATTTTTTGGTGCTTTAATGAGAAAAGTCTGCAGTCCTTCATATCCAGAGCTGCTCTGTATGCCGCCGTTGCCCATGGTGAGTCTGTTGAGTCTAGAACGGCTAATAGGGTAGCGCTGACACTAAGTGAATGGCGATGGGAAAGGTGGTGTGTGTGGATGTCATTAGGCCTGAAAGCAGACCTGCATCGGCTCGCCTCCATCTTCAATTAAGGATGAAGCTCACCCCGGGGACGAGAGGAGCCAATGGATGGTCATTTAAATTCCCCCAACAGCCTGAGCCACTTTCACAGATCGTTAACGCGTCTTTACTCGGCACAGAATAATGTTTATGTGCACGCTGGGTTAATGACCAGTTCTCATGCTAAGTCATGCTTCGGTCGGTGCTCGGGTTTCGCTCGCCCGCTCAGGCTGCTGTTCTTAAAAGGCTAATTAAAAAAAACAACAACAACAACAAAAAAACCCCCACACAAACACGTTTAACAGCACGATAGGTGATGCATCGAGCATCGTGGAAAAGCACCATCACACACATCTGCCTGGGCTCTTAAATGATTCCTTTGATTAGAAACACTGGTGAGGAAACCTTACGAGAAAAACAGTTACTAGTTATACTAGAATTTCTGATCATATCCTTAGGAAAGAAGCGTCACGAGAATTCAGTGCCTGCAACACAGCACGCTTTGTCTGTCACTAAATCAGCATTATATCTCAGAAATAAACATATAAAGTCGTGAACCTCACCCGTACAATTACGAGGGTGAGTCAAGAATGATCCTCACGCTGAATGTAGAATTGATTTGAATGAACTTTTAGAAAATGTAAATACATCATTTTTTCGACTTACTCTCCTCACTTTTCAATACACTTTGTTCATTGAACATTTCTTTTGTCTGATCTGTGACCCCTAATGCTCAAAGCAATTAGACATATTGAGTACTGTTAACTTAAATAATTACAATTCGTTCAGATTAATAACCTTGATGAGTATTTAGAACTTTAAAAAAAAAAAAAAAACATTTTTTTTTTTTTTTTTACAACTTAAAGTTGTTGTTTTCATTATAACACAACATATTATGCCCAGTATTGTGTAGGTTCCCTTGTGCCACCTGGGCAGCTCTGTCATCTGATTGTCGACAGTTTGGTGCTATCCTATTTTTAGGATGTTACTGCAATTATGCATAAAAAAATGTTGCATCTCATGCTGAAACTCATGGTGGATTTAATATAAAAGTGAAGTTGGCTGTTGGGCATTAAATATATATATATATATAAAAAAAAAAAAAAAAAATCCTGTTAAAAAATGGCATGGCATGTATTGTGTTTTTTTGAAAGTGTTAATATTTTTTAAAAATAGTTATAGAATTTTATTTGCAACAAAGCACTGGTGACTCAGTGGTAGGTGTTTCGTCTGCCATGCAAGAAGCCCGGGTTCGAAAAAAAGACTACTGAGTTACTGTTACTGTTTCATCGTAATGTCCGATTCATTAAAAAAAAAAAAATTATAATAATTATACTTCTGCCGGAGTGCAGATAATTTTCGACTCTCTCCCGTATTAGGAATGCAAGCAAATATGAATGCATAATTCAGAAAAATAATCTGTTCTTTTTTTTTTTTTTTTTTTTTAAATAAGCAGATATGACTAGATGGTGCTTTTTTTATATTCCATTCATCTGTAGTAACTGCATGGTCAGGCTCAAGGTGTTTTAAATTGGACTAATAGTTCGTAGGAGGAAAAACCCAAATCAAATACTATATATTTTAAAGAACAGTACGAGGACACTTCTTTAAAAGCGGTTATGCAGTGATTGAACGGAGTGATTGATGGAGCTGAGCTGAGTTTGAGGACGTGTCAACGCCATTCTGACACCGCTGACATTCCTACCACCGCTGGTTTGTCTTTCTAGGTGACAAACTGAAGTTGTAGGTAGTGATGGGAGCCGATTACCATCCTATAATCGATTTGAGCATCGTTTCGAGTAAACCAATCGATAATCAGTCTAACCGGGCGGTACGATGCCTCCTGCGCTCACTGTGTTTCCTCACCATCCACTAATCACCCAGAACACATTCCACACACATACGACTGGGATTACTTGCATAAGCATTCATTACTGAATATATTAACATCATAAACACGACACAGCTGTCGAAGCAGAAGTAGTGTCATTATAAACCAGCTAGTATTTACCATTGTACACATACCGTACAGCTTGCGATGACTCATTTGGCATATCAAGCTCTATGACATGATGTAGGTCAATGTTTTTGTGTAAGAAAGTATAAATATATAGTCACACACTTCACTGGATCATCCAAACCTTCTGCTTTGATTACAGCAACTATCATCCGGAGATCGCTAGTTCGAATCCCGGGTGGTGCTGTAACCTCTCGCAGCCGGAGGTCTAGAGAGACCTAGAGAGTCTAGAGAGAGCTAATTGGCCTGAGCTCTCTCAGAGGGGAGGGATGAGAGGTACTTGGTGCTCCCACATTAATCACGGCTCTACAGCCAGTCAGGGGCGTCTGTTAGCTCACGCAGCGGAGGGAACGGATAGCGCTGTCCTCCGAGTGTGTTTGTGTTACGCCGCCCCCAGTGGTGTCACGTGGTTCGGAGGAAACACGTGATAGTCTTCGGCCCTCCCGGCTGAGTGGTAGTAGTAGCCTTAATGTGGGAGCCCCCTAGTGACGGGGAGGAATTGGACACGACCAAATTAGGGAGAAAATCGGGGAAAAATCCAAAAAAAAATAAATAAATGAGAAGCTCCTCAATGCATCAGTTAGGGTTAATTAGGGTTAAATAACTTGTTACAGCCGAACCATATTAATCACTGCAGTAATTATCACTGCAGTATTAATCACTGCAGTAATTATCCAGTGGAAGCCTCTTAACTATTTGCTTAGGTGCATGTAAGCATGTGGGCAGGGGTGGCTCAGTGGTTAAGGCATTGGATTAAGGCATTGGACTGCTGACTGGAGGGTCCCAGGTCTCCACCAAGCTACTCCTGTTGGGCCCTTGAGCAAGGCCCTTAACCTTCAACTGCTTAAATGCATAATGCAATAAAATCTAAGTCACTCTGGATAAGAGCGGCTCGTCGTCTCATTGTCTATACGGCTTTATCCTGTACGGTTCACGGGGGGCCTGGAGTCTGTCCCAGGAGACTTATGGCACGAGGCGGGGTACACCCTGGATGGGGTGCAAATCATGTCTGCAACCGTTGGTCTCAAGCCCCACTTTGAGAACCACCGATCTAAATGAAATCATTCCTGAAGTACCATAATTTCTAGCAGTTCTTGGGTTATGCAAATCTACTCGCTGGTTGATTAAATGTCTACCCAATTCTTCCGCCAGCGTCTTCTCTGTCCTGACACTTCCGAGACTGAGAAATGACGAGAATTCGCCGTCCCAAATGTGCCCTAATGTGTGGAAACAGCCTGAGGTGAGACACAGAGAGCAGCGTGTTTCCGCTAGCCCGCGTCATTTTCATTTTTCCCAGCTGGTTAATTCGGATTCGGTGTGACAAAGATAAAGCGTGAGTCTGACGCTCGCACAAACATACAGTATACAGTCGCACACACATACATACGTACACACATAGACACACACACACACACACACACACACACACACACACACACACACACACACACACACACACACAGCTGTCCATGGACTATGCTGGATATTGTAATGAAACGCTGAGAAGCTCAGCGAAGCAGACTTGATATGACAATTCCGACTGTATGTCGTTGCACGGATTCATAACTCACGGCGTGAACTTGTGTCAATGTTGTTGCTTTAAAAAAAAAGAAGAAGAAGAAAGAAACGTGATCACATCAGCTTTGAGATGAATTGAGATGAGAGGCACTGCGTGTTGTAAATGCAACCCCCAGGTTTAAACACATAAAAATACAGACAGATGGTACAAACCTACACTATACTAAACTACACCAAGCGTCAGCAGTGGTTCTGTGACAGCATTTGTGGGATTGATCTCATCCCCATGCGGCGCACAGCCCCAAGTTTTAAATGCTGAGTGACCACTTTTACGCCAGAAAGGTTTATAATGCATTAATATGGCCCCGCGGTCATCGATATCCATTATCCGTCACTATGCCAGAGGCGCATTAAAGCGGCTCTTCCTCTTTGGCTAATCGTCACCACGAGGTATCGACGCTGCAGAAACAGATGGTTAATGCATGCGTCCTCAGAGCTGAACTGCTGGAAGCTTTTCCCTGCGTGTGTAATCGAAGTGTTGCTGGGAGGGCAGGCTTCTACTTGTCGTGGCTCTGGTGTAATGACTGATAGCGAACAGATAGAAAGTATCTGGTGTCTGGAGGAACTGTCAGACTCATGGGAAAAACCAGGAATCTGCAATGGAGATATTATACTCGCGTTTGGGTTCTACGGAACAAATCAAATCAGACGTCTGTCCGGGTTGTTCTGGGGTTTTTTTTTGTATTTGTTTATTCATTTTTGCAGGATTTAGTATGTAGGAATGGGAACTGACCCTGGATTTTTTCCCTAATCAGCTTTAAAATATAAATTTATAAAAATATCAGTTTTCAGAAGTAAATGACATGGGACATAAAATAAGACTACAATAAAACTACATGACTTCATTTTCATCAATTAATTGTGTATTTAATACTTGTTGCTTTAATATAATCAGTGATATCATTATTTCAGGTTGAAGGTTAAACTTCAGGGAGATATCTAAGCACAGGAACGCAAAACATTCTATAAATTCTGTCCAACGGTTGATTTAAGACGCGCCCACAGTTTGAGGCCTCAATCTGTGGGCGCATCTTAAATCGACGCTGTCAAAACTGTCGAGGTATGTTTATAATCAGAAATTCTGTTCTACTCAACATTTGGATTTCAATTATGGCGTAGGCGTAACTTCAGGCAAATACGTAAGTACTGGCAAAGTTTTATTCAATTCTGTGCAGCCAGTTTTGCGTGATGCTGTGACAAAATCTGGCTGGACAGACATACAGACATACAGACAGACAGACAGTTTTCTGAGACTTGTTTCGGGTCCTCCCTATGTATGATACATAAAGATATGATTGAAGGAGTGAGTTCTGACCAGTGTACAGACAAAACATTTTTTTTATTTATATAGACAGATACAGTATATGAGATAAATAAAATAATATTTTCTCAAACATTATTAAAGTAGCTAAAGCATGCATTAGGCAGATAACCAATCCTGTTTTTTTTTTTTTTTTGTCGCACTGCGAAACAGCGCTTGGCTAGCTAACCCAGAAGATAGATGGGCTTTCCGCCAGCTAGCATGACTATGCACTTTTCTATCATTCCATTACTGTATATTCCATTATAGAAATCATTAAAGGGGGGGCCAATATTTATCAAGGTGTCAAGTTGCAAAGAAACAGAAGCTAGAAATCAAAATATGAGAGGCAGGAAGATTATAAAAAACGGTACGTAAGTAAGGCGTTTACAATCCTACAGAGGTAGGCTCATGATTAAATA
Source organism: Clarias fuscus (assembly GCA_030347435.1). Taxonomy (NCBI): domain Eukaryota; kingdom Metazoa; phylum Chordata; class Actinopteri; order Siluriformes; family Clariidae; genus Clarias; species Clarias fuscus. Next base: position 22,260,647 of record CM059226.1, on the reverse strand, counting down.
AGTGTAATAACCCAGATTTTAAGCACCTCAACAGAGCATGTCGTATTACGCAAATAGCTAAAAGCCAATAAACGTTCTCTTGACATTCAAGAAAATGGACTTCTGTCATGTAGACCGAGACTCGGGCAACATAACTCATTTCTCAACGCCACAAGCTGCTCGTAAGCGCTAACCTGTCCGGTTGAGACGTGTCCAAGCCGGCTGCGCCAACCCGCGTCCTCTCGTCTGGCCAGGGGACACCATTTATATGCAAATCTATTTGACACGTTCAGTGAGTTTCCATAATAAAGACAGCTGCTTGATCAAGACTAATTTCAGATTCGAGCCACAGGGAACCCCTAGCTGGATGTTTTCCATCTCACACTACTCTAATTGCTTGGCTGTGTCTCAGTGTTAGACTTTTAGGCCTCATTTACCGTGGAATCTCAATGGCCCGAAGATAAAAGAAATATGACCTGTATTGCAATAACAGTAGAATAAATGACAGAACGGTGGTGCTGTATCTATAGAGCATTGATAATATCAGTCAAATCTGGTGACATATTCAAGTTTATTTACATGGCTAAAATCTGTGATGCTGCCAGCAGTGTTCTAGTGTATTATTTAGAGATGTGATAACAATCCTAGACAGATGGAACTTTTATAGCAGATTGGCTTGTGTAAGGAATTAAGGAGTGTAGGGAGAGTGTTTTAATAGGAAAATAATCAACAATAACCACAATGCAGCTAAACAGAGTAGAGCACTAACACAGCTCTTTTTAATGTACATAAAGTGTCCACAGTTGATTAGGGCATCATGGCAGTGCTATAGGAATACTGGACTACACTGGCCATCAGCCCCAGCACATCAAATGACCAAATCCCAATGACGATGTATGAAGTGGGACCAGAACACCAGAACAAGTTTATCTTGGAGGACCAGAAGCAGCTCAAGCAGCTCCAGGACCAACTGGACTAATGGACTCGTGACTTGGCTCCAGGAAATACATTCTTCATGGGTGGTGTGGTTGTAGGTGTATGAGGAGATAACTAGGAGGGTCAAACACTGATTCCCAGCCCAGCCCAAGTCGGAGGCTGATGTGACAGCTTCTTTTGCCCAGCCCAAGTTGGAGGCTGATGGGATGGCTTCTCTTGCCCAGGCCAAGTTGGAGGCTGATGGGATGGCTTCTCTTACCCAGGCCAAGTTGGAGGCTGATGGGATGGCTTCTCTTGCCCAGGCCAAGTTGGAGGCTGATGGGATGGCTTCTCTTGCCCAGCTGTAGCCTGAGGCTGATGAGACAGCTTCTCTTGCCCAGCCCAAGTCGGAGGCTGGGCTTGAGCTGGAGGCCGAGGGGAGGCCACACATTCGACATCCACACTAGAGAACCTGCCTCAACCTGTAACTCTGGCAAGGATGTCTTGCATTCCCACCCTGACCTGCTCTTGATAGTGCTCTGTCTACCTGCTCAGCTCAGCTGCCTCCCTGGGCAGACTCCACTGGGGCTGTTGCTCCTCCCCTCCCTTTGCTTCAGAATGTACATCACAACCCACCGGCTCTGATTTGACTCTTGTTCCCCTTACTGGCTTTGTATCATTTGTCCGCTCTTATAGTCAAATAGTAATAATACTAATAGTAATAATGATAACAAAAAAGATCTCCACTTACACTCACTACCCCTCAAATTCCTTACAAAGTTTCCGTTTCTTCGCGATGCTTGGATTTGTAGATTCCCATAAAACACTACTGGGAGGGTTCTGCATTCAGGACTGAACGTGCAAATACTTCAAACACTCAGATTTCATGAACGCAGAGCACGATTTTGAAGACATGTTGTGATTCATGCATGCCCTCCACTCCACAAGCCTCTCAGTTTTAACTCTGGCCTGAGCAGAATATCAACTGAACGATGCCGGATCAAATTACGAGACCCTTTAATACGCATTTCTAGATTAGCGCTGCTGCTGATTACTGTTCCTGAGGAATACAAACCAAGTGATCTGCTAATCAACACTTTTCATTCAATTTCACATCACCCTAAAGAGAATGAAGATAATTGAAAGAATGAAATTAAGACAATGTAGCAAAGGGAAAAAAAAGTACAGAAGACGAATTAGCCTAATTCTGTGCTAGGTTTGTCACACATGCTACATTTACATTTAGGCTTTTGGCAGACTCTCTTATCTACAATGACTAAGAAGTGCCATCAAGTTTCCATCATTGGCCAGATGTTCGATATATGCTAGATATATTTTTATTTGGCAAAGTAATTGTGTGTGTGTGTGTGTGCAGAGTATGCCTTTTGTATTCAGGTGTATTGTTAACTCACATTGTTCCTCACAGTACAGTACTAACTGCTGCTAGCTATAAAGTTTAGCATTAATTTAAGCAATGTTAGCTGTTAGGTATACATGTGACTGCAAGTGGTACTTATATATACAAGCTCAATGTCCATTATCTTGACTAGCTAAAGTATGTCACATATGTTAGCAAGCAATCCATCATCATTAGCATTACCTAGATGGCTAATAAACCTACTCTGACTTATAGGATTGTATCTGTCATACTAGACTGACTTTATTTAAAGATCTTGGACCATGCTTTCATCACCTCCGCCTTGCACTTCCAGAGTCCGAGTCTGTCTGCATGGAGTTTGCATGTTCTCCCCCTAGGTAGATTTCCTCCTGGTACTCCTTGCACATTCCAAAGACATGCAGATTAGCCTAACTGGCGTTCCCAAATTGCACATAATGTGTGAATGTGTGTATACGTGTGTGTACCCTGTGACGGATTGGCACCCCGTCTCCCAGGGTGGAATTGTGTCCCGGGATAGACTCCAGGCCCCCGGCGACCCTATATACAGGATAAAGTGGTATAAACGACGAGTGAGTGAGTGAGTGAGTGAGTGGGAGGTGACAACTGAGTCTATAAAACAAACATGGAGGATCAAAGTTTTTGGAAAGGCTCTCCTAAAAGAATAATTATAAATATACTGTACAGCTCATGCGATCACCAGAAACCAAGATATTTCTTTTCAATTTCCACCCTTTCGCAGATGCGCTTCCCATTTCCTGCAGAATAAAGATTCGACACATCAGTAGCGGATCACAGCTTCAAGTCAGTGCCCCAGACTCTCTTTAATCTCCTTGCCGAATTCAAATCAACTTAGCACCATGAAAGGAGTTCAGCGCTCTAATGGCTCCCCTTTGCTAAGCGATTCAATAGAGGTAAAAAAGCAGGCCTGGAGCTTCCTGCATGAAAGCAGCGAGATCTATTAGCTCTGACTACACGGCGAGAAGTCGCAGCGGGAATCAGACGTGCCCGTGTGTGGGAAATTTAACCACGCCGCGTGTTGGACTTATTATAAAAACCTACAGTGTTTGAGGGGTCAGATGATGTTAATGGCATATTGAGATGAACGTGACTGCAATAATAATCGGGAAAAGCTCTGCCCGGTGTCATTTTTTTTTTTCATTCTATCCCAAGCAGTGATTTCTTTCACTATACTGCGAATCCTGTACAGGGTCACGGGAAGCCTGGAGCCTATCCAAGTGGACTCTGGGCACGAGGCAAGGTACTCACTGGACGGGGTGCTGATCTGTCGCAGGGCACACAATCACACACATGCTCACACACTCACTCACACTCTTCGGGCAATTTGGAAGCAGCCGTTTTAGCCTAATCTATATGTCTTTGGACTGTGGGAGGAAACCCGAGTACCCGAAGAAAACCCACCAAGAACAGGGAGAACATGAAATTCATATATATGTATTTAACAAGTCATAAAACAAGTACCTCCAAGGTTGGGGGGTTGGAATCTTGCCCCAATCTGATTGTATGGGGTTTGCATGTTCTCCCTGTGCTTGAGCTTTCTCTGGATACTACCGGTTGCCTCCACTAGTCCAAGGACATGTGCTGAAAGCTGAATGGCCTTTCCAAATTGCCTTTAGTTAATAAATGGGTATATACATGTGTGTGTGTGTGTGGGTTGCAAGGGTTCAAGGTCCTGAGCAACCTATCGTCCCCTTACAGCAACGCTTGCTGGCCTTGAAGTCAGAGGTCAGTGCAGTCAACCGTCAGTTGCAACGACATGAAGGATTAAAGAAGGACAAATGATCTAGTCCTCAAATCCCACCAAGTTTTCATTGCATGACCTTGAATATAGATTCGCCTACAAAGATCCCGCACACATTTCTGAATCTTTGTTCTTGCGAAGGCCTAAATAAACCACCCAACACTACCGCCTCAGGCTCGGACAGTCCATCGATCCAAAAATGATCATGGTGAAAACCACCACCATGAAACCCCCCCCCCCTCCCAAAGAACGAAAACATCAGCTGAGGACAGGAGCAGATATAGGCCAGGATTGAAAACTAATTTAGCTGTGCTTTCCTCTAATGCCCACTCGAAAGCATCCTGGAGCTGCACTCGTGATGCTGGAGGGATTTGCTGCGGACAGGTAATAAATCTGGATTCCCGCAAGACCTCACGGGAGGTCACAGGTGAACACGGAGGTCAGAACGGGGTCGAGGAAGCACGTTCGTGCTCGCCTGGAATATTTCCCCGCGGACTCTTTAGCAGACAGCGGAGAAATCAGATTACCAGACAGTCATTTGGGATGACTCAATCCCATCAACTATTAAAGCGAGAGATCCAGCTGGCTCTGGCCTCTGGTCGGGATTTTGTTATGTTCCTAGACATGGGGATAAAAAACGAATCACAAAAATGATTAATATTTTGAGAGGATTGAATGGGATCAAACTTTCTCCGCATTATATTTACCCAACCCAACGTGACTGTCTTCAATACATCACCGGATTAAAGCGTTTTATTAGATTTTTGCTTTATTTCGCGTTGTAGGTTTGTTTACAAAAAATGACATTTAAATATCTTTATATTATATAAAATATATTTTTTTACTATGACATACTACAAATGTTTTATATACTCCATGTCCCTCAGAACACTAATGTATTAATGATGCCATTGTCATTGATTGGTTAAAAAACTTGAATTATTAAGCAATATCACACTCGAGGGAGTGCTGTTGTGCTGAATATCGGGAACAACAGCACGACCTCAAGTGCGATATTGCTTTTATGCAGCTGTTTCACAAATTTACTATTTAGCCAGATATCTTTGCTCCACCAACACGTATCCTCTTTCACAACTGGCGGAACTAACTAACCACGACAGGCGGAGCCTGGAGTCTTTCAATCCTTCCCAGTACTATGTGGTCTAAAGGTGAGCAGAATGACCAGGGAGGTGGTAGACAGTCCCGAGAGATTTACTTTATATTTCCACTTCAGAATATCAGCTAAATTCTGGGTTCTGGGGTTGAATCCCAAATAGCGTTAAATGGAAAGCTAGCGCACTGTGTAGGGGGCACAGTCCCTTGCTCTACACACCAACTCGTGCACTTGATCAGGGGTTAGAGAGGGACTTGGGATTCAGCCGTGTGTTAGAAGTCAGTTACTCTCATTCAGACACTATGGCCAATTTGGGAACGACTTATGTAATGTAATGTAATATAATATAATATAATCAGTTACTCTCACCTATCATACATTTGGTACGGTTTATGATTATAGATCATTTTTTTTCAATCATAAATGACATGTTTGTACTTCAGCTTTCTCTATCACCTGTAAAAGCTTGACACCTCTGTGATTAACATATTTCTCCTCAAATGATTTAGTATACATACACAAATTGTTCGTTTACAGATCATTTGCTTTTTTTCTTCGTCTTTGGAACAAGCAGAATCATGTTATCCAACGTTCCCCTCCCTCAGGACAAACCAAGCTGAAACAGGCTGACGTTAACTGGCACGCTTTGGCTAGAACCTGTCGACTGGGTTGAACACGAAACAAACAGCGGCCTCTTACATTAGTGATGTAGTGTCGGAATCCTTCAGTGTAGCGCTGTTGAGGTTATACAATTCCGCGGCTCCACCAAGCACGGGGAGAACATGCAAACTCCATGCACTCAGACCCCGAGGTGGGAATCGAACCCTGACCCTTGACGTACAAGACCACAGTGTTTAAGTGACTGCAGGTCCTTCCAGGTTTCATTAATCCATCAGACAGTTTTCCAGACATTTCCTTGGTTGTTTTCTTTTCCTAATGCAGACGCTTCTGAAACCTTTTTTTCTTCTTCTTCTTCTGGCTAGATGGTGTGTTATATTAAATCAATGAATCAATCAAATGCCCAGAAGGTGGCATTTAAACGTCTTTGAAAAGCTGTATGTCACTCGCTACACATAAATATATTAAACGTGTGTACGATCTTTCTCAGGTTAATGACCCTGATTCCCTTTAAAAACCTCCGTAGCTCCCGAGCTAATTAGCCAGTTGCAGCCGCGACCTGGTGCACGGAGTGCTTTAATGTCACGATGCATTCGGCCTCTAATGAAATCTCATCACAGGTTCGAATTAAACAAGGAGCTCACGTCAGGTGTCAATTAAAGCCCGAGCGCGACACCGTTACACGACACGAGACTGCGAAATGAAGGAACAGAGTCAGGTTAAACAGGAGAGAAACAGATTGGGAGGGAGGTAATGTTCAGTAACCTTCATCATCGCGCCCTTTATGCCTCATTACGCGGTGTGCTGCATAAGTATTCACACCCTTCATATTCACACGCATGTAATGCTGAAGAGTGGTGAGATAATATAGTTGGTAAAGTCATTAATGAATAAAAAACAGAAATTGTCCAAATATATATATATATAGTCAATTCTTATTTCATTCTTATACCCTGAGATATGTCTTCCGGTTCCTCAAAAATTACTATTGTATTTTCGTATTTTGTATTGTATTACTATTGTATGTTTTTTTTTATCCCCTTGGATTACTGTATTGATGAAAGAAAATTTACAGCATTTACATTACATATGAATATAAATACTTCATTCTTTTTAGGGCACTGTACCTTGTGTGAACCGTAAATACTTAATAAGGAACCAAGGGCCTTAGGATTAAGAGATCTCCTTCTTTTAACATCTTTTGTGTTATTCTAAAACCTTTTAATATCTGACAAATTATTGTTTATTTATACAATAAAAATGTATTAGATTCATTATTTTATATATATATATAAGTATAGTTAATATAATCATATACTTGATTAATTATATGATTATATTAACTATATTAATTTTTTTTTTTATTTTGCTGTTGTTTATTTATATATTTACTAGTATTTGTAATTAGTAAATTATATGAATAAACAAGAGCTACGAAAAAGCTTCATACTGCATTCAATTAGTAGTTTTATATCTATTGTTATATTACGTCTCTGCCATCCTTCTTACTCTTGTTCTAATTTCCTTGTTGAAGATTTCTATTAGTTGTGTTTGACTTGTCGCTTGACGTGTCACTTCCAGACGGTTGGTTTCTGCTGCCATCTAGTGTCCGTCTGGTGTAATTTCATATTCATATTCTTCAGGTTTCTACTGTACACCCACTGGCAAAAGTGAGCACACCCCTCTAATTACAGCAAACCTTTTAATATATCTTCTCAAAGGACAATACTGTAGAAATTAACCTTGGATATATTTCAGAGCATCTTGTATAACAGTTGAAATAATATTTACCGTCTCCTGAGAATAACGCACCATACAATCATTACTGTCCAAATAGCCGACAACAGAAGTGATACCAGCTGTACATCTTTAACCATGCGAAGTCACATGTCCTATTCATCATCCTCGTGTGTTTGTCAGTGGCAGAGTACTGTATGTCTCCAGACCGGAACAATATTGAGCACCTGTGGGGGCGTACTCAAGCGGAAGGTGTCGAAGGTGTGTATATATATATATATATATATATAGCCCCCCCCCCAACCCCCCCTTTGAGGGAAAAAATGCTCTATTTGTCCAAAAAGCATCTGGATGCTGTGATATAATCTGGCGCGAAACAGCGCATGACAGCTCTTATACTCAACATTTTGGTTTTATTTAAAAGCAGATTTAACTTCAGACTGCACGGTGGTGTAGTGGTTAGCACTGTCGCCTTGCACCTCCAGGGTCCGGGTTCGATTCCCATCTCTGTGCGCATGGAGTTTGCATGTTCTCTCCGTGCTTGCTGGGTTTCCTCCCACAGTCCAAATACACGTAGGTTAAGTTAATTGGTGGTCCAAAATTGCACATAGCAATGCAATTTTGTGAATATGTGTCTGTGTGCCCCGCGATGGATTGGCACCCTGTTCAGGGTGTACCCCGCCTTGTGCACTAAGTCTCCTGGGATTAAACATGATAATGTGTGAAATTCTATAAGGTATAATGACTTGATTAAAAAAAAAAAAAAAAAAACCCGTGTTCTTACAATTATCCTGTACAAGCCTAAAATTTGAATGTAATAGAAGTAATAGAGTATTATACGTGTAATCCCATATGTACTGTATGAGCTACAGAGAAACGGATATTTCAAATGACCCTGTAAACTTTACTCATTAGTCAGTTTTAATCTGCAATAAATGATAAATAAGATGTACAGTAAGACCGAGTATCCAGAATGATCACTACCATTCCATTGAGCTTCCTTGATAATATTACTTGATCATTCTGCTTCCACCAGAACGAGCGATGTTGAGTTTCCCAAATTGTCTCCACCTGGAGCCCGGACTGCTTTCTATTAATGCGCCCTTTCTAATACATTATTCTATTGTATCGGAGACTCGCAGCTCATGTGACGCTCGATCATTTAGTTTAAGAATGTCGTGCTCAGTGGCAAGTTCGTGTTATGTCGCGTGTCAGGCGATAACAGGAAATAATTTGTCATGCAAATGTTCCATACCGTTAAATGCAGCTGTATATGTGTATAAAACATTTTTCATTTAAAATATTTACACTACAGCCAAAACTATATTATTGACCGGTTGCTTTGGTGTAAGAGGAATAAAACACTTCAGGACATGAGTGCTATTGATTATTATTATTATTATTATTATTATTATTATTATTTGATGGGAACACCATGTCACTGATTATTTTCCTGTAGCAACGCACCCCATTTGTAACGATTCACCACTTTACTCGATTTAAAAACATGCAATCTTGAAAAATGACCAAGATGAACTCATTTATTCCAAGGATTTTTTAAAACAGGTTTTGATGTTCCACATCAGGTCTTGTATCCTGTATCCGGTATTAGCACAGGCTAATTCGTTAATGAATAGCAAGTTTATTTAACTTGGCCACACTGTGAAGTACAGTAGTGCACGACTTCCTGCACCGTGTGTTTGTCTTCTATGTTCTACGTTAACATTCAATGCTTTCAATTCATATTCTTATGAAAAAACAGCCGAAGAAAAATCGTACAAATATCAAAAAGAATTTTCACATGCTAAAGGAAACAGCTGAGCTTTGATACAGAATTCTTGTCTTTGGAATGAATAGTTTTCACAAAAACCATGTTTAAATGATATAGTGTTCAACTTTTCTCAAGAATTGCAACCGATCAGCCGTGACAGCATGCTCAATTTTGATTTCGTTTCAAAGCAGCGAGGCTAACTAACGCAGCTAGGTCATGTGACAAAAAAGTTGTAACTCGACGATGCGCCGTTTCCTCCGTCACAGGGTTCACTACTCAGTGTCCGGCAAGTGACGTCGGATCGACTAGTTGGAAAGCATCGCTCGTCACAGTCAGCTGAAGAGGTTGTTGTTAACAGAAAAAAAAAAAAGAACATGGAGGCTTTCCCTTTTTTGTATGAGGGGCGTTCAAGTCAACCCGGGACTTTTGATTTGATGTGAGATAAAACGCCCTTTAATTCTCTATATAATCCCCCTACAGGGTGCTAAGGCACTTATCCCAGCGTTTCACTAGAGCTTTGATACCATTAAGGTAAAAAGTTTCAATGATCAGACCGCCTGCTTCACGTCTGAAACGCCGGCCTCCCAGGAACTCCTTGGAAATGGCTTGGAGCGAGGTCAGGTCTGTCCAGGAGATGTGGCGAGAAATTCCGGCTGAGTTCCTGTAACGTGCAAGTGGTGCTGGTGAATGATTGCGGCTGTTTGACCGCGGCTAAGAGTCTCATCATTGTACTGTGCTCGAAGTCTTCTGTAAATGTCGATCGATTTTACTCCTACATTCATGCTGTAAAGGTAATCAGTTACATACATTTTTTTCAAGTAATGACGTTTCCGATTTTAAGGAAACCGAACGATCAGTTTTTGAGTTTGTTGAACTCATTCATATTAATCGTTCTTTACTTGCATTATTGAGTCGCCTAACTCATACTATTTAATAGCAATAATCTTTTTTTTTTAGTTGTTGCAAATCAAACAAGTTGCTGCTGGTCTTTCGGCTGCTCCCGGCGATGGGTCGCTACAGCAGACGATCCGGTCCGCACACAAGCTCGGCACAGGTTTTACACCAGACGCCCTTCCTGACGCGACCCTCGCATTTTACCTGGGCTTGGGACAGTTGTTGGGAATCGAACCGGGGCCTTTCACATGGCAGGCGAAACACCTCCCACTGAGCCACCAGCGCCCCTTCGCACTGATGACGTCAGACACAAAATCGCTAGTCTGAAAGATTTGAAGTTGGTGGAACTTTAAAGTGACAGTTACTGTTACTTAAGTACTTGCAGTTCCTTTAAATATCAAATTTGTTCAACTAACTTGAAAACTCATAAATAATAATCAGTTCTAAATACTCATCAAGGTCTATTAATTGAAACTAATTGTAATTATTTAAGTTAACAATACTCACTCACTCACTCACTCACTCACTCACTCATCATCTATACGCTTAATCCTGTATTCAGGAGCTCATCCCAGGAGACTGAGGGCTCAAGGCAGGTTACACCCTGGACAGTCATACACTCATTCACATACTATGGCTAATTTTTGAACGCCATTTACCCTAACCTACATGTCTTTGGACAGATTATATGTAAGTAAAGGAAGATTATAGCGATTAGTTTAACATCGTGAAACTGCATGTCTGAGTCATCACACGGTCAACATGAAATAGGAAATGAAACAGTTTTACATGAACATGAGGACAAATTAAAAAACTCCGTTATCATACAAATCACTTCATGCAGTATGTGTCACTCTATATTCAGGCTTGTGGCCAAACATCAAACTGGGAAAGAAAAATCTGACTCAGTGTCAAGATAAAGCTCCTGTAACATTCTTTTTTTTTAAAAAATTTTTTAAAAAAGTTTTCCGAAAGCAAGCCTGTTTGATTCAGTGAAGAAATCCACAAAGAGATTGTGTCATGATTTAGACATACAGTTTGCACCAAACTGGCCGCTTGTCATCTCTGTTCGAGTTGTGGCTCTTGAACAAACTTCAGTCTGCTTTCACACTTTTGAAAGGTGCTGGCTGGAGTGACGTTAATGCTAAGCAGAGGGGGAAAAAAAAGTCTCACACGTTGCATGCACTGTCGCCATGACAACCCCGCGCACCACTTTTAGCTATCATCAGTATAACGGTTTATTGTAAATCTGGACACAAGGAGGCGGTCTGACATGTAGATAAACTTTATTATTAGCTTTTGAACTCGACAAAAAACGAGTTGCTCGTCACGTCTCGAAACACTTGCTTCAATGTCCTAGAATCGTAAAGGCATGAGAGTAAAGGTAAGGGAATTACAATTCCGGTCAGAAATCGATGTTTTATTTTAATAAACCGCATAAAAAAAAATCCTAAACTGTAGTAAAATAAAATGATCGAAACTCAACAGAAAATTCTTAAATTAGGATAACATAGGATACATTTGGTTATCCACTATGCAACTTTGATACAGCTCCGCCCACTTATCACGATCACAACATGGCATACATTCCTGAAAAATATTTTCTGTCCCATGAAATACTGTCCTGTGCAAAATCACATGCAAATCACTGCTAGAGAGCAAAAAAAAAAAAAAAAAAGTTGCAACATTAAAAAAAAAAAAAAAAAATTCATGCATGCAAAAACCAGAAGCTGTCTCTTTGTTTGTTTGTTGGAAAAATGGTCTTTTAGATAATATTTCTCTTTCTTTGCAGATCTACAGTTATTTTCCTGTAAAATTATGTTGGTTTGTTTTTTGCTGGAAAAATGTTTGAAAATTTTTATCGAATTTTTTTAAAATAAAGAAAAAAAGCAAGACTTTTGAACAGAACTTTTAATACTTTCTCATTTGAACCTTGTTGCAGAAGGTTTAATTTATACTGTATTCGATTTTACACTGAAAATGATATGAAATCAATCCATAACATATGCTATATGCTTGTGCTTTCTCTGTAAACTATTACAAAATAAAGTACAACAAACCTTTCTGTAAAAGTCTTCTTCTTAAGATTCTGTCCCTACAGTCTTAATTGACATCCTGAGACCATTCATACACACATTTAAGTGTGCTTAATCATTATAAAAACAAACAACCAAACAACCAAAAAAAAAAAAAAAAAGCCTGTAAGAATACCAGCAATCGCCTGATTGTTATATCCTGTATTATTATTATTATTATTATTATTATTATTATTTTGGAAAAGGATCCAGTGTCCTGCCCTACTTCTTATATATACTGCGTAGTTTTTCAGCTCTTGGTCTTTTACACCATCCACACTTCTAAAACGTTGCACTCTCTGTTCCTCTAATCTCTAATCGCCTCACTGACACAAACACCAACACTAAAACCATCAGCGAATTTAAAACGGCTGCTGCAACCACGTGCAAGATTTGTCTATTGTGTTGACCTCACAACTTCTCCTAAAATGATGTCCTGCGTTTGCTTGTCCAGTTTCATCGTTCAAAGAGAGAGAAAAAAGAAAAATACTAAACAATTCCCTTGGAAAAGCCAACAAGTTTTAAAAAAAAACGTACTTGAGGCTCGGACATCGTCATAAATTACATCATCGTAGACATAAAAAGCAAGTTACTAAAAGACACATTTGAATTCTAACCGAAATAACGCTGTTTCCTGGATTTCCTTAATATTCGTAAGTGTTGACCAGCGTCTCTTTTAATACCGAAGTGCTACAGGAAGCTCTGTCCTCTGCTCGTCCATTCGTCCTCCCTGGACCTTCAACAGCAGGGAGAAGAAATCTTCATCGTCCATAGGGCCCGGCGCTTTGCTACGCTGCTCCTCCAAACGACCCTGCGCCTGTCATGTGTCATAGTGGGACAGAGAAGGTGTTTAGTGGGAATATCGAAGTCATTTGAAATGGTTTTACATTTCAACGAGTTCTGGAACAGATACTTTGCATCATATTAGCAAACCTTTCACTCATCCAACCCTCTCAAACGGTGTCTAGCATTAGATGATTATTTGAGTGTTTCATTGGCTTTGCTTGGAATGATTTCAAATCATATTCCATAACACATGCATACACGAATACAAATACATATGGCCTTATTAATGTCTCTTATTTTCACTGTAAGATCAATCAAGGCAGGTCATCATGCTTATGACATGGTTATTGATAGTGTATATACTGCACATCTTTCCAAGAGAACAGCTTAAAGATAACACTCAAAGGTAGCGACAAATCAGAGCAAGAGCTCAAACTTATCACTGGTTTATTGATAAAAATCTGTTGTCAGTTGACTGTATATTTATATATTTGAAGCTACCAATACTAGAAAATGACCAACATTAGGTCTAGAATGAAAGAAAGAAAGAAAGAAAGAAAGAATGTAAAAGCTTGCGCACTTGATAGGGTTTACTGCTAAAGTATCAAGTGACCTGTTTCCATTCTGATACTTTGAGACAGCAATATGCTAAGACTATTACAAACTAGCCCACTTCGCACAAGGAAAATGGTTTTCGGTTTTGTTTTTAATTTTCAATGACAAAGCTTGATCATGAAGGACAGTGCAGTGGCAGTAACAGACTGGAAACATCTTCTTTTTTTCCCCGTCGCTTTAGAATTCTCCAAAAGGCAATCGAATACGTTTCCGGTCATTTCACAAAATGTTTTTTGTGTTTTGACAAAAATATGTCAGTTCAAAGCCTCTAACAGAAGTAAAAAAGAACTTCGCAAAAAAAAAAAAAAAAAAATAGTTTGGCTGTATACAACTTTTTTTTTTTTTTTTTTTTACCTGAGTTAAATTAATGAGAAAAGTGCCAGATAAAGTGAAAGTCCGAAAATGGTGTTTTGCAGTTTTTGCAGTTTGTGAACTAAAACATCACCCAGTCAGGGATTTTGAGGGATGGACAGACGGACGGATGGAAAGAAAGAATTAAGCAAAGAACATGTGTACAGAAAGGACAGAAAGAATGAGAGAAAGAAAGAAAGAGACAAAGAAAGAAAGAAAGAGAGAAAGAAAGAAAGAAAGAAAGAAAGCACTTGTGCATTTGTACTTGGCCAATAGGGACTTTAAGAGAAAGAAAGAAAGAAAGAAAGAAAGAAAGAAAGAAAGAAAGAACTTGTGCACTTGTACTTGGCCAATAGGGACTTTAAGAGAAAGAAAGAAAGAAAGAAGAAAGAAAGAAAGAAAGAAAGAACTTGTGCACTTGTACTTGGCCAATAGGGACTTTAAGAGAAAGAAAGAAAGAAAGAAAGAAAGGAAAGAAAGAAAGAAAGAACTTGTGCACTTGTACTTAGCCAATAGGGACTCTAAGAGAAAGAAAGAAAGGAAGGAAGAAAGAAAGAAAGGAAGAAAGAAAGAAAGAACTTGTGCACTTGTACTTAGCCAATAGGGACTCTAAGAGAAAGAAAGAAAGAAAGAAGAAAGAAAGAAAGAAAGAAAGAACTTGTACACTTGTACTTGGCCAATAAGGACGCTAAGATAAATAAATTAAAATGAAATGAAGAAAGAAAGAAGAAAAAAAGAAAGAAAGAGCTTGTAGACTTGTACTTGTACTTGGCCAGAAAAGAACCAAACAAACAACGAAAGAAAGAACATGCACACTTGTACCTTACTGATAAAGGAAGAAGAAAGAAGGAAGAAAATAGAATAAAGGTCACCTTCTAGCAAGTTAGGAAACAAATATTTTCTGTTGCCAGGCTACATATAATTTCATTAAAATAAGAAGCTGAATGAACCAGATGAAGACAAGAACTGATTAATATCTAAGCTGAAGACATACTTGTGAGGTTAGGATCATGTTGTAGAGCTCCTCCTTTGCCGCTGGCTTGGGAACGGTCTGGCCGAACTCGATGACCTTCCAGCTGCTTCTCCTCGATTTGGGTCTGGCCTGTGACAAAGTCGCAGGGGCGCTGGAGGGACGTCGAGACTCCCGAGGGACGGGTACACTGGATTCTGGGGAAGCGCTCTGAAAATTAGCGCGCTGGTCGTCCAGCCGTCGAGCCTGGGAGGTGGCCACCAGATCGAAGAACTCCTCCTTCTGCAGCGACGTCATAGATGAGAAGACAACTGTTTGGAAAAGAGGATGAGAGTGAGAGGGAAAGGTTTACGCAAAGTCCACTTACAATCAAATTCCAAAGTTGTATAAACCCTAAAAATAAACTATGGCGATATCTGAGAGAGAAACACTTAGCGTTGTTACAATCAAGGATAATGAAGAAATGAGAAATTACAAAACTAACGTGAATGACAAAAAGCAGAAAGAACCTATAATTTAAGGAGCCTTACGGTATATGATAGTTCTCTATCATATCACAGAATAACATAAACATCAATAATGTTATAAAGACTATAATATATAGACTATAATGAAGAGTATCATAAAATAAACACACTGTAAAACAATGACGTAGCCATATAATAAATAGGAACACTATACAGTAAGTGCGAGTATTACGTTCTAGTAGAAAAGGAGAACCATACTAAACCAATTCTTTATGAGTCACAATAACCTACAGTAAGACGTTATTAAACAGTAACACATGAGCGTCCTATAGTACGTTACTATAAAACTAGCAGAAAAATGAATAACAACAGTAGAGTAAATAGCCTCTATAACTGTGACAAACTAGAATAATGTTATGCAGTATTAGCACTTAGTTAGCCGAGACTAAGTTAGTTAAAGTAAGTGTAAAGTCAATTTTAGCACTATAATCGCAGACAACTCTTTTTAAAACTTTGTTTCAAAATGTCAACTATATAGTTAGCGATAAGACCTGAATTATGTAACAATGAAGTTATACGAAATTCTGATAAGGTGCAATAATTCCGTAGTAAACATTGACAATTTATAGTGAATATAATAATACTGCATTGTATGTAATTTCAATGTAAATTGAACTTTACAGTAAATCAGAACTTAGTATAACTCTACTATAGTAACAAACAACCTAGCGATATCAACATTACACAGTGTGAGTTCACACTACAGTACAGCAATTAAGCTGTACTAAACCTGTCACAAGTAACATCACTACCTAGCAAATACTAGCAATATAGTGGAAGACTATATCACTACAGGAAGTGATAATACCTGTTGTAACCATAACACAGTAGTAAATGAACATTTATTAAGTTATACATAAAGCTGTAATGAACTTTAAGACTATATAGTAAGTGTAGTGATGCGGAGTTAATAATAACTACAGTGAATAATACTACAGTAATACTAACGCAGCGAAAGGCTAAAATTAAAGTCTAGCAAGAAGAAGCTAAAAAAGGCTAGCATTAAAATCCACAGTATGAAATAGTATGCCTCTACAATATTAACGTTAAAATAAGTTACCTATCTCAAATTATTTAAAGTACAATTATAGAGTATGTTAGAGTAACACTGTAGTAAATCATATCATTAGGTGTAGTAAGAATCGATTATTTCATTGGTTATAAATGAACATAACTATACCTTTAGAGATAGCACCTTTGACCTAAGTAAGTAGGTGTAGTATAGTACATGTTAACACTATATAGTAGTAAATTGCTCTTTACAGCGGGTCATAATTTTAATAAAGACAATAATTACACCAACAAAAATCTTACAATAAAAGCATAGCAAAGATTTGTAACATTTTAGTGTAAGCCTTTTCTATGTAAATATACAGTAATATTTTTAGTAATAAAAAATTAAGTATAGAAAAGAAACAATGTGCAGTACATCACAGTTAGTTTCATATTGTAGCATAGTAGTATATAGTACATCATAGTATATATATATTTAAAAATACAGTACTAGCATACCAGTTACCAAAAAAACTAATTTGGTAACTTACAAGTACTAGTATCAATACCTGAGGAAAAATATTTGCAAATTTTGGTGAAAATGTGTCTATAAGTTTATATGTGGTTTTAAAATATTTTTTTATTTACCTAGACTTTACTATTACACTAGACAGGCATGTAACCATATACTATATGTTAACGTTACTGGTCTTGACTTGCAGCAGAAAACTGACAACAATGAAATTTTTTGAAAAAAAAAAAAAAAAACACCAAAGTTAAAAAAGATCTTCGACAAATATTGGAATTCAAAAATGTTTCATTTCTAAGGATCTCAAATATCGCCCTATAAAGGCTTAAGCAGCAAAAGTGTGCATCATAAAGTACCAATCGCGATTAAACTGGAATCTAGCGCTTCTAAATTTCCTCACCTTTTTGGGTTGGGCGGGGGGTTCCAGGCTCAGAATGGCACCTCCGGCGGGGCTGCAGTGTGAAAGAGCATCGCTGGTCATTGAGTCGACGGCCCTCTTGCAAGGCGCAAAGCAGCTCGTAGAGAGCGTCGGGAGAATCCGAGGATAATCTGCGAATCTGGGCACACGATGCCGGGGTCAAATTGACATTTTACAGAAACAGCAGTGGATTTGAAGCATTTGTAATGTCGGTAAAATGTATGGAAATACAATTCAGACTTAATTATAAGGGATACAGAAGACTGAGTATATTAGGTATAGTATACGGTATATACTGTAAGTTTGACACTTTAACGGTGTTTTGTGTTTCAGACAGTTTTGTGATTCTTACTCAAGCTTGACATGGTTTGCTCACTTCAGCGCTTCTGAAGTGTAAACAAGAACACTCAAATTAAGAAAGTTGTGTTGACTAACATGCTAGGTTCCGCAGCCGCCTTGTAAATGGGACACGAGGGTAAATAGAATTATAAATATCATTATAAATATAATTATACATGTATGAGTATCGCGGAGTATCATGTAACGCATTGAAGACCAGGAAATGATGGGTGTTAGTTTAAAAGTGTAGTTTGTAATGTATTTCTAGACCTCATGTAAACTCAAGGTGGTGTATCCGGCTAGCTTCTCTTTATATTTTCCAGGCCTGAAAAATGGTAATGGTATTCGCACGTTCAGTATTGCTCTAGAAAGTTACACATGATTCATATAGTACTGTATTAGCTGTTCATGTAGGACATTACCTTTCGCTGAGCATCGTCTGGACTGAGCAGGTCTCTGGGTCGTAGTTGGACTGGAGGCTGGGCATCAGCAAGTGGCTCTTCTTTAAGCCCTGTGTCTCCCTTTAGTGGCCTCATCTCCCCTCCCGCCTTCTCCATCACTAATCCAGGTCCGGTTTGGACGCCGGCGTTCTCCTCGGTTTCCGTAACTCCATCGATCTCTTTGTTT
Source organism: Clarias fuscus (assembly GCA_030347435.1). NCBI lineage: Eukaryota > Metazoa > Chordata > Actinopteri > Siluriformes > Clariidae > Clarias > Clarias fuscus. The sequence goes on along the minus strand of CM059226.1, from coordinate 22,242,231 downwards.
TTATGTTCCGACCCTTCTTTTTGCTGACTTTTATCTTCCGTTCGGGTGATTTGAGTTATGTGCATGCTTTCACCTCCCTCCATGACGTTTTTAGGATCTGTACTTCCCTCCGAGCTTTCCTTAATTCTTTCTTCCATGTCTTCCTTCTTAACTCTCAGTACGCCTTTCCCTCTCGTAGGGTTAAGTGCGAAATCGTCCAGCTCGTCTCCTTCCTCGAGGATGAACAGTGGCTCCAGCTGCTCCTCCGCTGGGATTTGACCAATGACCTCCGCACTGTCCATGTCAGAATCCACTGGTACGTCCCTCAATCATCCAGCGGATATGGGAACCCTAAGCTTGAGTTATGAGAATTCAGGGAGTTCTTATTAAAAGAAAGAAAGAAAAAAAAAAAAAAAGGAATACTTGACAGGGCAGTTACTGTAAAAATCCAAGGCTGGGATTTGTTTGTTATCTGGGAACATAAATATTTTGCTAAACATTGACAAGTTGCTCCATAAAAACAGTTCTAATCTGTTTACTTCATGTAGAAATACTGAAATATCCTAAGCTGACAACAGCAAGAAAAAGAAAAAAAAAACATGTCCATTGCACAACCGTGTTGTAATTCTTACACACTAGGTCAAAGGCGAATTCAGGATAGGCATTTATTCATTTTTTTAAAATAATTTTTGTATTTTTTATTTATTCACTTGTTTTTCATTAGACGTCGTGTGAAACTATGATAAGTGTTTCTAAGAGTGACAAAATGAAGGAGTAAAACAAAATGAAAGCGCTCCGAGGGCCTCTTACCGTCTTCCAGACCTTGAAACGTTGAAACGCTGTCTTCGAGCCTGTATCTCGTGGGCAGCCCTCATTGGCCTCTTCTGTTGCCGCCAGACGAAAATAGATGCTTCATATTCGACTCACACCTGCCGAGTTTTCCTTCCGAAAAAGTATCTAATTAGACAGCTGAGAGCTGATATGCTGAAGTTCAGAGTTTCGTGCTTAAGCTGCGTTTCTTTTCTTTTTTTTTCTGACTTTCTTCCTCTTCCTTTCTCTGCTCCAACCCACCCCTATTGACTTGGTCAATAACGTTTCGAAACTCGAGTAACCTGAGTCTCGTTGTTTCCGTGAGAAATACCCGTCAGCAGTCGACTTGCGATTAACGCGCGATTTCACCTGAGGCTTCACGAGAGGCTTTCAGAAAGAATGTGATGATTTATAAGCACGGAGTCTTGGTTTGCTCATACTTGACAGCTTGCATGCAAGTTGAAACTAGCTGCCCGCTTGCTCGGCACAAGCAAACGAACCTGTGGTTTTGCACACTTCCTGTTGTCTGCCAGCAAAAAACAAGAAGTGCACAGCTCTCTTTGAGAATGTGTGAGGATCTAACTGAGAGGAATGGAAATGTGTCATGACAACCCTTTGACAGATCACCTCTTTCTGCAACTATAACTTCTGCTGACTTGATCGTTTCACTATAGGCAACGTGAGCTGACTGACGACCCATTATAATCCAAACAGACGCCAAAAGGCTCAGCTGCGATTAAAACCCCAATTAGGTTTTTTAATCGAGTCGTTAAATAACAACGCTTTTGAATGATCATATCTGATGGGTTAAACGATTTTACATTTTATCTATCACAACAGCGCTGCCTAAAGTTCCAGCTGTATTAAATGTCACAGGTTAAGATTGATGCACTCGTTCCTATACGTTACTGTTTCCATAATATCAGCAAATGTTCCAAGACTAGTAATTAAGAAAACAAACCATGAATGTACCTCTAAATTGATTCAAATTCTAATTCAAATTCAAATTCAAAAGGATAACATAATATTTTTAAATACATTAGAAAATAATCGACTCCTTTTTGAATTACCTTGCACCATTTATCAGAATTTTCATGTATCATTTTCCTTTAACAGCACACCTCTTCCAAAGGGGTTGAGATGAAGCAGCAATAGTTGTCACTTTTTCCTTGCAGTTACAATTCAACTTGCAGCCAGCAGGGGGGCCAGGAAAATACGGAACCGCCCCTTTAAAAATTCTAATTAAAATAGTTTTTTTGCCACATACAAAAAAATTGTGAATTTTAAAATGTGAGGAATTTGTGTTAAGTGTACAAATTTACAATGTACAATTAATAAAGTTGCTATAGAAAAAAATTGAAATAGAAAAATATAAAATGTATAAATGAAATGTACAAGTTAAACAGGATGCACCAAATTAGCAGAATGTGCAATATAGTAAGATATGGCAAAAGTATTGAAAATATAAATGGATTTGTAATTATTATAATACACTGCACACAATAATGCGGCACATTAAAAGTAACATTGTTCACTCTCTCACTCATTCTATATCCCGAGTATCCTGTCTGGAGCCTATCCAAGGGGACTCTTGTTAGGGTACACCCTGGACTGGGTGGTAATCCATTATAGGGCACAAGCACAAACACCTTCTCTCTCACACACACACACACACAGTCCAGGCAATTTATCAGTTAAGGTAAGGAAGCATTTAATGTTTTTTTTTTATTTTTAGGAAGACTGGACTTCCTCAAAAACAAGTTGGCTTTAAAGGATGGGGAAGCTGAGGAGAGTGAGAGATCTATAGATGGCGGTGATGCAACCAACTCCAACTAAATGCCCAAGAACTCCAGCTAAATGCTGAGTGGGACTGGAAGGGAAACGTTGAGAAGAAAGAGTGTTTGGAAGTACTGAATAAAGCAGACAAAGAGTTCAAGACACAGAACAAGTCAAGACAAGATCAGGGGAGGATGAATTAGACGTTTTAAGAAAGGCTATTCTGGAAAATCGGCTTTAAGAGGCCGGGAAGATGAGGAAAAATGAGCGGTAATGTAGAAGTAAAAGAAGAAGAAGAAACCCCAGTTAGCTTAAGCTGTATGCCTTTGTACTGTTGGATCAGACCGGAGTAACCTGAGGACCCACTGAGCACGAGGGAGATGTGCAAAAGACGCGAAGACAGGCCCGGAGGGTCGACCTTGGAGGTGTTTTTGACACTTTTCTATCAAGGGTATTTCTTTGCACAGTGTATTTATATACTGTAGGCAGCACGGTGACATAGTGTTTAGCACTGTTGCCTGGCACCTCCATGTTCAGGGTTTGTGTGCATGTAGTTTGCATTTCCTCCGGGTTTCCTACCATAGTCCAAAGACATGCAGATTAGGCAAACTGCTGTTCCCAAATTGCCCATAGTGTGTGAATGAGCGTGTGAGTGTGTGTATACCCACACTCATGCCCTAAGTCACCTGGGATAGGCTCCATGACGCTGTATATAGGATAAAGTGATAAAGACGATGAGTGAGGGCATATAACCTGAGCCAGCTGTTGTTAGTGTGTGTGTGTGTGTGTGGCAGCAGGAATTCACACAAGCACACACCCTCTCCTGTGGATTCACACCGTGGGAGGAAACCGGATTACCCTGAGGAAACCCACCAAAAAAAAAAAAAAAAAACAATGCATGCAAAAAAAACAAACAAAAAAACAAAGGCGGGACTCGAACCCTCGACCCTGGAGGTGATTTTAACACTTTTTTTTTAAATCAAGGGTATTTCTATGCAGAATGTATTTTCATTATTTACATTCATTTACAGAATTACATTCAAAGTACTATTTTATCCCATAATGTAAATCCCATCGCTAGAGGACCCCAGTGTGTGAATCCACAGGAGAGGGTGTGTGCTTGTGTGAACTCCTGCTGCCACACACACACACACACACACACTAACAACAGCTGGCTCGGTTTAGATTAATGTGACGCTCGGTATGTTGCAGCAGCAGCCTATTACAGGCAACGGGCCCAACTCAGGCCGGGGGCTCGCGTTGAACGCTCACCCGGGAATGCACGCCCTGAACTCGGTGCACCCTCCGCCACAACACCGGCCAGATGGCGACGCGGGCCTCGAGGGAACAGAAAACGGGCATGAAAACAGAAGGGACATTGGGGATATTTTGCAGCAAATTATGACCATTACCGACCAAAGTCTAGACGAAGCCCAGGCGAAGTGAGTAGAAAATTAGGTTTTAGCTTTTAATTAATGAACGGCTTTGGCTTCGTGCCCGAAAACAAAAGTTTTGTGCGTTAAGTTAAGCATAGCTAACGTTTAGCCAACTACCGAAGCTGCACTGTATGCTTTAATGCATTTCACACATTATCACGATATAGCTATTTTTACTGGATAGTTTATACTCTAAGAAATGAATTTATGTCCTAACGCAGTCATTGGATATCGAGTGCACTGTATTGTTTACGTTGTTGCTAGCTGGCAAAGCTATTGACCTGTTCCTCAACAAAATCCTGTGATAAAGTTCAAAATAAAAAAAATACAGTATACCTACTTCGCTGATATCATTACCATTGTATCAAATAAGAATTTAATGTACTTTAATAAATGTATTTTTGTGTATGTGTGTAAAATGAAAGACAACGATGTAGGCTAATCAGCTATAACTTAGCATTCAAGCCGAAGTTTCTTGCATTTGTGTCATGTTATTAAATATGAAAGCATGAACATTCGTTTTATTAGCTAAAAATAAATGGAGCAGGATTGTTTAGATTTGATGCATTTAAGTAAAAAAAAAAAAAAAACTAAATGCAGTTTGTTTGTTTAAACCTTACAGAAAACATGCCCTGAACTGTCACCGAATGAAACCGGCTTTATTCAGCGTGCTTTGCGAAATTAAAGAAAAAACAGGTAAGTTTAATAATGTGATCTAAATATTGCACTCTTGCATGGAAATTACTTAATATAAAAGTTTACAGTGGAATTGTAAGCAAAGCTAGAGAGACGCCATGTTGGACAAAAGCGACAATCTGAGGTTAATGGCGCAAAGCAGATCCACCTCTTTTGTCTTTAAAAAAAATATTCCTGGTATTTGTGTATACATAATAATTTATAATATTTATAAGACATCCCTGGATTTGCTTAAATGCCACCACCTTTTAACCTTTTTTTTTCATGTAAAAGGGACTTTTTACTCAGCTTACTTATGTTTTTCAGCTGTGCTAAGCTACCTCTTGATTAGCATCGAGCTAACTGGAAGTGTATTTACTGTGTTAATCACTTTGTTTTCATATATTTTACTAAGAAAAAACATAATTTAATACATTTGGGTGCTGTATGAGATTTTTGGACTTTTTTTTTTTTACAAAGATTTCTAATGATTTGATAAAAAAATAAAAGAAATGTTCCAGAAGTTTCTAAGCAATAACATATAAAATTATAAAAGCGCAAAGGTTGTGTAAACTCTTGTACAACCATATGTGCTGTTGTAAGAAAATATTCGATAACGAAATGGTGTAATGAAGCAGACTTCTCGGTAATATTCTTTTATTTTGTATTTTATTTTCTAAGTGTCTTATTCCTCTTGTAGTACAGATCAGTCCAGTGATCCCTTCACATGGTTTGGTAATACTCTGTGTGATTGTTATGATGGAAGCAGATGTTTGTTTAATACTTCTGGAAGGAGTCTCCAGTGTCAGTGCTTTTATAACAGTAAGATTTCCGCCACTGGAATGTCTTAAGAAACTTTAAACAGCTGAAAAGTAGTGATGGTGAAAAAAAATCTATTCAGTTATGATTTGTGATTCTTCTGTGTAGTGATTCATGTATCGCCACACTGAGTCTAAAATAGTAAAAAAAAAAATATATATATATTTTTTTTACATTTCTAAAAGAGATGAGCTGTTCAATCGATCAGTGACCAGAATCGGCTGGTTTTCAGTTTAATTGGCCGTGACCAGTGATCGGCTCATCAGCCTTAGATATAAAAGATTCCAAGTGGCTCAGCAGAAACACATTTTTATGGTGTTAGGTTATCAAAATGCCCCTTTTTCTTCAAACTCTGAGAGTGAATAAGTCACAAACTCACTTATTACATACGCTCACACAAGTCCCAAAACAGCTTGAGCGATAATTAGTGGAAATTCATGTGCGTTAGAAGTCCTGCACACGTTCACTGTCAAGTTGAGTTTTCATACTCTGGAGGGATTTGAGATGATAAAACGTCACAATAAAAAAAAAAAAAAAACGCTATTTACATGTTTTCATCCTGTGTTGTAGGAGTGCCGTTTTACGATACGTTTGTTTAGAAATAATAATTATGGCGGAAGACTCTTGTATTTGAAGTTATTTTGTATTGTTTAAATGCTGCTCCTGGATTTTAAGCGAGAAATGTTATAAGGGACAGGCTCCATTTAATTACTGATTAAAATTGTAACAAAATCTGTGAGTAATATGTAATATTGAATCATGATATTTATAAAATCTTTATACTTGGAGAATCTGCACCTTAGATATTATGACGATATCAGTGACTGGTAATTCCCAGCCCTACTGAAAAGTATGACGATGTTCAGTAACGGATCCAAAATGGTAGTAGTTCATAGTCAAGTTACAGTGGTGTAAGATGAATAAATATCTTCATAGATTTTTAGTCTCAAAACACAGTGAGTACATATTAGTTGAAAAATCGCTTTCGTTAGAAGAAAACCAGTGACTCTGCTTCAGTGCTCCAGAGTGCTGTTGATTATTTTTCTATATTAGACTTGGCAGCAGTCTAAATCAGGCCATCCCAAGGTCTAGGGGTCATGACCCCCCACACAGGGTCGCTTGGGGCTGCAAGGGAAACCTTTGAATCTCCATTATCTTACAAATTATTTTAAAATAATGATGAGTTTTTTAAAACGGGTTAGAATGAGTGAGTGTCTGTAAACTTTTGATAATCCCCGCCCCAATAGGTAAATATTAACCGTGTAAACACTCGATCTAATTGTTTCTCTCTTTGTGGAATCCATATATTCTTGCCGTGCATGTTTGCCCCACGTGGGTTAACATTAGGTGATGAGCCGAGTGTCCGGGAAGGAAATGTTGCTGATCTGTAAACTCTCCCATATCAGTCTTTATGTCAGACCTTCATTCACTGGCCCTCAGCCTGAGGCAGGAGCACTGATTGGCTTGCGATTTTGTAACCAATCGTACCGCAGAAGGCGGGATTTAACGGAAAAGCTTGGATACCTAACCCCAACCTGGAGGAAAAATAAACCTCTGTTATTTTTCAGCAGATTAAATCCTTCACAGAAGGCAGAACCACTTTGTGCATGTACACACACGCCCTTGTAAGCAGTCAAGTTGAAATCTCTAACCGGCTTAAAGAAATATCGTCCGTGAAAATGAAGCTCGTGTGGTGAATTCTTTCTGATCAGATTGAAAATGGACTCAAGAACTACTTTTTTTTTTTTTTTGTATTGAACTTCTCTTGTTTTATGAACCCACATCAATTAGACACGTAGTGACAAAATATTCAAATGAAGACACAAACAAATACACAAGCATATACTGTTTCACAAATTAAAATTTTTATTTGTCCTGTACACAACCATACACAGTATGATGAGCAATGAAATGCTTACAGGACTGTTTATGACCTTGAAAAGAAAAAAGGAAGTAAGGAGGCTTAAATGCTAATAGGGAAGAATATAAACTCTGACTTTTGGTACAATACAATAAATAAATAAATAAATATAAATATGGATAATTAAAATCTAATACATTTGATTTTAATTATCCATACTCTAACATATGGAGTTATCTTTAAGTATTCAAGTTAAATTGTCTCGATTAGTCCAGATGTTGATAATTTTTAAACTTCTTTAATTGTTGTTTTATTTGACCTTTTAAAAAAAAAAAAATAAAAAAAGTAGATTAAGGGGTTATTTTCACGTCCTCGTTTCGTTGTGTTTCCTCATAATGCCTAAATCATAAACGTTTCAGTGGGGAAGCTATCTTTTGACCTATATACCAAATAACCAGTGTAAGCATGGGAGAGTTCATAAAAATTGCGTTTTTCTGGAATTCTTAATGTGTGTCACAGTTTGAATGCGGTTTTCATGTTTTGACCCAGATGCTACGACGAGTCGCTTTTAGACGAGCAATGTTTAAACGGGTACAACGCTGTTTTAGTCTTCTTTAGTCTTTTTCTTTTTTTCGCATTCTAACTAATATGCCAAAAAAAGTTTTTGTGCGTCTACTGAACAAAGTAGCCTTGTGTTTTAGGTACTGTAACAGATTAATACTAATTGCTTTCATTTACAGTTAGCGTTTCAATATATATAAAAAATGATGCTGCATTCAGACATCTAGAAAACACTAAGGTCAGTGTTTTGAATTTGAGACTCTGATCACGACGGCAGCTGTAATGAAGGGAAAATGTTTGAACCTGAAACAGGGGCTCGTCTGTGTGTTTAACATGAGATCACATCACATGAAAATGCATTTAGCTCTAACGTGCGGTATAAGGACTGTCGCGGTTAAATCTAACGTGTGCGCGCGTAAGATGGGCAGAGTGTGTAGGCGTCATAATTGTGCATGCTGACGCAAAGTGTAAACCACTTTAACCATGTGCTGCTGACGTACGGGGTGGCATGCATGTCCAGCTGGTGATATTTTGTAAAAAAAAAAAAAAAAATGTTTTCTTTTATTCTAACTTTTCTTTGTTCTTTTTAATACAGGTTTCTTGTTATGTGAATTTGTGCACTTGAAGACAAACTTGTTAATTTTCCAAAGTGTAAATAAAACTTGGCTTGTGTGTGGTTATGCTACTGTAGTTTGCAATTGCAGTGTGTGTAGGTTCAGTTTAGCTTCTTCATGATCCGATGCTTGTGAAACATCCTCACGACTGTACGCCTGAATCACGTTTTTTTTTTTTTTCACATTCTCGCCAGGCCTGTCCATGCGAAACACTCAGGAGGAGGAGCCGCCGGACCCGCAGCTCGTCCGACTGGACAACATGCTCCTGGCCGAGGGCGTGGCCGGTCCGGAGAAAGGAGGCGGGGCCGCCGCCGCCGTGTCTGCGGCGACCAGCTCGGGCGGCATGTCTCCGGACAGCTCTCTGGAGCACTCGGACTACAAACAGAAGCTGAGCCAGATTCGTACGATCTACCACACCGAGCTGGAGAAATACGAGCAGGTCAGTGGAGAGGCGACGGGAGGAAGAGTTGAACAGAGCGTCAGTCACAAGGGCTATGTTTAGACCGCACACTCAAGTCATAACGTGATCTGAAACCAGATATTAGTAAACCCGTTCCTACGACCCGCCCACCCTCTTCCTGTTGCGAATAAGTAAGAGGAGAAGCTACCATGGGAATTAAGGTGGCAAATCAGATCGGTATCATACATATCACGTGTAGTATGGTTAAATGACATGAGATTTCTACTCGTTGCATGAGCTGGTGTGTACCGAAGCAGCCTGGCATTTGAGACTCGGGGTATCGAGACGCGAACGTGGAAATCATTCCGGTCGATAATCAGCACGACGGATAAAAGATGAACTTTCATCTAATAGCTACGACACGAGAAGCCGTATCGATTCAGGATCAGACGCAGTAACCGCTCATCTTCATCTGAAATGCTGTAATTGATCTGATCGATTGATTATATCAGTGCTATTTTTCCAGTTTTATATAGTACAGTTTTCCATGGACCGGCCATCACGCGCTTGTAACAAAGCATAATAAAGTGAATAGTAAGTCATAGATAAGTAAAAGAATTAGAAAAAGAGTAAAAGAATGAGATGATAAGTCATAATTATGAGAATTCCTACGATTTTAAAAAAAAATTTATTTATTGATTTTTTTCTTTTCTTTTGTGAATGCAATGCGCTTCCGTAGCAGACAACCCCAACTCCCAAAGATCGGTTGTTGGAAATCGCATAGGATGTTGAATCGCATGTTCATTTTACAAAATAAAACACTGGAAATAAAATCAAATGTGTATTTTTCATTCTGACCCGGTACCAAATCATCCACGGTACCAGTCCACGGCCCGTTGTTTGGAGACCACCGGTTTAGATTGTCCACTACGAAGTAATTAAATGAAGGGAAAAAAACCCTCCTTTTTATTTAATGTTCTTTTAATAGAGAAAATGTTTCTAATTTGAGTTTTAGAAGTTCTCACAGAGGATCCTGAAAATATTGTAAAACTTTTGAGCTGTGAAGGGAACAGTAAGAGATGTTGTTACTACCCTACCGTTGATTATTTTCCTTATAACCAAGGGTCCTAGAGTCCTCTTACGGCAGCAGTTTGACAATTATATGCAATATTTTATTATTATTATTTATTCATAGTTATCTATAATGATGTGGATTGTTTGTGAATGGCATCGATTCTTGTTTTTGTTCCTGTCCTGCTGCTATTAAAAACAAAAATGTTGTCGCATTAACACTGAAGACTCCTTCCAATCACCGGCTCTCTCCCTCTTGTGTTCCAGGCGTGCAGCGAGTTCACCACCCACGTCATGAACCTGCTGCGCGAGCAGTCGCGCACGCGGCCCGTCTCGCCGCGCGAGATCGAGCGCATGGTGGCCATCATCCACCGCAAGTTCAGCTCCATCCAGACGCAGCTCAAACAGAGCACGTGCGAGGCGGTCATGATCCTCCGCTCCCGCTTCCTGGACGCCAGGTGCGAGTGTGTTTGTGTACAGTGTCCATGTTTGCGCTTGTAAATATTTGCACTCTCGTTTCCGACTTGATGATAAGCCGATGAGTTGAGATGGTTCTGGAGAATTTATTGACATAACTGCGTAACTCTGACGTGCCAGGCGCAAGCGACGCAACTTCAGCAAGCAGGCCACGGAGGTGCTGAACGAGTACTTCTACTCGCACCTGTCTAACCCTTATCCCAGCGAGGAGGCCAAAGAGGAGCTCGCCAAAAATTGCGGCATCACCATCTCTCAGGTAACACAGGCGTGCAAAGGTAACGCCTTTTCATGGTGACATGTGTAGGAAAATCAAAATAACGAATGAAAAAAAAAAATGGAGAGGAGCGCCGGGGTTGTGAGATGATAAACACCTGGCCCGAAACTGAAAAACGATATTCCAAATAGTATAATGAAATAGAAGCAGGCGTCTGATAACTATGGTAACCCGTCTGTGGTTTAAGACGTGTGGGGATGTGAGCCGCCGAGACTGAGCTTCTCTTAGTAACGAAACAACAAACAAAGTAACATGATACAACAAAGCCTTTATGTGGCGGGTAAGCTTTCGTTAAAAGTGTGTGCGTGTGCGTGGTGCGTGTGTGTGGGGGTGGTCGACAAAACCTATTTTGACAGGATGTAATCACTAGGAAAGATGAATACAGTGTAATTGATCAGACTTTGCGTTTATATACACAAGCCGAAGTGGAAAATCGGCCTCGTTGAAGTGTTGTTTATTCATTATTCCGCCGTTATTTTTATTACGATAAGCAGCTCGTTCTGTCTCTCGGCGCTAGCAGATTGATTGATTTTCTGCTGGCGTTCGGTTTCACGCTGGCTCCGTATCGTAACAGGTGTCCAACTGGTTTGGCAACAAGAGGATCCGCTACAAGAAAAACATCGGCAAGTTCCAGGAAGAGGCCAACATTTACGCCATGAAGACGGCCATGGGGGCGACGCAGAGAGAGGGATCGCCCCAAACCCCCAACTCCACCGGTATGTTTTAAACAGCACATGATTTATTCATGTATTAAACATAATGAGGGGAGTCCTCTCAAGCAACAAGTCTTCGCTTCTTGACTTTTGCACTGGAGCTGCGAGCCTCATGGATCACGGTGGTGGATGGACGTCTGTCTCGCGTAAATACATAATCGTTCTAAATAAATACAGACCACATCTTCATGTACATGCCTTAAACATGATTATAGCACAGCAGCACTGAATTCTGGAATCAGGAAGTGGTGTTTAATTTCCTGTCAAGGCAGCTCGATCTAGTACGCCGTCATCGATTATCAGAGACGAATCACCAGAGATAACCCGATACGATACCATCACGATACCTAGGTGACGATTTGATTTGTGTCACAATATTAAAGTATGTTCATTTAGAATTGTAATGAAATCTGAAAGGGAAAAAAAAAAAAACTGATACCTTTAATATCGAGATTGAAATCAAATCGGCACCTGCAGTAGGTATCGCAATATTAAAGTCTTTTTGTTTATTCATTATAAATTAATTAAATAAATAATATAATTTGTTATTTTGGGGGATTATATCATTAAAATATATAATTAATTAATTATTATAATTTGTTTATTATTATAATAAAAAAAAAAAGATTTCATTACAATTCTAAACAAGCTTAGCAAATAATCCGCTCCCATCATGCGCACAATGCTAATGTTTTAGCTATTGCTAATGTTTAAGTAGTTTTTAAGTGCGCCACCTGTAGGGCGATAGAGGAACAACAATAGTATACTATTCCAAATTCGTGCATATATACTATATATACTACTGTGTGTGTGTGTGTGTGTGTGTGTGTGTGTGTGTGTATGTGTGTATATATATATATATATATATATATACACACACACAAAGACACACACACACGTACATAGAGACACACAAATAGTATGTATGCATAGAACAGGAACAGAAAAATAGTATGGTGTATTTTATGTTAATATAATCATAAATGATCATATATTAATTAACATAGCAATACAGTTAGTATTAAAATGTGTATAAAATAAAAGTTATTTTCCTGTAGTGTATATACATTTTTTGGCTTATATGAAAATAAAGTTGGGGGAAAAAAAGAAAAGAAAAAAAAAAAGGTCAGTGTGGTTATACGTGAATTCCTACACACAATTATTGCGATATGTATTTAGAAAGACACTGAAGAAAATTCCAGAAATCCAGCTGCAGTAAAGACTAACACAATGACAGGTTTGTAGATGTGATTACACACTGTACATCTCACATCTAGTCAGTACACACAGTGTGAGTAATGTGAGAACCAACCAAAAATTACCCATAATTCTGTTCAGTTTTTCTTTTCTTCCCTCTATCTCTGTTGAATTAAAATAGTTAACTCAATGCCTGGCGAACGAGTCTCCACTCCAGTGCTTTGTAACAGTCAGAAGTAAAGATATACGTCGAATTATTAGTATTATTTTAAACTTCCTCAATTAAATATCTAAAAAAAAAAAAAACGAGAAAGAGAGGCTTGTTGAAGGCGAGATGGTTTATAACTTTATTTTTGAGCATTCAATAATTTTTTTTATTTTTATTTTTTTTTAACATAACTATAACCAGATAAGAACTTTGATCTTGTCGTTATTTAGTTACTAAAATTGCAATTCATGTCCTTCCAGAAAGATGGAATAAAACTTTTCTTCTCCAAAAAAAAAAAAAAAAGAAAGAAATTTGAGGTACGTGTTCATATTTGGACACCGTGTCTTAACCCACATCACAGGCCTGGATGTGGCAGGACGTGGAAGATGTGTGTCGGCACCGATGACCGTTACGTGCTCGAGACGTCCGCCATGACACTCCAGTGCAAAGCGAAAGAAGCAAACCTTAGACATCAAACCCCCGTCTGCGTTCGTGTGTGTGAGGCCAGAAGTGCGCTAGAAATAAAATGAAGGATATCAGCACTAATGATCTTAATCTGGTTTTTGTATTGCGTTACTTGGACTCATGCTAACTGTAACTTGATATTAAGTGACTGAGTCGATCGGCAGCTTCCGATGTGATTATAGTGTTAAATATATAAAGAGGAATTAAATCGGCATGGTTGCAGTGCGCACAGTAATAATAAGCAGATGCTGCTGTGTGTGTGTGTGTGTGTGTGTGTGTGTGAGAGGGTTAGTGAAAGGGAAATTGAGCATGTCTTTTTTACAGATAACCTTTTGTCCCACACATACTGAACACATATACACACACACACACTTCTCCCAGGCTCAGGATCCTTCTCCCTCTCAGGGTCAGCTGATCTCTTCCTCGGAGTTCCTCCAGTGAACGGAGAGCAGCCTGGTTACCACATGGGGGCTCAGGTTAGACCCTTTCTCCTCCTTCATCACCCCATGACGCATGCTGCCTGTTCCCAATGCATGAACACGTGCACGTTCAGTCATCTGTGTTATTTTGTGCTTGTATGCACACATGTATACCATATGTATAACGATTGTGTGTGAACCACCTAATTTCTTCCTTGTCCTCTCTCTCTCTGGTAGGACTCGCGCTTTTCAGAAAGACTCTATAGTCCCAGAGAGAGCCGGGTGAGGAGATCATTACATACGCATGATTAAATTTTTTTTATTTTATTTTTAACGTTTGTGGGGGGGGGAAATTGCAAGAGTGAAAAAGTTCAAGCTGTCAGCAATGTGGCTGTTTCTTTTACGTTTACATTCATTTACATTTGAGCCATTTGGCAGACACTCTTATCTCATTATACATCTCCTTGAGGGGGTTGGGGGTGTTTCTCAAGGGAACAGCGGTGGTAGCTTGGCTTGACGGTGCTGGAGTTTGAACTTTTGACCTTCTGATCAGCCTTAACCACCTCGCACTCTCCTGCCCACGTGCTCATGCGTGACTTCAAGACACTTCCCATTTCAATACATTTTTCCTCAACTAATCATTCTTCGTTCGAATCGAATCCTTTTTCAGTCACTCTTAGAACTCGGGTTCTGTTGTTGTTAAAACGAGACTGGAACAAGCGTGCGATGTTCTATTTTGTGAATTTTTATAAATAAACCGCTAACTTATCTGCTAATATCATAGTGTTGTGAACAATCTGTTAACTGATTGAATATTGAATACAAGCTGCAATAGTAACATGACATGATACTAACAAAACCATGCACTACAAGGAGTGTCACATTTAATTTAATTATTTTAATTTTGTTCTTTGTGTGTAATCTAAAAAGAACACGCAAATAAATTAGTCCAGGAAATTATCTTACAATGATTAGTTTTAGTCCTGCCTGACTAATCACTAAATTGTTGAACAATTGGACCTGTGGAATTACTAAATCATAATAGGCTGCAGTTTATAACGGGTATGATACGCATAGTCTGGAATTTATGTAGAGTTTCTCAAAAAAAAATTTTTGTATTTTTTAGTATTTAGTAAATTTAGTATACAGAGTGGGCCATTTATATGGATACACCTTAATAAAATGGGCATGGTTGGTGATATTAACGTCCTGTTTGTGGCACATTAGTATATGTGAGGGGGCAAACTTTTCAAGATGGGTGGTGACCATGGTGGCCATTTGGAAGTCGGCCACCTTGGATCCAACTTTTGTTTTTTCAATAGGAAGAGGGTCATGTGACACATCAAACTTATTGGGAACTTCACAAGAAAAACAATGGTGTGCTTGGTTGTAACGTAACTTTATTCTTTCATGGGTTATTTACAAGTTTCTGACCACTTATAAAATGTGTTCAATGTGCTGCCCATTGTGATGGATTGTCAATGCAACCCTCTTCTCCCACTCTTCACACACTGATGGCAACACCGCAGGAGAAATGCCAGCACAGGCTTCCAGTATCCGTAGTTTCAGGTGCTGCACGTCTCGTATCTTCACACCATAGACAATTGCCTTCAGATGACCCCAAAGATAAAAGTCTAAGGGGGTCAGATCGGGAGACCTTGGGGGCCATTCAACTGGTCTGACACTAACCCACATTGGATAGATCCCTCCAAGACTGTTGGAACAAAAAAAGTGATGGTATGGTGTGGTATATGGGGTACAAAGATAGTGGGGCCATTCTTCATCAATGGAAACCTCAAGGCCACTGGATATTTGAAATTGCTACATGATGATGTGTTTCCCTCTTTATGCACGGAAGCTGGCACGTTCCCTGAGTTTTTCCAGCAAGATGGTGCACCACCACATTATGGGTGTCAGGTCCGAGCATTCCTAGATGAACAGTTTCCTGAAAAGTGGACTGGTCGTCGTGGGCCAGTTGAATGGCCCCCAAGGTCTCCCAATCTGACCCCCTCCCTTAGACTTTTATCTTTGGGGTCATCTGAAGGCAATTGTCTATGGTGTGAAGATACGAGATGTGCAGCACCTGAAACTACGGATACTGGAAGCCTGTGCTGGCATTTCTCCTGCGGTGTTGCTATCAGTGGTTAAATATCGCAATTTAAACTGCAATATCTGAAAATAACCACAATGTGATTTTATTTATTTTAAGTCAAGTTTTTAAGCAACCCTAGTTTATTCTAAAACCCTAGTCAAGATAGTCAAATGCTAGGCTTTATTATCACTAATGTAGAGAAAATATTTCACAATAAACAGTAGCCTTTTTTTGTGAAATAATGTTTATAGAAAATATTATTTAACATTTTGTGCCCTTGGAATTCTGAGATTCAATCTGATTAATTTAATTTATTTATTTATTTTTTGAGTCAAAAGTGAGTTATTTTTTTCTTTGACAGAAATATATATATTTTTTTGTTGCATTTCTTTTGGATTTTTTATTTGGTAAATAAAAAGGTACAGTTTTGTAATCGAAAAACATTTCGGAACAACATCTCATAACCACTTAGAGTGAGGATAGAGGATGTATATATTTATGTGTATATATAAAACGGTAGTCTAATATTGTGCCATATTGTTTTATATATTTATATATACCTTTTACGCAACAACGAAAACAAACAAACATTTTTCATTTTAAATAATGAGGCGTCGCTCTAAAATCAAAAAGACCCTCAAACTGCTTTCTTATTGAGACTTAAACATCACTATGAGTTGGTCACAAGCATGCTCCTTGTATTTTCTGCTGTGATTTTGTACTGAGTAGCATAGCTGAGTGCCGATCCACAGATGAACTCTTATTATTTTTAGGAAATATAGATTTGTCATTAACTGTAAGTAAATGTGCATGCTTAATAAAATGGGTGGGGGGGTCTTTGAATGGTGTTAATTAAAAATAATCCGGGAAGGTTTTACAGAACTCTGCTCTTTAATGTTGAATCCGGAAAAAAAAAAGTTCATGATTTTAAAATTACTTTTCTGAGAAAACAGAGAGGTGGGGTAAAAAAAAAAAAACAAAAAACAGGTTCAGGTATTGACGTACGTATCACGATTTGTGTGGTTGCGTTTGAGGTGGTAACATATTGCACTTCCTCTATAATCCTACAGGTGGCGCACTCTAAACTGTTCACTCATCGGTAGGCAGCATATTGTCTTGTGTGGCCCAGTTTGTAAAATTTTTAAGAAAAATAAGGAGTATAAAATGCGGGTACAGGTATTTATGAAATATTGGTACTTACAGAATCTCAAAACAAATCGAATGGACCCCCGGGAATCCTGATCATAACGTATCGGCTGCTCCTGCGTGAGGCACTGTGTTACAAAAATCATTTTAATGGATGTACAGTGGAATTTAATTCCTCCTGGACGTGAGTTCTTAAGGCGAAACATCGTATTCCGATACGAATTTTCTCATAAGAAATAATTTATACGCAAAAACAAATTGTTCAAGCCACACAAAAAACATACCAATATTACAAATAAAATGTGCGTAAAAAATCACGTAGCTTTTGATCACATGCCGTAACGGCATTCGCAGACTGAAAAAATGTTTGTACGATTTGTAAACTTCACTGCGCCTGGCTTCGAACGGCTCACAGGCATACGCGCAACTTGGTATACGACATGCAGTGTAGGCGGAGCTGACATTTATTTTATTTATTTATTTTAACACACAGATGTACTTTAAAAAAAAATATATTAATGGTATGCAGCATAAATAGTGGTCTGGTTATTCATATGAGTATTTACCTTGCTTGTGTTTTCTCTTTTGTGTGTGTGTGTGTGTGTGTGTAGACTAACGGGACCTGGCAGGAACAGAACACGCCTCCTTCTCCACCCGGAAGTGAGGCCTCCGACAATTCAGACTGATGGCTGCCGCCGTTCCCTGGCGCGTCTGAGAGACGAGGAGATAACGGAGAGAACGATGGTCACTCTTCTGCAAAAGTGCGGTGTTTTTAGTTTTGCCTTTTTTTTTTCTTGTTTTTTTTTCCTCAAAGGGAAAAAAGGTCAATATCTGGCAAGTGTGTGCACAAGAGAGAGAGACACTAAGGAAATGTCTTTTATTTAGGCTCATGTACTCGGATGTTTTTATTTTATTATTATTATTATTATTATTTTGTTTATAGTTTTGTTTTTTTGTTTATTCCATCGCTACTTCCACTACACGTTACTGCAATATTAGGGTTGTGAAGAAGGAGGGGAATCTTTGTAAGGTGCATTAAGTCTGCTTTTCTTTATAACTATAGTACTATTGTTACTGTTATCACTGCTAATCTAACCCTGTATTGTTTCTTTTTTGTTTTTTCTGACGCTCAGATAGAGATGAATTGGCATGGCTAAAAGGGGCAATAGAGAATAATCCAAAGATCGTTTTGTCTTTTGTTTGTGTGTGTGTGTGTGTGTGTGTGTGTGTGTGTGTGTGTGTGTGTGTGTGTGTGTGTGTTTTCTTTTTTTTTTACTGTGTGTACCTGTTTTCCGAATGGGGTGCGCTTACCGTCTTTATTTTACGGTTTGAATGCGTATATCAACAGTGCTGTCTTTCTCTGTACAGTGAAACACCTGTATTCTCTACCTCTTTTACAATAAAGACTGTCTGTGTACACATTCAGCCACGCCGCCACAAAGCCTCTCATTTAACCTGGATCCGCTGGGCGAATGCGAAAAATCCCTTTATTTGCTCAATTTCCCATCATACCCCTGATATAGTCGATCAATTGAGATGTCCTGTAGTTGAGGATTTTTTGTGACATGATTATGCAATATTATGCCTCATACTCAGTGTTGGGGGAAGTTACTAAAAACAAGTAATCTACTACAAATGACTAATTACTACTTTAAAATAGTATTACATTTAAGAAGTCACTGTGTGCGCCTGTGATGGGCTGCGCCTCAACCTGTTGTTACTCCTACGCTCACTCTGTAGGCTCCCCACGTAGACGCCCCCCCTCTTCTGCCATGCGAGCGGGCGATAATTACTGTTAACGGATCTCAAGCTTTCTCTGCATTAAAAAAATCCTCCCCTCCTCCCTTCTTTAATCCTTCTCCTTCCCCGTTTTTTCTAAATAAAATCACCCCTTTTCCCGCAAGACCTCACCTCGTGTATGTGGTGCCACCCATGCAAAAAGAGCGAACCCGTTACATCAAATGTAAAACTACAAAGCCCTCCGACAATTGATTCAAGCGCATAAACAAATGCGTTTGGTTAATTTTTAAACACTACATTCGTAACGCTAGAAACGTAATGTTATTGACGTTGGTAACTGTACTGAAGTTACATGCATTTAAAATGTAACGTGTTACATCACTGCGTTATCAGGAAAAGTAATTAAATTACAGTAATGCGATATACACAACTCTGATCATAATATTTAGATTTGATGATAATCTGATGAAATGGGTGTGTTGTGAAAGAAACCCAAGAAACATTCATTTTTAAAGATTCTTAAACAAAACTTCACTAATGGTATAAACGTGATCAATATTTATAAGAGACATCAAATACATTATGTTGATGAGACTCTTGGTCGCAGTAAAACAAGGCTGAATACATCCATGAATAACTGTCCCGGCTGAGGTGGCTTGGAGCCCAATGTCGGCCTGGTTCTTGGAAATCGACGGCTAACTTGCTGAAGAGATGCATCTGTCTCTTCACACAATCATTCACCACTTTCCGGGATCTCGGCTGGGAGTTATTGCCACACACCATACAGTCCTGACCTCGCTCTAAGTCATTTCTACATGTTGGTGCCATTAAAGCACCAGGTTCTGGAAGGTCACTGTTTTAGATCACTGAGAAAACTCGATGGTATCCAAGCACTAGTGAAACACTTGGGTAAGTGCAGTGGTATAGCAGGGGATTATGTAGAGAAATAAAGGGAGTTTTTTTTTATTGTCTTGTAACTCGTGTTCTGTTATTCTGCACCAATAAAATCCCAGTTTGACTTGAACAGCCCTTAAATAAATAAATTGTTCATCGTTGAAAGGATAATGAACTTTTATGATTTCACACTCTTGATTGTGTTTGTTTTGCCATTTAATCAACTTGATTTTCTTCAGACGTGGTCACTGTTATGGGAATGAAAAACAACATGCTATTAAAATACTGCATAGAAATACAATAGTTAAGTTTATGGAATGAGACATTTTAAAAAGTTGAACAAACACTACATTTTATTTTACAAATTTGACATTTCATGCCGGGGAAATAAAAATGGATTTATTATTATCATATAATACATACAACCAACTACAAAAGCCCAAATACGCATACAGCATAGGTTCTTTTCTTAGTTAATTATGGAAACCTAACAAAGTTTGCAAAATAATGCATAATTTCTTTCATGTGATTAAATTAATAGGGCTAACGTTAAAGCAACTATATAACAAAGAGGTTAATTTCAGAAACGTCAGATTAATAACTAAAAACAAGCAAAAGCCATCTTGATCTAAATAAAATTGTAATAAAACTAGAAAAAGTTATATTAAGTTATCCAAATGTTTTCCTGAAAGGTTTTATGAAACATTTTAATACACAAACATTTCCAAAAGTATAAACATGAATGAAATAGTACATCAGTAATATTTACCTGTCATTTTGTAAAAATAATTTCTAAAAACATTACTTAAAGTAGAAAAATAGAGCGCATTCAGCATATGTAGCTTAAAATTTTTTTTTTTTTTTTTTTTTTTACATTTTTAAAGATATTTTTGGAATGCAGAAATTCGATAGACTGCTAAAACGAAGTGTATTGTACTAAGTGTATTTAAAAATATATATAAACATGCATTAGCTCTGTATGAAAAATAAAGTGCTGAGTAATGGAATTAAACTTGAAACTTCTTGCAATCCATAGCTTCATGAAAATCTGTTACGGTCACATAACAGTCTGAATTGACCTGGGTTCGGTATTGACCGCCCCGGTTTGACTTTTTATCTCGCAGCTCTTCTTCCTCTCTCTCCCAGAGTCTGTGTTACACACCATCCCTGCACTTCTGCTCTCGGATTGGCTGGAGCTCGGCTTAGGGTGAGGTACGACCACTACTTCCACTTGCTCGTTAGCTAGTTTCTCCGGCAGATCGTTGACCCCTGGCTCTGGTTGGTTGGCACTGAGGCGGCGCTGCAGAGCAGGTTGTGTGCAGGAGAATGAACGCTGCCGGGGTGCTGGCTGAGGACACAGGAAGTGGGGTGTTGTCGCTCTGATGACTTGATGTGCTCCGTCTCTTTCCTCATCCTCTGCTTCTGAGGTCACTTCCTGCAGCGTGCTGATTGGACGTGATGGGCGGCTGAGGATCCTGGGGCTGACTAGCGCTGTCGTGGATTGGTTTGTCATTGGCCGCCAGCTTTGTGGTGTCATATATTGCCAGTCGCTGTTGACAAAAAAAAAAAAAAAAAAAACCCGATATAGCAACGTTAACGATGAGTATAGTTTTTGTTCAAGTTTGCCTATTTGAAAACCATAAATTTGCCAACTTTACCTGGGCTGGGGTGAAGACATCTCCCTGGGTCCTACAACCCCAGAAAACGAAGAGCTCCTTCCTGGCAGACATGGAGGTGATGCCACCCATGGGGAATACATGTAAGTCCGATCATCCCATAGTACCTCAGTAGTTGGGGCCACAGGATACGGGCTCTGGTGGACTCGGTGGGCCAGTAGAAGCTCAAGGATCTGATGATGGAATCCTTCCTGGGCCACATCTATTGGCCGACGCCCCCTGCGGTCTGCCAGCTCCTGATTGGCGCCATTTAGGAGGAGGAACCTGGCGGTATCGTAGCAGCCATGGAGAGCCGATAGAAACAGAGCTGTCTCACCCTAGAAATAGAACATGCCGAGGATTTCAAGTGCAAACCAAAGCTACCTTGAAATACACTGTACGGACAAAAGTATTTGGCCAACCCTGTTAATTATTGAATTCAGGTGTTTCAGTCTTAATGCCTCAGCATACCAAGACGTCTTTTACAATGCTATGCTTCTATGCAACTTTGTGGCAACAGTTTGGGGAAGGCCCTTTTCTATTCCAACATGACTTTGCCCCAGTGCACAAGGTTTGATGAGTTCTTGACTGGGCCGCACAGAGAGAGCCCTGTGACCTCAACCCCATCGAGCACCTTTGGGTTAAACTGGAACAGAGATTGCGAGCCAGGCATTCCCGTCTAACATACAGTAGGACGTCTGACCTCATAAATGCTCTACAGAACGAATGGGCACGAATTCCCACAGCAATGTTGCAAAAGCTTGTGGACAGCCTTCTAAGAAGAGTGGAAGCTGTTAAAGCTGCTAAAAGGCAGACCGAATCCATACTAAAGTATTTGTATTTGGATACAATGTCATTACACTCACTCACTCATCGTCTATACCGCTTTATCCTGTATTCAGGGTCACAGGGGCCTGGAGCCTATCCCAAGAGTCTTAGGGTACGAGGCAGGGTACACCCTGGACAGGGTGCCAGTCCATCACAGGGCAACAATGTCATTACAGGTTTGGCTAAATACATTTATCCCTATAGTGTCTAGTAGTAGAGGGGGAAAAAAATCAGGTTGTTTTACCTTGTGATCCTGCATGTCCACTGCAGCGCCGTAACGTATCAGTGTCCGAGCTAATGAGAGGTGGTTTACTGAGCATGCCCAGTGCAGGGCGGATCTCCCTGGCAGAGAGAGTGAATTTAGAGAGGAGGGAAATACAGGAAAGAGGAGGCTCCATCACACACAAAGAAGCAGATAGAAGCAAGCGTGCAGTAGTATAAGGGAGCTAGAAGGAAAAGTTAAAGTAATAAGGCTATAGTGCAATTTGAAGAAAGTGGAGGTAGTTGTGAATGGTACTGGCTAAACAAAAATAGCTTGTAAAAGGTCTTCGGTGAAACAAAGCAGAGCAACGGAAGCTATTATACATGTATTTACACTAAACACGCCACAGCGCGTTAACTTTGCTCAGAATCATCAGCAGGGATTAATGGTTCTGACAGCCCGTGGGGGATTAAGAAGGCACATGAGGCAGGAAAGGACAGAGGAAGAGGAGGAGGAAATGGGGAGAGCAGAGAAACGCATGTTACTCCCCATCTACCCATGAAGCCACTTCTGTGTAGACGTTTAAAACCCCAGTCAGGAGTCACTGCATCTATCTGGGCAGTCTACATCTAATCATTAAAAATCACAAGGTAGTGGTATGTACAGTAGATGTGATCTTCAGAAGAAGGATCCTGAAGAACCCAACCAAAAATATTTAAAATACAGGTTTGGAAAGGTTGGCGGGAGCAAGTGATCAGATGCGAATATCATTGCAAAAAAATATCACATCTATTAATTTCTCTCTGTACCCGTCAATCTTACTATGGGATTAGTAAGAATTCCTATTAAAATGGATAGGCAAGATTACAGGACAGTTTAAGGTAACCTTAACAGTGTTTTCAGCTCTATTGCGTGTGACTGGTGCTTTAAAAGCCAAATAGGGTCAAAAATATGTGGACACCTCACCATCATGTCCATACACTGCTTTAGCTTTCACTGGAACTTGAGAAACTGAGGTCCATAAACACATAATTTCCCAATGTTGGTGTTGAAGATCTTGAGCAGCCTGCACAAAGCATTGGCCTCAACTGCACTGAACAGTTTTTGGGATGAACTGGACCACAGACTGCTCTACAGTCTTCCTCGTCCAACATTACAAATGCTCTTGTGGCTGAATGAGCTCAAATCCCCACAGCCGTGTTTTAAAACCCAGTAGAACATTTAAGTGGAGGCTGCTATAGCACGAATGGATAGATCAGCTCAATGGTTTTCAAAAAGGACATGTGGTTGTGATGGTCAGATGTCAACATACCTTTTGGCCATATAGTGTAAAAACAGAACTACCCAAACAAATATATTCCCGATAATGATTGGCAATTGGCAGAGCCAGATAGACAGGAACCATGAATTTGATACATCTTTGATGGATACAGCTGTTCCTCCTGTTACCTCCACTTAGAACCTTAGTTAAGTTTTAGGAAAGTGGTAATTACCTGTGTGGTCGGTGTTGTTGACAGGCACCCCAGCTCTGAGGAGCTCTAGCACCACCCGATCGAGGCCACTTCTAACAGCTCGGATCAGAACCACAGAGCCGTCAGGGCCGCACCACTGGACTGGAGCTGACTGTGGTGGAAAAGACCGAAATGACCAGATCAGATATGGGGTAATGGTTACTTCCTGCTGAGGTTAAACCTCGCAAATTGATTACACTTCATTAATGAAAGTAGAAATCAAAATTCTAGCAAGGGACCCACAAGTGAGTTGCATTAAAGGTAAGAGAAAAAGCTATATGGCTTGGATCAATCTATGTGACCTGGTGATGTCTGATGATCATGATGATGTCTGGTGTGGTATGCTAATGGAAAAAGGACTGTTATCTTCAGCAGCCAGCATGTTAGTACTGTAGATTCAAATGACAAACAATGTTACCTAGAATACAGAATACCAATTATACTGAAAACAACTGAACCATAATGCACAGTGATTCAGATCTCTCCATCTATCCATTATGTGCAGGGACGTAGGGAGCCAGGATCCTATCCCGGGAAATTTATGGCACAAGGCAGAGCATGCATTCATACACACTATGAGCAATTTTGGAAATGCCAATCAACCTGTTCTGCATGCCTATGGGAGGAAACTGAGCATGGGGAGAACATCCAAACTCCACACACAGGACAGGGGTCAAGATTTGAACCCACAGCCCTGGAGGCAACAGTGCTAACCACTAAACCTCTGTGCAATTCTTTGCCATTTCTACTACCATTCAAATCTTCTTTTCATTTTTGCTTTTTTGATTACCCTTGGAACTGATGAACACTCACATTGCTTGGGGTCCTCTGTTGTGTGGGAATTGAGTTCCTGTCCCACCTTCTTGGAGGACCTGATAATTATCGCGAATGATCAAAAGTAAATTGTTAACACAGGGAAACTCATACCTACATGTGAACTGATTATAAACCCGAGGTATGTATCTTACTTATGGGGACTTGCTGGTGACTGATGTTGAAATGTTTCTGATCTGGAGATCTGTGGTCGCGGATTGTCCTGCTGATGTCCTCCATTGAGCTCTGGGTCACGTCTGTGTCACTGCCGATATCCACCGTCTTCTTAAGAGGCCTGCAGGTGTAACGTGTCCAGAAGACATTAACACCGTTTCCTCACACAGCTTGACTGGTAGATCAAAAGAGTTTTGCTGGCTCAATACAATATACTATATAATCAGAGCCTGTGTGAAAGGATGGGAACAGGAAGGATGATGCAAAGGCTATTTTTGTCTTTGGTACACAAGGAAACGTTCTCATGACCTTTAGCGCAAGCTCTACATTGCACTTTCAAAAGTTTTGCTTGTATATCCTGAGAAACAAAGGTCTGAGAAGTTGTTTGTTTACCGTACCAGTCAAAGATACAGGAGCTTTACCTCATACGGATGGCATCCTCTCCGAGTGGTTCCCTGCGCTTCTTTCCCAGGTCCCTCCCTTTCTTCTTCTTCTTTTTCATGTCGTTTCTGCCCTTCTCCCTAGCTATCCTTCCATTTCTTTTGTTCTCCTCGGAAGACCGTTGAGTCCAGGATTTGCTCTCACTGTTGTTGTCAGTTGCAGTAGATCTATGATGCACTCTGTCTCCATGTTCTCTTCTATGCCGTCTCCTCCAGATCCATACCAGTATTGCAAGTCCCACTACAGCCAGTGCTACCCCAATGCCCACCGCAGTGCCAACCACGGGCCACAGCCATGCAGGAGAACCTGTATTATTAAGCATGGAAGACATAGAAAGACAAAGGAAACGGCTATGAAGGCCCTGAGGTCTTCACACCATTTTCTTCACTATTAATGTTACATTCTTATGTAACTGTGTTTCACTGCAGTTGGGCGAACATACCGTCAGAATTCTTGATGGGCGGTAGGATCACTTTGATCTCCTTATCAGTGCCCCGGATGCTGAGGAGTGCATGGATCTCAGGTTTGATGTGGGCCGGGGCAGAGTTCAACTCCAGCATGGCATTCAGGAAACCTGCTGCTTCCGATGCGTAGGGAAAACAAGAGAATGGTAGCTGGGAGCATGGCCTGTTATCCACTTGTAGGAACAATAAAGTCCTGTATTGAAACGGAATGAAAAGATTATTACATTTATTAAATGACTGAATGACTCTGCTGACGTAATTCTGTGGGCTCTGTTAGCAAATAGTAGCTTAGCCAGGGTTTTTTACCAAGACAATTGAAAAATATAGGATGTTTAGAAGGCGTAAGAATCTTATACGTAAATTAAATTCAATGTGTAAAAAAACATTAAAAAATTCAGGTTCGCTATATGGCCAAACCTGCAATGACATTGTATTCGAATACATACAGTATACTTCAAAATGGAGTCAGTCCCCATTTGTTATAACAGCTTCCACTCTTCTTGGAAAGCAGTCCACAAGATTTTGGAGTGTTACTGTAGGAATTCGTGCCCATTCATTCTGTAGAGCATATACTCTATGAGGTCTGGAACTGATGTAGGACGAGAAGGCCTGGCTCGCAATCTCCGTTCCAGTTCATCCCAAAGGTTGAATGATGGGGTTGAGGTCAGGGCTCCATGCAGGCCAGTCGAGTTCTTATACACCGAGCGCATCAAACCATGTCTTTATTGTCCTTGCTTTTGAGTTATGTTGGAATAGAAAATGGCCTTCCCCAAACTGCTGCCACAAAGTTGGAAGCATAGCATTGCCCAAGATGTATTGGTGTGCTGAAGCAATAAGATTGCTGTTTACTGGGGATAAGGGGCGTGATTAATTAAAACAACTAAATTAATTACTTATCAGGTTTGGCCAAAAAAAATTTTCCATATAGTGTATGTCACAACCAATTCTTTGCTGACAAACAGGAAACTGCACTATTCTTGGCTAAATTATTGCTCTAATTGCTGGGCCATCATTACCAGAATGAATGCCCCATGCAAGGCTCTAGAGCTATTGGGGTCAAGGCCCTAGAGCTATTGAACTAAGAGAGCCAGGCTATTTATCTACAACCACAGATGCAAGAAGTTAAAGGTGTCACCTGTTGCTCTTGTAGTTAGGCGGTTGTTGGTACAAATCCATCAGCTGTTGTGCGTCCATAGTGAGGAAGTTGGCACTGGGCTGAAGTGGCACCACTCCTCTTAGTTTGACGCTGGTTTGGAGCAGGATGCTGAGAGCCCAAAGTAATGAACTGTTCTGCAATGGCACTTTGTGAAAAGGAATTGCTGTATGCAGGATCAGCGTTCCTTTGGCCCAGTTGGGATGCTGTTTTTTGTAGTTTTTTACACAGTCTGAACCATCCCACCCACAGGGAGCAGTGTTGCAGCTCTTCTCGCAGTGCGTGTTGTCGAAGTGGTCACGGCAATACTGAATGTACCCAGGCCTGTAAGAAAGAAGGGATCACAAATTATAGTTTAGTTCTTTCTTTACAGTATATGTGAGTTCAGAAGTCCACATCCAAGACATTTTTCTAATTGTACATAATTTTAAGCTTGCAATTGATTTTTGTTCAGTTTCCTTATAGGTTTTCTACAGGCAACAAACTAAGAAAGTGAGACGAGGCTTTTGTCTCCTTAGGCCAAACTTTAGCATTACATGACAGATACAAAAAATAACAGGTCTTGGTCTGGGATTCAGACCTTTGGATTGATATACAGTTCAAGCAGACCTGACAAGATATGTCCGATATATTGACATAGTCAGATTATTACTTGCAGGATTCTTTGGGCGTGAGGCAGTCGAAGCCGTCTTTCAGACACTGGGAGCCAGAACATTCCTCATTGCATACTCCATTCGCAAACTTGTCTTTGCACATTTTATCTGTTGGACAGCTGCTCCATGGATCACCGGGTGGTTCTTTAAAGAGAGCAAGCCAAAAAGAAATCAAGCAGCTAAAATACATCGATCAAACATAACAACATAAAACATTAAGCTCAATATTGTGTCAATTATTTGCCTTGCGCCACTGGGGCAGCTCTGAAAACACTCGGGTCACGACTCCACAAAC
The DNA here is from genome assembly GCA_030347435.1 of Clarias fuscus. Classification (NCBI taxonomy): domain Eukaryota; kingdom Metazoa; phylum Chordata; class Actinopteri; order Siluriformes; family Clariidae; genus Clarias; species Clarias fuscus. Next base: position 22,214,415 of record CM059226.1, on the reverse strand, counting down.
CCTCTTGTGAGCAGACTTGTTTCGAGACTGGGATGGTGGCCTTGACCTCATACCTAATTAGCACTAAAAATTTGTTGCTTTTTTGCTCATTAGTAAGATTACTGGAAGTTCACAGGAATGATGAAAAAACAAACACCAACCAATGGGCAGTTGTGTCACTTTGGACGTTCTTAAAGTATCTTAAAGATATTTTCAATATCTTGTTACAGTTGTGGCAGCTGGAGGAAGGTGGGATATATTAGGCAGCAAGTGAACCTTTATTCCTCAAGTCGAAGTGCTGGAAGACTTGACAAGGGCCAAATAGTGATGGCTAGAGGACTGCGTCAGAAAAACTCCAAAACCGCAGCTCTTGTGGAATGCTCCTGATCTACAGTGGTCAGGACATACCAAAAGCGGTCCAAGGAAAAAAATGGTATACTGACGACAGGGTCATGGGCGGCCAAGGGTCACTGAAGCAGCACTTGAGGAGCAAAGGCTGACCTGTGTAGTCTGATCCAATAGAAGTCCTACTGTAACTCAAATTGATGAAAAGGTTATCAATGTGCTGAGCACACAGCACATCACTATAGGGACCTACTCAATATTAGGTAGGTGGTCATATTATTATTGCTGACCCGTGTATATCGGTATGTATTTGTGCATCCGATGAAGTGTGTCATGTCCTCTATTGTTTTTACACAATAATAACATTATTAGCAAATGCTAAAGTAAAAACAGTGCACCAAGTGCTGAGTATTGTGTTTATGTGTATTTATTTTCTCCCTTGTTCGAACAGTAAAAACAGAAGCAGAAGTGAAGAACTAAGCAAGAATCTGTAGCTTAAAAAGCGGGTCAAACTGCACAAAAGGCGCGTCACGGGCCGAGATGGAGGGGAAACGGGAAACTCAGGCTCTGACACAAACAGGAAAGGTGAACCGGAAGAGGTGTGCAGCAACAGGAAACAGAGTGGAGTGGGAGTGGGTCAGGGCTGAAGGGCAGCGACCATGGTGATGATGAACGTAATGGAGGGGAACAATAGGCTAACAGGTGTGGAGGACAATGAAGTCTTTTACAGGCCAAACCAGAGCTGTTTTACTGTATATTGCAAATATATTCTAAAAGAATGTCAAGGCCTATCATTTTGATCAAGGCTAACGGGAATGTTATTTTCCAAAGCACAGTTATAAAGGTCTAAAAAAAAATGTAATTAGCTGGAGCACTTATATTTAATCACTTAGTACATAATTAAGCTGCCTGGGTTCATACAGATGCTTCAAAACGAAATTTCAGGAGCTCTGAACAAGAGATTTTAACCAGGACATGGGAGTCTTGCCTAAGCTCATATTTGTATAAATGCTGAACAGTGGATGGGATACTGTGTGATTCTTAAAGTCAAAGTATTTTAGATAGCTAATATACATTTAAATCAAATAAGCAAGGCTATACAAACAGTAATCAAACAGATTATTTGTAGTGTAAGCATCTTAGACCAATTCTAACTTGATTGTTAATGATTAAAGAAAACTGAAGAATAGACTTGGGAACCCATTTAATTAATTAATTTACTTTGTGGACTTTTATTCAGGTGCACCTGCTTTAGTTCATCCATCCATTTTTCATTAACATATATTGTTCCTTCTTTCCTTCATTCCATTTCACTTCTACTATTCATCTGACCTTCGTTCTTTCCATTCAGCCATCCAAACATCCAGCCATCCAGCCAAATATTGTATCTGTCCTTCTATCCAAACATTTATTTGTTCATCTGTTCTTCCAGCCATTCATCCATCCATTGGTCCTTCCTTTCATCCATCCATCCATGCATTTGTCCATCCATCCATCCATCCATCCATCCATCCATCCATCCAAGTTGATCTTGACTCACCATGACATAAACTGCTGAGGGGCCATAACATGAAGATCAGACCCTCCACCAGAACCATATTAAATGTTCAGTCCCAAATCGCTCTTCTCCTTTTCCTTCCTAGCAATTTTACACACGCTCTGTGATGCCAACCACAAGCAATCCCTCTCTCTCTCTCTCTCTCTGCAAGCTTTTTCCTTCAGCCACAAGTCTGTGTATCTTTTTAAATCCTTTGGTCTTAGCTCTTGGACCCCATGCAAAAATACCCAGAGCCGTGTGAACGGTTATGTCCACGCCTCCTTGATTTTCTCCCTCATTCTTTTTCAGCGGATATCTGGACTATTTCCTGCCACTGTGTGGAAATGAATTAGAGTGTGTATATGTGTGTGTGTGTGTGTGTGTGTGTGTGTGTATGTGTGTATTATGGCTAGGTTGCAGTCCTGTAGATTTGTATTTCAGGAAGTCTGAAAAGGTCAGTTATCCCCACATCCAGACATGAAGCATTGTGGAATAAGTACATGTCTAACCTTGAACTAAAAGGTCAAATCGGCCAACATTTCTTTAAAACGAGTAGTAAGAGACTGCAGAAAAAAAGTGTCTCTGTGGAGACTCACACTTCCATAGTTTTGATTGGATTATCTACAATAAATACTTGTATGTATTTAAAGTATAAGTACCCATAAAACACTGGTTAAAGTACTATTAAAATAATAGATGGCCATTCCTCCTAATATTAAGTAGGTCCTTCTATTGCCACCAAACCAGCAATGACCTATGTGTTCTGACACATTTCCATCAGAACCAGCATTTAATTCTCAATGTATGCTCCATTAGCTCTTCTATTGGGTCGCCCTACACTAGCCAGACTTCGCTCCCCATGTGCATCAGTTAGTCTTGGCGACACATGATCCTGTCGCCAGTTCATCCGGTTTTCCTTCCTTGGATCACTTTTGGTACGTCCTGACCTCTGCAGACCAGGAACATCCCACAAGAACTGCAGTTTAGGAGTTGCTCTGACCTACAGTAGTCGTTTAGCTGTCGCAATCTGGCCCATCTCACAGTCGCTACATTTTCAATGTCTTGTTACAATGGCGACTGGAAGTGGGCAGGATGTATTAGACAGCAAGTGACCCTTTTTTCCTGAAGTTGATGTGTTGGAAGCAGAAAAAAAAATGGGCAAGCATAAGGATTTGAGTGGCTCTGACAAGAGCCAAAGTGTGATGGCTAGAGGTCTGGGTTAGAGCAAGTTGTGGGATGTTCTGGTCTACAGCGGTCAGGACGTACCAAAAGTAATTCAAGCAAGAAAAATGGGTGAACTGGTTGTCATGGGTGGTCAAGGCTCACTGATGCACAGGCCGAGTGAAGCCATGAGCTGTGTAGTTTGATCTAATTTAAGCACTGGTGTAGATCAAATTGAGGAAATGATTAATGCTGGATGTGAAAGAAGGGTGTCAGAACACACAGTGCATCACTGTTATGGTAACAAAAAGAGGAACTACTCAATATTAAGCAGATGGTCATAATGTAACGGCAGATCTTTGTGTATAAACTGATTTCTCTATACTTCTGGATAAAACTAATTTAGAAAGCACTATACACTGTTACTGTCCTATGAAAAGATTGTTCACTACTAAATAATACATTTAGAACTGGCTACATATATACAGTAGGCTAATGTTGATGTCACTATATGGCCGAAAGTATGAGGACACGTGGCCGAACATTTGAGTCATTCAGAAATATTTGTGAAATTTACTTTTAAGAATAAACAAATTAGAATTTTAATTAAAAAATTTATATTCTTCTTTTTTATATATGTATATCTTGCCAGATCACTTTGTTCACATGTACATCATGAGATAAAGTCTCAACTGAGACTTTAATATCAAATCACTTATGGTCATATTTACATAATATTTATTTAATTTGTTTAAATATGTTTATCCTTAACTCTTTACTTTTATTTTATTTTTTTTGCACCATAAGGAGTGGCACTTAACGTCGTTGTATCCTGTTCAATTACCAATGCCTGATAGATTTTTCATGCTGTGAATTGTGTTAATTAAATAAATGAATTTAAACATTCAGGGTGCAACGGTGGTGTAGTGGTTAGCACTGTCGCCCTGCACCTCCAGTGTCTGGGTTTGATTCCCGGCCAGGTTTGATTCCCATCTCTGTGTGCGTGGAGTTTGCATGTTCTCCCCGTGCTTGGTGGGTTTCCTCCGGGTACTCCGGTTTCCTCCCAGAGTTCAAAGACATGCAGATTCGGCTAATTGGAGTTTTCAAACGTACTGTAGTGTGTGAATGTGAATGCGTGTGTGGCCTGTGATGGATTGGCACCCTGTCCAGAGAGTACCCCGCCTCGTGCCCTAAGTCTCCTCCCAGCATATGCTCTAGGGCCCTGCAACCCTGCATACAGCATTAAGTGGTATAGACGGTGAGTGAATTTAAACATGCATCCTTTAAATGCTTCATTTATTATTTTTATTTGATGTCAAATATTAGGAAATCACTGGTGGCGTAGTGGTTATCACTGTCGCCTTGCACCTCAGGGGTCAAGGGTTCGAGTCCCCCCTTGTGTTCGTATGTGTGCGCGTGTTCTCCCTGTGCTTGGTGGGATTTTTCCGGGTTACAGTTCCAATCTTCCGGTTTCCAGAAAATTCCAGTTTCTTCCCACAGTCCAAAGTGTGCGAGTAAACGGTGTACGCATGTGTGCCCTGCGGTGGATTGACACCTCTGTTCCTCGTCCCCTGGGATATCCTCCAATCCCACGTGACACTGTACCCTGTGGATAAAGCAGTATGAAAGATGAATAATTGATGAATAAAAAAAAAAAATTTGGGAGGCTCAAGACTTTTTCACAGCAAAAGAAAAAAAAAAGAAAAAAAAAAAAGAATGACCCTGACTCCATTTTAAAGCAGAGGGCTTTATTTGTTCTTAAAATCCCAATCTGGCAACCTCTCACGTTGTGCGTGCACGTTCGGGCCACGTGATGGCGCCATTTCTTTCTCGTATCTGAATTTGTGTGGCCGGCGGTTGTTTTCTGCGGAACAGCTCGGAACGTTTGAGCCATTCACCGAGTCTTTGTATCACACAATTTTTGCTTGTTAGTGGAAAATTCTGGATCATGAACTCTTCTTAAACGTTCACGTAAGTCTTACCTCGTCTCGTTTGATATTTAGAGGGGTTTTATGGACGGTGGGTTTTCCCCCGTTCTTTCAGTAAGTACTTTCGGTTTCACCTACTGAAGGTTGCGTCCTGATTCTCTGCGCTACGGGCTGTGTAGGACACCGGCGCGAGCTCGGAACCTGTCACGTTGCGTCTTATGTAGTGACGTGATCTAGGGAGAACGTTGCGATTTGAAAGGCGGCTCAACAGTTCCAAAATCGTTCGGCGCTCGTCTGATGTGTGTGGATGAGATACATTGTTTCTTCATCCGCTTGGAATAGCTTCTAAAACTCTTTTATTTCTTTAATTATATTTATTGTGTTATTTTGTTATTCTTGAGGATCAAAGGAAGTTCAGGGAGTTAATTTAAGGGCAATTCTAGACGTTATTAACGCTCTATAACGCGTCCTACAGTGTAAGTATGATCCTAAAGTTTTTCCTACTTTGATTATAGCGTTTCAAAAAGGCACTTAACATAAATGTTTACTCATCATAATCATATATTTTTTTTTTGCAAATAGCGTTAGAAGTGTTAGTATACAATAATAATAATTGATAAACAGTGAAAGCGAAAGCACCTGCGTGCCGTGATGTATTATTGTACATTAAGTATATAATAAATTAACAAGGAACAAAGGTGTTTAGGTATGTTATTTATAAATATGCAATAACATTCAGTTTAGCTCAGATGTATTCGACGAGATTAGACATGCCAGGTGTCCACGTTGGCACTTATTTATATATATATATATATAAGGAGAGCGTTTTGGAAGAAATGAACATCATGGCGACACGATAACATGGTCATTTCGACATATTTGCAACAGTAATGTACAGTTGCGGTCAAACGTTTTGACGCAGTCATCATGAACATGAATGTCATGTCATTTCCATAAGGTTTTTGAATGTGCAATAGACACTTCGAATACAAGAGTTTTAAAAAAAGAAGAAGAAAAAAAAAACTCAGAAATGTTGTGCACAAGTTTTATTTCATTATGGGATTCTTTTCTTTTATCAGAAATATATACCGAGCACGGGTAATATTCGGCCCCGTAGTAAATAAAACTGTAGGTACCCAGCAGTCACAACTCTTCCTGGCAGAGTGTGTTTGTTTCCTGGCATGCATCTGACTTTTAAGAACGGCCTACCTATTTTCGAAAGCTTAAACTTAGCTGCTTTATTTGTTCCACACCCAGCTTTGCTGTGTACGGTATTTCGGGTCACTGTCCTGTTGAAACACTGAATTTTGTCTGAAGTTTCAACGGGCGACCGGGTGATTTAAAGTTATCCTGAAGAACCCTTGATGTAGGCCTTCCTCGTCATTATTACTTCATACCCTTAGTTTCACTAGCAGCAAAACAGCCTTGAAGCGTGATCCTGCCATCATCATCATCATCATCATCATCATGCTTAACAGCTGCTACAGTGTTCTTGTGTTTCAATGTCTTACCTTCTGGTCCTTTTTCTTTATTCATGCAAATTTTTGTCGTGTTTGAAGGTGTTTAATTCTGGAGAAGGGGATTCCATCCTGGATGAAAGCCTTTAATTCCATTATAATATAAAGCTGGCTTGACCGTAGACAGTGACACTGGTGTTCCAGCAGATTCCAGTTCATGGCAGGCCTGTCTGTTCCTTGCTGTATCCTGACCATCTGAACTCATTTCTTGTCAGCAGTCTCGAGGGGGACCAGTTTGATTTTGGAATCTGTTGTTGTATAGAAACACCTGTAAGAGATGTGCCTGACTTGTGCGAATCTGTCATCGCCTTCCTCAGATCTGGACCGAGCTCCTCCGGCTTCTACTGTGTGTGTTGGTCAGTCCAATGAGCCAATGAGTGCTTGTCAAACCAACTCTTATTATTATTATTATTATTTTTTACACAGAGAAGCAACCAGCTGTAGTCAATCATCACCACTAACAGGAAGTTGCGACGCCTTGGGATCGACAAATCAATTGACAAATGGCATTTTCGGACCTTCGGCACCACTGAAATAATGATCCAATTGTTTTGAGATCATCCAAATTCCTGTCCAAATCCTTACTAATATTTCTGCCTCCTTTATTTTTTCATTCCTAACGGATTATAACACACCTACATACTTACATACATCAGACTTACAGTACCAATCAAAACACCTTCTAAATTAAATCTTTTGTTTTTGTTTTTGTGATTTATTTTCTACATTCCAGAACAACACATGATTTTTTTTTTCTTTTTAAAGTATGAGATAACACATATGTCATTAGGTAATTAAGTAACAACAGCAATATTAACAGATCAGATGTTATTCTAAAACATGACGGTCAGATGTTCTGGATCAGTTCTTGCAAGCACAATTTGAAATAAATTCAAATTGTAATGAATTTATTTGAAATAAATTCAAATTGTATTTGTCACATACACAGTCACACACAGTACGAGATGCAGTGAAATGTTTGGACGACCGCCGGCGACCTTAAAAATAAAAGATTATTAATGGGAAATAAATTTGAATAAACAGAAATAAAATAGAGAGTAAATTAGCTAAGAATGAATAAAATGTCTATAAAACACAAAATATACAATACAAGAAAAATATAAGAAACAATATAAGAAGACCGAGCTATACAAATATGGACAAGAAATGATCCTGTGCAAATATAGAAAGTTTAGTGTTTAAAACGTCCAGGGGTGCGTGCAAATATGCACGAAAGTGACATATGTGCAACCGGTCAAGGAAATGGAAGTGTCCATAAGTGTCCATGAATGTCCAGAATGAGTGCAAGGAGACAATTGTCCGTGAGTGTGAATATGCACCTCAGATTAGAGCCGTTATGCAGGCTTTACAGAGCATAATACAGTACATATTAAAATATTTATATCTCTATGTACAGTATATCTATATTAAAATCCAAAATTTTCAACTAAATTTTAATAAAAATTAGGAATATTAATAAAAAAAAACAACCAATCACATGTGCGTCTTTGATTTCTACAGTCTCTTTGGGAATGAAGGCCAAGATGACGGGATATATATTTGCCTTCCTGCTCCTGTGCGTGGACGTATGCGTGGTGTCCATGTTCAGGGCGACCCAGCTCTCTACTCTGCTCGTGCCTCATTCGTTTACCGGTCTCTGGTTCGGAGGACTGCTGAGGTTCACCGTCCTCCTCCTCGTCACCTTTTTCTACCCGTCGAGCCCGGACTGGATGAGGAGCTCTAACGGGGTCCAGACCCTGGCTGTGCACAGTTTGGTGTATCCGGTGTACGTCTCGCTGCTGTGGGCATGCGGCTGGTCGACGCTGGAGCTCACCTGGAGCTGGCACACCTGGCAAGCAGTGAGTGAGGGCCTGGCATGGGACGATATCTATCACATGACACAAGTAGTAATAAACCGTTTTTATTTCCCTTTCAGCTGCTCCAGAGTTACGCCGTTTCAGCGCTCTCGCTGCTGCTGTGGGAACGCTACGTGCCCTCCGTTCTCACAAAGAAGGAGGTAAAGCCCAAGGCGAAAAACCAGGCCTCTCTGAAGAGGCTGCTGGGATACATGAAGCCGTACCAGCGCCGGTTCACGGCGGTCCTCCTGTTCGTGGTCGCTTCGTCTCTCGGTAATCTCCTGCAACCTTGTCTTTCATGTTGGCTCAGTTACAAACTTCTGCGTGTAATGAAATGGAAGACGAGGCAGAATGTAACTGCTGCTGCTTTCGGTTTCACTTATTCACTGCAGCAGCAGCAGCGGAACGAGCGCCGGGAATCCCCTGGAATTTTATAAGCTGTTTGTGTTCGTCTTATTCTTTCACTTTTTGTTCTTTTAAGCAAGAATTGGATTTCTGGATGATAATGTGCATGTGTGTGTCAGTGTGTGTCAGTGTGTGTGTGTGTCTGTGTAAGAGAGGGAAAGAGATCTTAGGTCACATTTAACATGAATTATTTATATTAATGGTTATACATCTCATTCTCTCTATTATTATTATTATTATTAATAATAATAATAATAATAATAATCATCATCATCACTTCCTGTTTTAAACCCTTAATCAAGTTAACATTTTTGTAATATAACTGTATATAATTTACAACATACAAGTGTTTATTCTTTTTATTACTGAATATTGAATAATTTGGCTTTTTTTTTTTTTTACTGCAAGTGCAAATCCATGAACTGGATACGAGTTACATACTAAATTGGATCTGGTTTATTCTAGTGAAATCTTACAAGTCTAAATCCAAAATTATCTGCACTCTGGCTGTAGAATTTACTTAAATTAAATTCTAGCAAAGACAAATACATAATTTTTTAGACATAATCTCCTTGATCTTCAATACACTTTGTCCATCCGTCAATAAGCTTTCGTATTCCGTCATTAAAAAATGTTTTTATCTGTGACCTGTGATCCACGAATGTGATGCACCGCTGTCTACACTTCTTCATCAGAAGTGAGTCTTCGTCCTCTTAGGAGACCAAACAGGTGAAAATCTGATGATGTGAGATCAGGACTGTGGGAGGGAGGTTTTTAGCAGCGCGTCAACGGTGTGGGCGGAAGCGTGCGGATAGCAGTTTAATCCGAAGTTTAGGCTTCAGCTCTTCAATAAGCGCCTCACTGTAACGAGCACTGTCGAGTGTTAAATTTGAAGCAACAGTAGCCTTGAACGGAAAGCACTTACTGTATAAGCCAACAGAAGTTATAATATAACCAGTGTGCGGATATTTTTCGACTCACCCCCGTAGCACACAAAACTGATTCGTGTTACAGTGGGAAACTGTCTGATGTCTGCTATAAGACAAAGAGTGGGAGTAAGAATCGTTTTTGTGGTATATATCAACCTGTTTTGTCCTGAGAACTCACCCTTGATCACAGATGATGTAATCAGATGAACTAATACGCGCTATTCGACGCGGTTCTCAGGTGAGATGGCGATCCCGCATTACACGGGTAAAATCACCGACTGGATCGTGAAGGAGGACGAGCCTGACGCTTTTGCAAACGCCATCAAAATCATGTCGATCCTGACCGTCATGAGGTACGACTTCATCAAACACCAGTTCGGTTTAGTTTTAATGGTCGTCATTGTTACACTCTGTAATTTCACTGAAGAGTTTTATTTTGAAAGCATTAAAAACTTTAGAGCGGACCCGAGCTTCGTCTTTTACTTGTAACGCATACGATGCTCATCATGACTCATTACTCGTCTTATGTTTTCTCCTCACAGCGCCGTGTTCGAGTTCGTGTGTGATCTCATCTACAACACCACCATGAGCCTCGTACACACCGCCATCCAGAGTGAGGTGTTCGAGGGTGTGCTGAAACAGGATATCGCCTTCTTCGATAACAATTCCTCAGGTAACAAGCATGCGTGGGTTTTTTAGATATGAAGAGAAAAAAAAAAAAAAATATATATATATATATATATATATATATTTTGTTTTTATGCATACGCATAAAGTATTGCATGCAAAAGTTTAGGCACCCCTGCCAAATCATGTATTTTGTTGATTTTTTTTTTTCTTTAAGTTAACACAATCTCAGCATCAAGCTATTTTTATATCCTATTCAAGTAAGATGTAAGAAAATTTTAAATGTAATTGTGCAAAGGTTTGGACACTATTTTATATATATATATATATATATATATATATATATATATATATATATATATATATATATATATATTTTAGTGTGATTTGGCCAGGGGTGCATAAACTTTTGCTTACAATTTTAGATGTGTGCTGAAAAAGAAATCCCATGTTTAACCTGAACTTAAGGGCAGAATTTCCACTTAAGTAAAAATTAGAAGTAAAAATAGAAATATTTAGGCTAAACTTATTAAATAGAATTGAGTACATTACAAATTACAAAAAACTTTGTTTTTTTTTAATAAGTTTGACATAGTATCAATATGTTAATAAAGAAAAACAAATCCCGATTTGCAAATGCTTTCTACGATTTTCAATTATTAATTTGATGAATTAAACATAATTAATTTTTAACAAATAAATATATTACAGTTAACTTTTATGTATTTGTACTTTGTTTTGTACATTTTGAACTTTTTTTATTTTTAAATTGATCCTGAATAAGAGAAATATATTCTTTACTTTATTTTAACATCACACCCATTTGGTAATTACAAAACATATCATATAAAAAAAATGGAATATAATGATACATAGAAAAGCATATTGTGACCTATTTTAATCACAATAGTGAAGACTAATTGTCATACCATCATATTATTTATGCCGTTTAAGGCTGTGCGTGAGTTCTTGGTTTTCCGATTGGAAGGGCGTGGGTTCGAGCCCCAACATCGCCAAGTTGCCACAGTTAAGCCCTTAACCGTGTCTGCTCCAGGGGGGCGCTGTATCCTAGCTGACCCAGCGCTCTGACCTCAGCTGCCTCACTGGGATATGCGAAAATTACAATCTCCCTTTGGGGTTAATAAAGTATTAATTATTAATATTATTATCATTATTATTATTAACAGCATAACTGGTTGAGATTTCCTTCTCACTGTATATCGCTCTACCACTAGATCCTCACGCCCCTTAACGGTGTTACAGTAACGTCGGCAGTGTTTCCTGATGCAGGCGTTTGTGTCGCTCCTCAGGTGAACTCGTGTCGCGGATCACCAAAGACACCAACGACATGAGCGAGTCCCTGAGCGAAGAGCTCAGCCTGCTCATGTGGTACAGCATGCGTTTGATCTTCCTCTACGGCTCCATGATGCTCCTCTCCGTGCGCCTGTCCATCTTCACCGTCCTCGGCCTTCCCGTCATTTGGATCGTGCCGGAGTTCTCCGGAAGGTTCTACCAGGTGGGTGTGAAATCTACGCTAGCTTAACATGAAGTGACTGCTTTTCAATAGCAATAAAGAAGAAAGCAAAATTGGTGTCTTCCTGTGATTAGTTGTTAGTTTATTTAACGGATTCAGCACCGTTAAGCTAAAAATGTAAACTTCCACTCTATTATAATGTTATTATCTAGTTACCACATTATGGTGAATGGTAAATAAAATGTGTTTGGATGCACAATGACTTTGTAAGTTATTTCATTTATTAATGTTGTTTGTTTGTTTGTTTTTTTCTCAGACTCATGCGGTGAAAGTGCAGGAGTCTTTGGCCAAATCGAACAGCGTCGCCACCGAGACGTTCTCCTCCATCAAGACGGTGAAAAGCTTCGCCAACGAGGACGGAGAGTCGGAGAGATACAAGACATGCTTGGAGCACACCTACTCTCTGAACAAAGTGGAAGCAGCTGGTTATGCCGCATCAACCTGGACCAACAGCGTAAGACTTAGAGATATACATATATTTTATGTATATATTGTTTTACTCGTGTCCCATTTTTTTTTCTCTTTTTCTATAAATTTATCATATATACTGTATATATATTATTAAACTATCTAAAGTTAGTGTACATGATGTACGATGAGTAACAGAACACATCAAGATGGTTTTGGGGATTTTTGTTTCTGTCTGTTTGTGCACGCATCACGTAAAAACTACTGAATGAATTTTAACGGGATTTTCACAGGTGTATTTGGCCAAGCTTGAGGTAACATATAGGCTTTGTCTCATCACATTCGGCCCACGGGAAGAGAAGATATGCTACCTTGAAATTGAAATGGAAAATGACTGTGCAATTAAATTCCATGCGAACAAAGAAGTGTATACTGTATATAGTGTGTATATAGTGTGTATATGTGTGTGTGTGTGTGTGTATAAAATCCTGTGCAAAAGTCTTAAGCATATGCAAATAAATGCTGTAGAGCAAGGATTCCTTCCAAATTACTAATAATTAAGTTAACAAGTAATTCAAAACAAGTAATTAATGAAACAACATCAGTATTTAGTGAGAACACTTTGAGGACTCTTTAGTCTCAGGTAAAAAGTTCTGCAGTTTTATAAGGAAATGAGCTACTATGATTTCCTGAGCATCCTGCAGAAGCACCCACAGTTCCTCTGAGGACTCTGACTGTCGCACCTGCTTCTGCTTCTTTTTTGCATGCAAAATCCGGAAGCGTCCTTTTTTTTTGTCTAAAAAGTGGTCGGTTATAAAATATGCTGCTTTCTTTTCTGGCAAGTATTTTCTATAATTTTAAAAAATTTTGTTGGGAAAACTCATGTTTGAAAATTGGGTCAAAAATGTTAGCCCTTTGGTCGAGGTGTCGCCAACTTGGCACAGGTTCTATGCCCTTCCTGATGCATCCCTCCCATTGTATCTGGGTTTGAGACCGGCAATGCATGCAGTGGCTGGGGTTTGGGCATTGGGTGGGAATTGACCCCGGGCATTTCACATGGCAGGCGAGAGAAACCTACCAGTGCCCTGTACTGTACTAAGTCAGTAATAAAGTCATAAAATAAAATAAAAAAAATCTATAACAAAGTTTTCTTTAGATTTTTGTATTCTGTCTATTTTCATTTTTCCATTTCCTCCTCCCTTTCTTTCCTTCTTTGCACCTCTTCTGTCTCCTCGGCATAACATTTGTAGCTTTTGCCTCAGAATGTGGTTTGGCAGGACTTTATTATTATTATTATTATTATTATTATTATTATTATTATTAAAAATAATAACAGCATTTATGCTTGTAAGAGAGAGAGTTTTTTATTTATTTATTTGAATAAACAAAACTACATTAAAACTATTCTGCACTGTATTAAACTGTTCAGTAATACACAATCTATATAACCTGCTTACTTCTCACCACTCAGATGTCCAGTCTAGCCTTGAAAGTGAGCATCCTGTACTACGGAGGCCAGCTGGTGGCAGGCGATGACGTCAGCAGTGGTGACCTGGTGTCTTTCGTGCTGTACGAGCTTCAGTTCAGTCACGCTGTCGAGGTAAAGCTGGTGTTGAGTTCTGGTGAACGTTGCCTTTTTCCGTTTAGTCAGATTGCACCTTTAGCTCGTTCTGTTATTCTCGCACTGTTCCCACAGGCTATGATGTCCTATTACCCTCGAGTGAAGAAAGCCGTCGGCGCCTCCGAGAAGATCTTCGAGTACGTGGACCGGGTGCCTGATGATCCCCCTGATGGCTCCTTAGCTCCCAAGACACTCAGGGGTCACGTGCGCTTCAACGACGTCACTTTCGCATATCCGACGAGACCAGACGAGAAGGTTCTGAAAGTGAGTGCCGAAAAAACGGTTTTCTGAGGTCCCTCATCTGCATGTAAAAGTCTCTGTGTCATGTGGAGGTGAATAGGTGTGAGGCACTTTAAATGTGAAAGGTGACAAGTGGGCTGTATATTTTAGTAGGATCACGCATCACTGCGTTTACTCCTCTTACACCTACTTAATCTTCATCTTTATTCTCAGCTGCACACTACAGTTTTAAATGACTGATCTGGTCATGTTTTCTGTACTTTTTGTTTGGAAGGAGTCTCCAGTATCGGAGCCAGTGGGTAAAACTATAACTTATACACGTTTTCAATATGGAGGAGTTTTATCATGTATATATTTTACATTTGTATTACATTTGTATTGTTACATGACAAGGTGTGTCCATACAGTTCTCTATGCAGGTAGAAACGATATTTCGAACTTTATTATAGCGTAAACAGGTAGGGTTAAACATTTCTCATGCTTTTCAATGAACTGATTCGTAGTTAAGCACTATTCGATTTATTATTAATTGTTAATCATCACAAGATGCCCATTTTGTCTGAGTTTACATTTTATTCCATCAGTACAATCCTAATAAATTATTTATGTGAAATAAATGAATGAAGCCCAAATAGATTCGACAGAGAAAATAAATTTATAATAATATCATTTTTAAATAAGTGTGCCCCTTACTGTATGTCTACACGTTAAAAGATAAATGAGCTAATACGCAGATACTGAGAAATATTATGCAAAACAAACATTTGTTAAATACTTAACAGCAATGAATTGATAAATGATTAATGATTAACCTCCCTACAATGGGCATATGACCATAAGCATGGGGTCAGTGGGTAAGGCATTGGACTATGGTTCGGAAGGTCCCAGGTTCAAATCCCAAAACCACCAAGTTGTTCCTGTTGGACCCTTGATCAAGGCCCTTAGTTGCTCAGATGTATAACGAGATAAAAATGTAAGTCTCTGGATAAGGGCATCTGCCAAATGCCTAAATGTAAAATTAACCTCTGATTCACCTTGCGGGTAGAATGTCTGTCAGAGCTGCACTGTAGAAAAACCTTCTGACCAATCAGAATCGAGAATCCGACATGGTCTCTGCGTCTGATGCATGACCATTTCTGTGGCCATTTTTTTCAACCCGTCTAGGGCGTTTCTCTGGAGCTGAAGCCGGGAGAGGTCACCGCTCTGGTAGGTCCAGCCGACGGAGGAAAAAGCACGATAGTCAGGCTGCTTGAGAGGTTTTACCAACCTCAGGATGGCAAGATCTTTCTGGATGAGGCGGAGCTTAAGGACTACAAGGACCAATATCTGCATGAGAAGGTAATAGCGTACATTGTTGCTTTATTATTATAGTAATTAACATTATTATTAGTGGTGCTTGTGAAGCAATGGGGTACAATTTACGGTTGGGGGGGGGCAATTTAATGCCCAAAAAAATCCCATAGACATAACATTAAGACCAACTTTGACGGATTCTAGCGCAGAGCAGGAATTTTGTAGAAATGTAAAATTTACCACATTTTGAAGAGGCTTGCAAGCTGTGTCAGAGGGTATAAGTTTTACCCCTGGGCTTCAAAAAGGTGCCCAAATTTGCCCCATT
This sequence comes from Clarias fuscus, assembly GCA_030347435.1. Lineage (NCBI taxonomy): Eukaryota > Metazoa > Chordata > Actinopteri > Siluriformes > Clariidae > Clarias > Clarias fuscus. Next base: position 22,198,710 of record CM059226.1, on the reverse strand, counting down.
GACATATGAAGGTACTTCCAACTGAAACAGCAAGTGCTCACAGTTGCATTCCCTGCTATGGTAACTTCCATAGGAACTTTGAAGCTTCTCCGGATCATTGTGAAGCTGTCAAGCCACGCCCTAGCAACCACTTCAGAGCACCTTAGCAACTGATACCATAGACTGTCATTATAAAAGGCCCAGAGGCACTGAGCATCGTTCACATTTTCTTCAGAAAATATACCTCTCCTAGTTTATTGTTGTTTTTTGAATGCACGACACAATCACATGATCATGCATGTACTGTAAAGGCACACTGTGATGATTTTCACAGCCTAGGGTTTCTCTTTTCAAACTAATAGATATTCTTACACCTTTATTATCTAATGAATTTGATTTGATTCGCTGTTGCGTAATGGTACATTTAATCCATTAATTTAGGGATACCCACACTTACGATGTACAGGATAATGCAGTCGCTTTTCATGTTCCAGTCTCTCTTTCTCACGCTACTTGTTTTGCGTTCTGCTCTCCAGATCAGCGTGGTCGCCCAGGAGCCCGTACTGTTTGCCCGCTCCATCAAGGAGAACATCAAATACGGGAAAGCAGACGCCACCGATGAAGAGGTGTACGCTGCTGCTAAACTGGCCAACGCGCACAAATTCATCAGTGACTTTCCAGAAGGTTATGACACCGGTGAGTGGAAAAGCGATTACATGTTTATTCCTTTTGTAAACTGCCAGCGTCCTGGTTTCACTTTAATGATATTAAATCTCAGCCCTTACTGTATTTTATGGTATCCGTATTTCATCTCCATACTTTATATCGTCTTCATGGCACCCCTGACTAATGTGCTCATTTTGTCTCAGTTTAAATTTTATTCTATCAGCATAATCCTAACAAATCATTTGTGTGAAATAAATGAATGAAGCCCAAATAGATTAGACAGAATCGTAGAATAATACTACTACTAATAATAATGATAATAATAATAATAATAATAGTAATGGGATGACGACAGTCCTGACAGAGTCCTAAAGGAGATACTGAGAAATATTATGCAAAACCAACACGAATTAATTTTTCATTTGTTAAATACTTAACAGATACAGGTTGATGGTTGATACAGGTTGATGGTTGATACAGGTTGATGCTAACGATTATATCTGCATTGAAAAGATTTTATATTTGCATAACCACAATCATTTTGTTGAGATTTTGTAAATGTTTTGCCATTATATTCAGTTAAACCTTTATATTCCAGTATTTCAGATGTCATGATTATATACATTTGCTATTGCTATAAGTTCTTAATGCATTGGCCCTGTATTTGCTAGATGCCGGTGAAAAAGGTGGTAAAGTGTCCGGAGGTCAGAAGCAGCGAATTGCCATAGCGAGAGCCATGATCCGAAACCCAAAGATCCTCATTCTAGATGATTCCACGAGCGACCTGGATGCTGAGAGCGAGCACGCGGTAACATACATCTCTATATTTCTTTTAAACTTGCTGTAGCGATGTAGAGATTGGAAAATTGATTCAGTTACCTATCACAATTTTTTATTTATGTTAGTTCAGAACTATGTCTGCTAAATAATCTTTTAAAATACTGTATATATTATGTATTTCCTCTGGTAAAATGTTGCAGTTCTGCTATAATCCTACAGGGGGTGCCTTTAACTATTCTCATATTATCAGGCAGTTCGCTAGCAAATATTTTAGTCCGTAAAAAAAAAAAAAAAAATCTAATAATAATAATAACATGCTATATTGAATCAAATTATTTATAAAAATAATTATACTTACAGAATCGCAAAACAAATCGAATTTGGTGCTTCTATTCCTATTTTTTAGGACTTGGTTAAATCTCCGAAAAATCTTAATATAAATCCTCAGAGTTGAAAGTACGGCGATAATAGTCAAAATGTCTTCAAAATAATATTCATAATAATAATAATAATTACACAATAATAATGATAACTAGACGCCTTGACTCAACAAGAATTATTGTAGACTTAATAATAATAATAATAATAATAATAATAATAATAATAATAATATAAGTATAGACGTCTAGTTATCATTATTATTGTGTAATTATTATTATGAATAATTTTGAAGACATTTTGACTATTATCGCCGTACTTTCAACTCTGAGGATTTATATTAAGGTTTTTCTGAGGTTTAACCAACTTATTTTAATTACTTATATTATATTATTATTATTATTATTAAGTCTACTTTTTATATTATATTCATTATTTTAAATAATTAATTTGACCAATATTATATTATATTATATTATATTATATTATATTATATTATATTATATTATAACACCATAATATAAGAAAAGTAATAATAATAATAATTTCTGAAAACTTTTTTTTTTTAACAAATGTCAATTTCTCCTATAAACCTTTAATACCAGCCAAAAAGCGCAGACCTAGTGCATTACTCATTACACATTACGCATTAGACTAAATGTAAAGAGCACCGCTTCGCCTACAGGTTCACCAGGCGCTCCTGAGGAAGTCTTACGGTCGCTCCGTGCTACTCATTACCAACAAGATGAGCGGCGTGGAGATGGCCAACACGGTGGTGTTCCTGCGCATGGGAAAGGTGCTGGAGCAGGGCAGCCATGACGATCTGCTGCAGAGGAACGGCCCGTACGCGGAGTTCGTACGTCTGCAGAACACCAGCTTCCATCGTAACGCACAGGAAGACAACGAAACCTCTAACTCATAACTCAATCTTTCTTTTATGGGAAATCGGCTAAAGATGAAGGCACAGGCATTGCAATTCTGAATAAATATGCCAGTATTCACAAGATTCACATACGAAGTTGCATAGCATCGTGACATCATGCATAAACATTTAGTATGGTTCTGTTTAGATCAACATTTACATACAAAATATATACCTGATTATTTTATGAAATTAAATTCAATCATTTGTCATGAATGTTGCTTCAAATAATCCAATGGATATAAAAGCTTCATAACAGTGTTATAAATGCCCGTCCATTTAGAATAGTAAAAAAAACTGATTAACATTTAGGAACAACACACAGGGCCAGGATGAAAATAATAGGAAACTAAGCAGCGACAGGGTTGTGGGATGCGGCCTAATGTAAAGAAGTTATATTTCCCTTATAATAACACCTTTGCATTGTTTTATTTCTCTTATACCACAACAGCTTGCTATTGATTACGTTGGATGTCGTAAAATGTCTCATACAGATACAATAGCACTGTTATTACACTTAATAACGTCAACCTTTATCCAATACATCATTTAATACAATATAAAGCCACAGTGACCGTGGGAACAAGACAGAACCAGTTGAGAATACATTTTCCTTAGATTTTGAATAGAAATTATTCATTTCTCTTTGATAATCTTGGGAATACTGGCAAAAGATTCTCATAAATGCATAAACAATGCGACATCAGCATGATCTACTGTATGTTGCATATACAGTAAGTGTGTTATAACATCTTCGCCTGCAGCAGTGTAAAGACTTTGTGTTTCCTTTTGAGTTTTGTAGTGCAGGGAAATGATTAAAGTGAATTTTAAGTTAATTGCACTTCCGACAACATCTAATGTATCAGTATAACTTATGACTTATATAGAACTCGTGCCTTGTTGTCATCATGTCATGATATTTTCTCTACATCTGAATTTTTAAAACATTTTTAATGTGTTTGTATTATGTAAATGCTAGGATTTTTCAATTAGGTGTAAATATCACAACCATGAAGCAAATAGTACACAAGATCATTTTTTCCTCATGACTTCAGCACGATATAAAAAAATACGATGAAAATATCATTCTTTTCCATGTATTCTATGAAAAAAAGTCTCTAAAACAATTCTTCTTTATAAGCCTTTGAAATATTGCAGCAGAGCATTGAAATTTTGTGTTGTTGTTATTGTACTTTGTACAATATTAAAATTAAATAATATTGAATTATATGAGGACTGATTGTAATTTTTTGCAACTACAGTATATGTAGATGTATATGTACAGTACAGTATATATACGGTTATTTTTAGTCTTGGAGAGGTATGTCTTTTGTACCTTTTTCACTAAAACTTGTCTTGACTCTTTATTTAAAAACTAAAGAATAAATAATAATAAGTGCAATAAAACTTAAACCTGAGCTTTAGCTGATCAATTATCTTATACAGTTTGTGCAAAAGTCTTGGCCCCTTGTTTCTTCATTTTTTGAGACTCACTTTCTTGCATTTGTAACATAGTCTTGAGGAATAGTTCTCCCTAGGCCTCCTCCTCTCATTGTCACTCCAGTCACTGTAACTGAGGAGTGCTTTTTGTTTGTTAAGCAACACAGAAAGCTATGAATTATTCAAGCATAGAAAACCAAAGCAACTGGAGACAGATGATCGGGGCGGTGATTAGTACACTGCTGATGCTGAATGCTGAGGGGTTGGAACAGATGAGAGGGGAAATGAGGTCGCTGCTGAGGTTCTTACAGAAACAGATGCACTTTGCAGCCTGTCAGTAAAATGTTTGTTCCCATTTCTTAAATTTAATCTACATAATTTAATTTAATGTATTATGAATAAAGGGTGGGGGGGGGGGGGGGGGTATGACTCAAAATAGTACTGTATGACCATTGTAGCTATTTATTTTACAAGTTTGAGAAAGTTTGAGTTTATTCAGCATTGAAGAATTATTATCTCATTATGTCTCAGTTCATCTCCCAAACATTCTGATAACCTTTAACCTGTGAGAGCCCAGACCCATTTCTCCTTTAAGAGAAACGATGAGGGGTGCGAAACAGACCAAACTGAACCTATTCTGAAAACCACATAGAATTTAAGCTTTTTTTAAAGTTCGTAATACATAGCGTTAATGCACCGTGGAATTCTTTATTCAGAGTGCAGCCCTAAAAGGCCCTATATGTAATGTATGTCACAGCGATACTTTCTTTTCTTATATTTTGTTTTGGAGTAAAATGTTGTCAAGAAATGCAGTCAGACCAGGTTAAACATAAAATATAAGATGTTATTACATTTTTTAGAATTGTTAAATAGGATGAAATGTACTTTTAAGTAACAAAAAAAAAACAACTTTGTAAATGTGTTAGTTTTGTCACATTATGGAAACAATCTCATGGGAATAGAAATTCAGAGGCCGACAGCACCAGGATGCTTCTTAGGTGGTTCGATGGCCTTGCACTTCCTGGTCCGGGTTTGATTCCTGCCTCGGGGTCTGTGTGCATGGAGTTTTCAGTTTCCTCAAGTGTACTCCGGTTTCCTCCCACAGTCCAAAGACATGCAGATTAGGTTGATTGGTGCTAGAAGACTGCTTGTAGTGTGTGAATGCATGTGTGAATGTTGACTGACGGTCCTACAATGGTTATAAAATGGGAATAAATACAATAGTAATCACCATTGGCCTCCACGGCTCCTATTTGGAATACAGAGGGTCCAAGATAGATGGATGGACGGACAGATGTTTATTAGATGTCTCTTATGGACTTTATGAGTTAAAATCAAGGATAAAGCTGAATGAGCAACTTTACAGAACATTTATATGGTTTGTGACACCTGTGTCACCATTGGTGCTTATGATTCAGGTTTCATGGGAACCGTGGATTAACTCAGGATGTTTCCCATAAAGTTCGAAGGATCAACCATTGGACGACACTATTATCCTGCTCCTGTTATGTTTGTGTAAATAGGATAATAGTGTTATGTAAGGGAATGGGTACACAAATTCAAAAAGTGATTGCACCAGAATGTTTATTTATGTACAAGGTTCAGGGTCCAGGTTTGTTTTCCTCCCTTGGGTCTGTGTATGTGGAGTTTGCATGTTCTTTCAGGTGGATTTCCTCTGGGTACTCCGGTTTCCTCCCACAGTCCAACGACATGCATATTCGGCTAATTGGCGTTCCCATATTTGCCCATAGTGTGTGAATGTTGACCCGAGGTCCTACCAAGGTCCTACCCCTTAGGGACTTCGAGTTAAAGTTGAATAAGGAACTTTCCAGAACATGGAATTCTCTTTCTCTCTCTCTCTCTCTCTCTCTCTCTCTTCTCTCTACACACGGTGCTTCTGAACTCCCAGTATAATGTGCCCTCTGGACCTGTCTGACCCATCCTCGTCGCCAGCTCCTGGTTGGAGATCTCGTCACATGGAGGCGCATGTGGTCTGCTTGGGAAGGGTGTGGTGACTGGCATGCGCCTCAGCCGATGCAGACAGCCGTTCTCTGAGGACTTGTGACTACAGTCACTCAATAGTTCAGGACTGGAATACAGATTATGGTTTCCTACAGTTTTGCACCTGAGCCTCCAATAATGAAACCGAACTCCCTATCAACTTTAACACATCTTCTGTTTGTTCCTCTCAAGGTTTCTTCCTATTGCCATCTCAGAGAGGTTTTCCTTGCCACCGTCTCCCTCAGCTCGCTCATCACGGACAATACAATCTTTTTTTGATTTATACATACTTTCTCACACATTTCATACTCGATTCTATAATTTTCTCTGGATTCCATAAAGCTGCTTTGCGACAGTGACAATTGCTAAAAGCGCTATACAAATAAAATTGAATTGAATTGAATTTGTGACACCTGTTTCACTGTAGGTCTGTATGGGCTACATAATTTGGACATCACATGAACATTGGATTAAAGCCAGGATGATTCACGTAAAGTTAGAAGGAACAACTTTTGAACCAACGTGTTAATGTATTGTTTGTCATAAGGCTTTTGTTTGTAATGTTTGAATAAACAGAATAATAATGTCCTGTCAGGCAATGGAAACCTTTGAAGAGACCGTAAAGGAATGTTTTTGGAATGTTAGTTTGTGATATGTATTTGGCAAACGTCCTCTTATTTAGACCATGAATGTAACAGGAACACATCAGGAACTTTAGTTTGTAATTGCAAAAATATCTATTTTAACCAACTTCCTGTTCTGAGACCATGAAAGAACTGAATGTGGAGGTTCATGGAACATTAATACCTTATAATAACCTTTTGGGCTTAACCTTAACCTTAACAGAACGCTGTTTCAAAGTTCCCATGACAACCTTCATGCAACATTATGAAATGTCTAAAAAAAAAAAAAAAAAACGGAGGCGAGTGCTAACATTAGCGTGTGTTTCCTGTGCCAACCTCTAGAGGACAACCTTGAGTCTGAGTAACGACTGCTGACGAACTTCCGCTATTGTGTAAGCAGGCGTGTTCGGGGTTTTTTTTGGATTGGCAGTCGGGACAGCCAATGAAATGTGAAGCTGGTAGGCGGGACTGTGACGTGATAGGTTGAAACGGGGTCGCTATTTAAAACCTTCGAGGGCGGAAACCGAAAGGCGCCATTTGCTTCTTGGATTCTAGCGGTGAATGACAATAAAACCGAGCTCGCGCATAAAAAGAAAAACACAGAAATTGCTTAAATAAAAATTATTTAACCCGGTTTATCGTCATGGAGGCGGTGGTCAACCCGTCTATTGACAGGTAAATGCTTCTAGTTTTTCCTCAGATTGCAGTTATCAGAAGTAATTTATTGACGAACACAAAAGGACGAAGCGGCTCTCGGGCTTGTTTAGTGGCTCAGTCCCAAATGGCTCCATGTGATCATAGGGCACTACATAGGGCTGATAATAATCGCTTTTACCGCGTTATGAAGTCTTCATATACAATATTTAGCTGTTTAGACTTGTAGCGGATGTTTTATTGACGTGGCCATGGTGATTTAATCGGTTTAAATGGAGTCGTGTGTAAACAAAATATTTTAAATGTTCTTATCACCCGTACGAAACTTGTATATATTTTACATTGCATATTTATTAAGGTATTTCCGTTTCAACCAGGTCTATTTTTAGTCGTTTTCGGCATGTTGTTTGCGTTTAGCCGCGTTATTGGTTCAATCCCAATCGACTGCGTGCTTCCTTGGTGCGCGCCCTACAAAGAGGGCGAAATGACCGCGCACATTCCCGTTCTAACTAGTGCGCTTAATAAAGGTGAGCGCGCGCTATTTGGAACGTGACTATCATCTGAACGAGCAGCACTGACACAGCTGTTAGAGCTAATTAAGCTAAATATCACCGCATACATTGCGATAATCGGGTAATTTAGTGATATATTGACATGTTAACTAGTTAGGGAAGGTTTCTGTTATAGGTTTAATATACACGCAATGGGGCAATGTAAAGCTAACATCCCGAGTGTTTACCAGGCTGGGAAGGAAACATCACGTGACATGGAGTTACTGGCTTGCTTTGTTTATGGACGTGTTTACAGATATTTATCGTTGTTTACAAATAAGTGATGGGCGGGGCCAATAAATAAGACGTAACCTTACTTTGTTTTAGTCAGGGTATAAAGGATGAACTCACTATGGGTGTATAAGCGTCTGAATCATGATGTCTCAGGCAGTTACCTATTTCTCTTTGGTTCCTGTCTGATGTGTCGTTCGATTCATCAACTAACTGCGATGAAATTACAATAGAGCAGCTTGCACAAACCAGGAGTTATATAATCCAGGACTTGGATCAGAGGTGCCAAAATTTATGCTTTATGCATACAGTCTGATTTTTTTGGTTTCTTTATATGGTGACGTTGGAGATACGGGTATGCTAAGAGGACACGGGACGCAAAAGACGTTTCTGGTGGCTTTGTGGAATTTTTCCGTCAGCCAATAGAAAAAAGAGGGCGGGGCTATATAATCTTTAGCTAGTTGCGCTAGCTTCCATTCCGTAGTTGGGACGGGAATCAGCAGGGGTGTCCTGATCCGGTATTATCGTGATACCCAGGTGCCGATTTAATCTGTATTGTATCAAGATTTTATACTTATCGCAATACGATATAATTTTTTCAATTTCATTTTGTTACAATTCTAAACAAACAATTCGCTCAGATCAAACAAGACCTGCTTTCCAAGGTGTAAATTGTTTAGATCGCATCATCTTTATATTATATATTATATTGGAACTGCACCAATTTACCACCTCAAGCACATGCATATAAAAAATATTTTTAAAAAATCGATTTAGAAGTCAGAAAGGTTTAGCTGTACCTGAATTGCCACACAAGAATCGCAATGCCTAACTGAAAAGATTTTTTTCTCCCCCGCGTCTCTATTACATAGTTCTCATAATGAATGCTGCTTTAAGAGCAGATTCGGAATAAGAAAAGCTCTCTTGTTCACAAATTGGGGGGGTTTTGTAGTAAAATTCAGTACTTTCTCTCAAGATTCAAAAATAAAGCAAAGATGCTTTATGGACAGGACAAATATGTCCTATGTTCGTATTGCCGAAGCTCACAAACAATTCAGAAGAAAATAGGAACAGTAGAGTAAAATAAAATGAATTATATTTAATATGTATATAAATAAATAAGAGTACAAGCATTTAGTCAAAGATAATGTTACGCTTGTGGAAACCATTGAAAAAAAGGAAGGCAAGCACAGATAATAATTATCTCTCTCTATCGCTTCCCATTCTTCTGCTATATTTTCTAGTTATTTGTAACAGCGTCCATGCTAATTAAAGCATTATAACACTAAGGACATCACTGCTTTCTAATAAAAATTGTCAGTGTTTTGGAGAAGACTTTTTCACACATCGTGATTTTAAACAGCGCAATTTCTCTATTAATTGTACTAGTATGTATTCAAATGTGTTCATCGAGGCGAACAGCAAATAACGGCACAGACGAGCTAATGAAGAGGATGTTCACAGTATTGTTTATAAATTAATATATAAATAGATTTTTAGATATATATAAAAGAAGTTTAATTATTAACAAACTCTACATAACTTTCCAGAATATGCTTATAACTCCTGGAATAAATCGCCGTCTTTTGTGATGGAATGATTGCACGGGTCCGTATTGCGAGCTCGGTTATTTTTTTATGCAAGTAATCACGCAGCGGTAGTCAAAACAATTCAACCGTATTCCTCAAAGCTGACTCGACACAACCAGTGTTTCGGTTTGAAATGCACTGAAACGCAACCTTGTGTTTTAATGTTTCAAGTCTGAGTCGTAGAAGACTGGGGTCATGCGTTCAAGTCTCTACGTTTGTGAGAAGGTGATTTGACCCAGAATCGATTTTACTTGTATGAAACGAGCCAAGTATTGTACGGTTTATTTTTCGTGTCACACAGTATATTTATAATTTCAGGTGCGAGCCGCCAAAGTGCTCTGTAAACACTCGGGTGGCGGTCTTTTAATCAGTAAACAAAAACGAAGAGATAAAACCATAATTCTCCAATAATTTTATCAAGCGCCTGCTCTGTTTTTCCGAACCGAACCGAATAACGAAACAAATCCCAAGTATCAGGTTCCTCAACAGGACTCTCAGAAGCCAGACTAATAGCTGTGATGGAGTTTTTAGGAGACAGAACAGACTAGAAGTTGTGTCTCAGGTTACACACTTATGCACCGTTCCAGACAGTATTAACACCAGCACTTCCTTTATGTTTGAAATAAAATTAAAAAAAAAAAATCTTCTCGTTTAAGTCAGGACATACTAGTTTCTTAATTTATGTCTTCTCGAAAAAACTAACAAGAGAAGTCACGGATGCTTACGTTTAAGATCGGAGTGATGGTGTGACAGGACAGCGTTTTTACTCCTTCATTATTATTATCTAACAGGAAACAGAATCGACCCGCTTAACGCATTGAAAAGTATATGTTCTTTTTTTAAATTTTTTTTTTTTTTACACACAGTGAGGAAGTGGTAGGAAGACTTCAGACTTTGTGTACGTTGCATACAAATTTTCATGCTCCAGCAATGTAAAACCCAAACGTATTCTCTCTCGCTCACTTTCTTTCTCTGCAGCAGGTCTGTCATGACGGGCGCCATGGAGTCAAGCGCAGCCAACCCGGGCAAACGCATCCGCAAACCCTCTCTACTCTACGAGGGCTTCGAGGGCCCCGGTCTGCCGCTCGCACCCATGCCCGTAGCGGGGCCGCCGCCCTCTCAGCACCTCCCTGTGAAGGACCCGAGCCGGCCGGGCCGCGTCACTAATCAGCTGCAGTACCTCCAGAAGGTGATGACGAAGGCGCTGTGGCGTCACCACTTCGCCTGGCCTTTTCACGAGCCCGTGGACGCCGTCCGCCTCAACTTGCCCGTGAGTGTCCGCCTTCTTACGGTACTACAGGATGTTGTAGAAATCGGAGAACAAAAATAGTTGGAATCGCAACATCTCTGTACGGAAAATGATGAATACGTTGATAAACACGCAAAATGAGAATACTGCGTAATTAATCCTCGCCATAAAACAGGAAGCAGGGGTGCCAATATTTACTGTTTAGTCCTTGCATTTGCAATTTTTGACCTCTTGTTTAGGCGATACAGTTCACCAAAGGGAAAAGGATCCAGGACGCTAAAGACGGGATTGGGCCGAATAAGTGAACTTTGACTTGCGAATTTATGTCTTGTTCGTTTTTAGACAGCAAAAGCGGTTCTACGTGTGTACTGTTTTAATTAACGTACAGCGGAACACCAATATGTGAATTTTCGCCTTAAGAATTGAAATCTCGTGAAAAATTTGCGTCGGCATACGAAGCATTTCGTGGTACGAGCAAATAAACCGCAACAAACGGACCGCCGGCTAAGTTACGCCATGTGTCTGGGAGTTGCTCAAAGCTTGTTTACGTCACCGGCCGGCCCCGGGCATCCACACTGAACACCTCCAGCATGGCCCGCTAAATGGCCGGACCCCTGGTATAACTGGGGACCCCTGGGATAACCCTGGCATAATAATATATAATTTTTTTTATTTATTTAAAAATTTATTGTTTGATAATACCCCACATAATATTCCATTTCATAAAATTTTTTGTTTGTTGTTTTTTCTTTTTTTGATTTGTATCGTGTCTTATTCTGTGGTAATTTCTGGAAGCTTCTGTCACCAAAACAAAGTTCTTGTATGTGCGAACGGAAATAAAGCTCTTACTGATTTTGAAGATGGTTAGCAAGGACCGTTTCAGTCGATGATGTGTGCGAGGAATTATTTTTGTTTCATCACATATTTTTGTTTCATCACTGATTTGTGTCTGGTGTCAATTTATTTATTTTTTTCATGGTAACTGAGGAAGTAAACAAAAACAGATCCTTTGCAATTTCATTGGCTGGTGGCTGCGAGGTTGACCGATCACAAATCCCGTTGCTGCTTGATCGCTTATATATATTTGCGCTTAAAACTAGATAGGACCAGGAACTGCTTATATAACGGTATGTTTTCCACCTCAGGACTACCACAAGATCATCAAGCAGCCCATGGACATGGGCACCATCAAAAGACGACTGGAGAACAACTACTACCGCAGCGCCAGCGAGTGCATCCAGGACTTCAACACCATGTTCACCAACTGCTACATCTACAACAAGGTGTGTGCACACTGTTACACACTTACCCACACACAAATGGGAAACCCCTACAGGGGTTACCATGGAGCCGTGCTGACTCATTGTTTTTTCCCCAGTGCAGCACGGGTTAATTATTCAGGGACTTTGAGCTGACTTCCGTGCAGCTAAGCATAAACCGAGCAGAACAGATCAGTTGTAGAAAGGAAGTAATAAATACCGTGTGATTTGTGACGTAGCCTTCTGACGACATCGTCCTGATGGCCCAGTCTCTGGAGAAGGTCTTTCTGCAGAAGGTGGCTCAGATGCCCCAGGAGGAGATCGAGTTGCCCCCTCCTGCACCCAGGGGCCGAGCGATCAAGACCGGCAAATCACGACGGGGAAGAGGTGAGGACACAAGTGTGTGGGGTGGGGGTGGTTTCAGTGAATCACTCCGGCAGCACGATGATATAAAATGTCTGTCCTGATGGTGAATAATCTTGATTTCGGAAAATCCTCAACAAAACAGAGTTCACAGTCCAATGCAGGGGAAAACAGCTCTGAGACAAAACGGCGTCCAGGATTCCCGTCGCGATTTAAAGGCGCAGAGACAACACTGTTACGTTTGACATGTTAGGTTAATTTCTTAAGGTGCAGTTACGGATGTGGTGAAAGGGGACAGAGACTTGGTCTTAGTCAAGCGGATTGGTATGCGTTACCTTGTATATTCGCGTACAAGACCCACTTTGTCGGACTTGAGAGCAAATCCGAGTTACGAACGTGCTCCCGTGACGGAACTCGTTCGCAAGTCGGGGACTACCTGTGAAAAACAGAGCCCTGTATTCATTTAATCACGACTGCTGTTATTAAAACCGTACTGTTAAGTATTCGGTAAGTATTCTAAACATATCTAACCAGGTTTGGCTCATGGGATTGATGATCGGATGATAAGGGTTTCATTATCATCAATAATAAACTAGTTATTAAGCAACAATGGTCACTTCTGTATCTGTGGCAAAATTTAAATACTACAGATTGCATCATGAATCGTAAAAAATGTCTCACTGTATCTGCCACCTCCTCCAGCTGAAAAAAAAAAAAATCAGCTTGTATCTAATCTAATGCAAACTAGTCCGCCTGTAAGAACCTCTTCCCACCTTGATCATAATCGGGTTATAATCAGATGCTCTGTTTGTTTGCTTCGCTTGTTTGTTTATTCGTCGTCTCATTTGTAGTTGTATTGTATTGAGTTTGGTTTCAGTTTCCAGTCAGCAGTTGATGTCTTTGATGTTCTTAAACGTTTCATCTATAATTTAATTCTCCCACTGTGTGTGTGTGTGTGTGTGTGTTTTTTTGCCATGTATTGTTGAATTTGTTTAAATTATATTTTAGAATTCCTCCATGGATGATTTAAACTGATAATAAACCGATTTAAGTGTGTAATATTTGCATGGGCAGTGTTTTGTCCTGTCGTTAAACACTGAATAGTGTGACGTCTTTGATTCGTTTGACGTCTTCACCACACTTGTTTGTTTCCTTAGGAAAATTATTTTGGAGTCAGATACTTTGCACTCTTAAATTACTCTGTTAATAATGAATCTCTCTCTCTCTCTCTCTCTCTCTCTCTCTCTCAGGTGGAAGTGTAGCTCAGCAGGTCCCGGCTGTGTCCCAATCGGCTTACTCGCCCTCTTCTCCTGACACCCCAGACTCCCGGTTTTCAGGCTCTCCTCACATGATGCTCAGTAAACCCGGACCTCCTCTACCTCCTCTTCCTCCTCCTCCTCCCCCTCCTGCCCTCATGACTCTGCCCCCCACACAGCCCACCGCAAAGGTACTGACACACACACCCACACACACACACATTGTGGTATGAAAATGCTGTGATAAGAAATCATTATTTCTCAAACACCGGGACGCGACCCACAGGAGGCGAAGATCGTCACCGCCATCGTGTGATTTATGTCTGCAGTACACCTTTCAGTCACAAGGGGGAGTTAGTTGGTTTTCTACAATGATGGCGGTTTCTGTCTTGCAGTTAGTGAGGATTTGAAGGAACTAAAAACAGTCAACAGTGGGTGAATGCGTTTATGCGGTATTATTTGTAAAGTCTAAAGTCGTAATTCATCATAAGCAGGTTCTCATATCTCACAAACGACTGGTTTACCGTTCAAGGTAATGAAGTGACATTTAAATGGCAGTAACATTCATCCTCCACATTTTTTGTGATTTTATAAATAACGCCTTTCGTGAATTATGTCAAGATAGTTTAAAAAAAAAAAAAAAAACGTCCCTCGAAAAATCCATTTAGATAAACGGTGATATATAAATTATTCAAACACATCATCTTACATCAACAGTCATCTCTAATTGACCATAAACAGAATTGAACCCTTTTTCTGTTGCGTTTAAAGAACTTTAAAGAAACAAAAGTTGCGTTCAGTTCTCATCGTGGTGTAAAGCAAGGCCTGAACGTTTTAGATAAGGAAGTGTATGTGGTGTCACTTCTGTTGTTTCAGTTCACATTATTTATTAGCCAGATCCTGTGACTGCTGCTGCTCACAGATCCAGTCAGCAAAACAAAATGTCATGATAAAAATAAAAATATGATGAATTTTATCATGCGAGTTTAGATTTTGAGAAAATGTTGAGGGTCGGATTTCTAAGAGCTGAATAAATTTTATTTTTATGTATTTGTTTTTTAAGTGAGTGTTGTACAAGAAGGTGAAGAAAGATAATGTTGTTTTCAGCACTGATGTTTTTAATATTGTTTGGAAAAAAATCTAACATCAGTCAAACTGATTGCCTTGGACTGGAAGTGTAATCAGGTTTCTGTGCAGCTCAATCGGAAATGAGACATAATTACATATTTTATAATAATGAATAATTGATCCTGTTTCAGAAAAGCTCGACTAAAGGAAAAATCAACCGCTCTGTTTTTTAAAATAATTATTATTATTTATTATAATTTTTTTTCCCTCCACTCCACAGAAGAAAGGCGTGAAGCGCAAAGCGGACACCACCACCCCGAGCACCACGGGTTTCCCCGTTCCCCCTCCCGGTCGCGCGATGGGTATGGGTAAGGGGCGTGGCGCCCTCTCGCTCTCCCCCGTCCCCAGCCTGACGTGCGGCATGGGCGTGAGCGAGCCCGTGCACCTGCAGCCCGTCATGGGCCGAACCGTGCCGCGGCGTCCCATCAAACCCCCGCGCAAAGACCTGCCCGAGCTGGCGAGGCCAAAGAGCGCGCCGCGGCACCGCACCAAGCTGAGCGGCCAGCTGCGCTACTGCAGCTCCATCCTGAAGGAGCTGCTGAGCAAGAAGCACGCGGCCTACGCCTGGCCGTTCTACAAACCCGTCGACGCCTCGCTGCTCGGCCTGCACGACTACCACCTCATCATCAAACACCCCATGGACCTCAGCACCATCAAGGTCAGTCTCGCGGGTTCACGAAGGGTCGGATTTCTAAGAGATGAAATTTTTAAAACAAGATTTAAGTAAGTAAAAGTGTTGTACAGGAAGGTGAAGAAAGATGATGTGTTCAGCACTGATGCGTGTCCTTATTTTCATTTTAATAATAAACCTCAATGTTGTTTACATAAAACTAACATAAGGCAAGAAATAAAATCCATATTTACATTTTTTTTATTACCTCGTTTTGCATTCAGAGGTTATAAATTCTCTATATTTTAAATTCTAAATTCTCTCTTCCCTTCTCAGAGGAAGATGGACGAGCGGGAGTACAGGGACTCTCAGGAGTTTAGCGCTGACGTCAGGCTCATGTTCTCGAACTGCTATAAGTACAATCCACCCGAGCATGACGTAGTGTCTATGGCACGCAGACTGCAGGTACACACACACGCTGTTAACTTATCCCTCTAAGACTGTAAACAGATTTTAAATTTTTTTCAAATCCTGTTTTTTTTAAAAGAAATATTATTATTATTATTATTATTATTATTGTAAAATGTTTTTTTTGTTTGTTTGTTTTTGCTTTCTTTTTCAGGACGTGTTTGAATTTCGTTTCGCGAAGATGCCTGACGAGGTCCTGGAGGAAGAGGAGGAGGAGGAAGAAGGCTTGGCGCCGACCTCTCTGGGTCATACCGTGGGTCTGATGGGATTGCCGCACTCCTCCTCGTCTTCGTCGTCCTCCTCGTCTTCGTCGTCCTCCTCGTCTCCTTCGTCTTCCTCGGAAAGCGAGTCGAGCAGCGACAGCGAGCCGAGCAGCGAGAGCAGCCCGAGCTCGGACAGCGAGGAGGAGAGAGCGCAGCGCCTGGCCCAGCTACAGGACCAAGTCTGCACTCAGGTACATGTGCACCATCGCACGAACACACACACACACGTCTCCACTTTATTATCTTTGACCGATCAGATGTATATCTATGACTAAACGACGCGGCCGCTTGCTTCGCAGCTGCGCGCGGTGCATGAGCAGTTAGCCGCGCTCTCGTCCGGCCCCATCATCAAACCCAAGAAGAAGCGCGAGAAGAAGAAGGACAAGAAGAAGAAGAAGAAGCCGGAGAAACGCAAAGGAGCCCGGAGCAACGAGAGGGAGAGAGAGAAAGTAACCAAAGTGCCCAAGAGCAAATCCAACAAGGTGGCGTCCATGCCCACTCAGAGCAAGAAGACTCCGGCCAAGAAGAACAGCAAGAGCAACAAGTAAGACTCGTCATCTTCTCTACTCCCGCTCTGTGCTAAACCAAAGCATCTGCAACACACAATTTTTATGTTTTATTTTTCTTAATAATCTGCACGTTTATGGTTAAAAATGCCAGACATTGTGCTGGTGTAAAAGATTTTTATTATAGACGGTTTATTTATTATTTATTAATTTATTATATTTATTTGATTTTAGTTTTTTTAAAAACAGTTTTTAATTTTGTAATATTTTAAGTAACTGCTTTACAATAATTTTTACTAGTCATTTTTAGTATTTATATTCATATTTGTAGTCTTTTTAAAAAATTTTTTTTATATTTTTGTATTTTAAGGAAATTTACATTTTGTTTACTTTCTAACTTTTTAAATATTCAATGTTTTTAAATATACATTTAGGTTTTTCCCCCTAATATTTACATTTAATTCATATTTTTTTTCCAGTTTTTTTTTTCTCCATTTTTAATTATTTTGTAATATTTTTTATTTTATTTAAGTTAACTGTTTCGCACTATTTTTACTTTTAATTTGTCAAATTGTTTTGTGTTTATAATAAAACCTTTTATTTTTTTTATTATTTAAAATACAAAAAAAATATAAATAAATGACATAATGATAAAAAAAGTGACAAAATAATAATAAATAATGCGAAATAGTTACTTAAATAAGATTAGAAATATTTTAGTTTTAAATAGTTTACATTTATGTTCTGTTTTTTTTATATATATATATATTTTGTTCTTTAACATACTATACAATACTTTTTTTTGTTTATATTTTTTTTATATTAAAATTGTCTTTATTTATTGTTGGTTTGTTTAATTTTAATATTTTTCTTGTTTTAAAAAACATTGTTTTATGCAATATTGCCACCTCATATGTATATATATTTTTTAATAACAGTAATGTGAAACCGTTAAACTTTGCTTCTCAGGACAACTAAGAAGTCTTTAGCTGCGGCCGCACGGTTCACAGCCCCCGCCCCGCCCATTCCGCAGTACGACTCCGAGGAGGAAGAGGACGGTCTCCCGATGAGCTACGACGCCAAGCGGCAGCTCAGCCTGGACATCAACAAGCTGCCGGGTGACAAGCTGGGCCGCGTCGTGCACATCATCCAGTCCCGCGAGCCCTCGCTGCGCGACACCAACCCCGAGGAGATCGAGATCGACTTCGAGACGCTCAAACCGTCCACGCTGCGCGAACTCGAGAGCTACGTCACCAGCTGCTTGCGCAAAAAACCAAGGAAACCTTACGGTAAGATTTAAGAAGCAACGCGGACACGCCCTGCGTTTCTCCATCTTAATCTCTTTTCTGTTAATTCGCGATTTCTGTAAATTCTGTAATTTGTGATCATATCTACACCACTGTACAAATTAGGAGTGTTGTGAGTTAACACACATGAACTGCCATATCTGTGACATTATATTCGTATGTGTGTGTGTAGTGATGAAGCCGGCCGGTGGAAAGTCACGTGAGGAGCTGGCTTTGGAGAAGAGAAGGGAGCTGGAGAGAAGACTGCAGGATGTCAGCGGACAACTCAACTCTGTCAAAAAGCCCCAGAAACCAAAAGGTAACGATCTGTTCATCCTTCTGTCAGAGTGAAGTGTGGGTTCTCGACTTAATCATAGGCAATGCGCAAAGATATGATCGTAATGTTTAATAATGAGCATATACTTTTACACTTCCTGTTTCTTCTCTCCATCAGAGCTCAGGTTTGTACGTCGTCTTGCGTAAAGCAGATGCGTTCTTTTAACAAGTGATGCAGTCAGGATAAAATTTTTTTTAAATCCCCCCCCCCCCCCCGACCCCCAAAAAAGTGCATAGTGTTGTCAAGTAATAGATGTTTTACCTGACAACCAATCACGTCACAAGAATGGAATCAAAGAAAACAAAGAGAATGTGAGGAGAGAGTAGTGAGGGTGAGTTCATATCCGACAAGTCAGGAATATAATTTAAAATACAAAACAAATTCTTATAAATCTAAATAAATGTGACATATTAATAATAAAAATAATGTGAAATGGTTGCATAAATAAGATTCGGATTAGTTTTACTTTTTTACGTTCTATTTTTTAAATATATTTTATTCTTTAACATATTTACTGTACAATACTTTTTTTTTAAATTATATTTTTATTTTTCTAATATTTAAATTTTATTTATTCTTTTTTTTTTGAGTATTTAAATGCTGCACTGTAACAACAAAAAAAAGACCAAAGTTTTGTGGCGTGTACATCAGAACTGGAAGTTAGGATTTGCTGATTTGCTTCCTATAATGGCAATAAAACTTACAAAAATAAATCAATATAAAAATATTCTGTAATAATTAAATGCATAATTTCATGTGATTTTAAAATGATTTTTTTTTTTTTTTCCATCTCAGACTTAATAAACTAGTATGATGTGTTTTTAATAGAGACTCCAAAGCGTCTGTATTTTTCACATTTCTGCAGTTTCATCAGGAATACAAAATGGTCACTCTTCAATAAAAGTTCCTTTTCAAATCTGTTTCCTTTCCTCGTGTCGTTTCAAGAGGTTTTTTTTTTTTTTCTTTCTTCTTGTTACTGTCGCCTCCAGCTATTTTATTAGGGGCAAATTGATGGTTATGAATTTTGGAATTCTCATCTTTGTAAAGCTGCTTTGTATGAACAGTCATCGTTAAAAACACTGTACAGATAAAATATTATATAATTAAACACTTTTATCAACTTTTCTTAAGAATAAATCCATTCTATAGACTGTTAAAAAAAAAAAAAAAAGACCTGGACAAACCCTCTGTGACATCACTCATTTTTTCTAGGTAGAGCGGTTTTGAAGCTCAGCTGTAAGAGCTCTGTTTGTCACCATCTCGGCACTAGCTGACTCCGCCTAATCCCCCGTTTAATCCATAAATGGGCCTGCTGTTGGGTGTAACCCCCTTATCTAACTCGGTTCCCACCCTCAGGCTTAACTTTAGCTTATCTAAAATGCTACGGTGGTTAACGTTCATTTAGATGCTAATGCATTTGATGCCCTATGTCGACGCCTACATTTCAATACAGCTGTCACTCAAATCAGCCACGCCCCTAACTGCGCATGGCTTAATATAATTTTAACTGACGAGTCAAAGAAAAAAAAAATCTCCCTGTGCAGCAGTTATCAAGAGTACGAAATCTATCTATGGAGACCAAAATAAAAAAATAAATAAGTGTATGTTTGTATATATTTACTCTTATTTATGTTTTGGGTACCTTGCTGTAAAGATTTGTAAAAAGATTTTTTTTTTAATTATTTCTGTAAATTGTAAATTCGGATGGTTTAACATACAGCTCTATGGCAATTGGCTCGCTTTTGAAGCCAGCCCCCAGTGGACATTCAAGGAACTGCATGTTTCCCCCCCCCCCCCCCCCCCCCCCACATCGTCCTTTTTTAAAATATTCAGTGGTATGGTACAGATAAATTGTGTCCTATGTATACTAAATAGTCATGACCAGTACGAGCACGGCACTGAGTCGCTTTTTTTCTTTTAAACAACTTCAAAGAACTTTTTGAACTTTTTTTTCTTTAAAGCCCACATTAAAAAAAAAAAAGTTCAAGGCAGTTTGACACAGGAAGGGTTGAAGTCTTTATTACAGTGTCACAGTGCACCACCATTATGTTGTACCCCATGTAGTGAACAGGTTGATTAATGAAACTGTTTCCCGTCCACAGCGGAGAAGGCCAGCGTGAGCACAGAGCCGCACCCCATGCCCGCTCGCCTGAGCGCCAGCAGCTCCAGCTCCGACTCCTCTTCATCTTCCTCTGACTCCTCTTCCTCAGACACGAGTGACTCTGACTCCAGGTGATCATCCATGGTTACCGGAGTGTCGTGGCATGACGACGCCATGTTCTGAAATCCTGTCAGGATGAATTCTGTGAGGACTGGACTGGCTTTGTGGGTGATCCAGAAATCATGAGAAGGGGAAAGAAAAGAAATGGACATTAAAGGAAAAAAAATGATTAAAAAAAAGGAAAAGAAAACAGACAAACTGTATCATCCCTAGGACACACTTTCATGTGCAACAATGACAGATTCCCAAAAGCGTGTTTTTGAGACGTGTTTGTTAACGATGTACAGACTGTGTTGGATTAATTTTTCTTTCATAAAGAAGACTTTTATAAACGTGCCCATAGTGGGAGGTCATGTGGACATAGAAAACTGCGCTGGAGTCTAGTCTGTCATGTACGAGTTTTTTGTCATTCGTTGTGGATTTAGAGCTCGGTTGAAAAAGAAAACAAAAACCAATTTCAGTTTCGCTAAACCGCAACATTTGACGCCTACCTTTAATCTCAATCTTGCGTCTGCCTTAATTTGAAGCAAGCAAAGCAGTTTAACTTCTTATTTCATATAGAATATTAGAACAGAGAGCTTTTCGCCGTGCTTTTACGATTCAATCAGAAAGCAAAAAATTCGACAGGACATCTGAGGATGAAAGAGTTCATGGTTGACCGTGCTGCTCGAGTTTTGCTTTTTGTGTGTAATGATTAGCCAAAGGGAGGAACTTCCATCGGAAGGAGAAAAAATAAATAGTGTAACTAGTACTCAAGGTTATTCAGTGCGATTATTCCAGTGACCAGTTATGTGTTTAAAAAAAAAAAAAAAAACAAATTAAAGGTGCAGTCTGCGAGTTTTAGGTTGAAGTGACCGGTCTTAAAACTTAAATTCGAGCACATTTTAAGTGTGGCTTTGGAGGCTTTCATTGTTTTGAGTTTTGAGAACTAGCTTAGGATACCTTGTGCAGAAATCAGTTAACGTGTTTTATCGCATTTTGCAAGACACAAGATGCGATGCGTGGTCGCTGACCGCACCTTTAATTTTCACTTTTTTTTGTTTAGGTTTTTTCTTTTTTTGGTTCATTTTAATGTTTTTACGTCATCAAAAACAGGTCTCAAGCTGAAGTTTGTTCTAATTTGTCCCGTTATCTTACCCGGATTTGCTAACGAGGCCGATACCGAGTGCGTGCTGATGATGATAATTATAATAATAATAATCACGTTACCCTGACCCTCAGTTCTGCAGTTCTTAACTACAAGTTTTTCCCGCATTTAGCATTCAGCGTTCATCGTGCTGCTTTAGGTCGCAGATTCAAAAACACAAATCCACTTTTGAAAATGTGATGCCTGAAGTTTGAGCTTTATTTCATTTGTCAGGGTCGAAATGGTGATTTCGGAAGGAATGGCGAGATGGGGGGGGGTTCGGGGGAAGCAAAAAGGAAAAAAAAAAAAAAGCCAGTGCATGAAAATGACGGAGAGTTTATTGTATATAACCTCCTCAGATCATTATTCTGCTTTTTCTTCCTTCTTTCTTTTTGTATCAACTCTCATCCTTTTAACATGTTTTTGTTTCCTGAATGTAAGGAGTACCACCCGGTTGTTGTGACCCATGTAGCTGCACAGACACAACATTCCGTTCCTGCGATATTTATATTTAAAAAAAAAAAAAAAAAGGTCTTTGAATTGTATATTTAGTTTGGTTTTATTTGGGTGTGAATACATGTATGCCAACTGACCTGAGAAATGTTGTGTGTCTCTCTTAATTTTTTTCCTCCCCTTTCTTTCTTTTTCTTTGGAGAACAAATTTCCCATGACCTTTTACACTCGCGTAATGATCTGATCCAGCTCTAATGATGAACAAAAAAAAAAAGGATATTTGATATTGCTTTTTAATACAGAATGTGTATCATAGCTTATGCAGTAGATGTGGGTTTAGTATGTATTGTAAATGTACGATTCCTTTTTTTTCCCCTTGAGAAAGTCGTCCACTATACAGGAAATCTAACAACTGCACTGTTATGATACACGTTTAATTGAGTCATTACACATAAACGTACCAGTAGTCCCCGACTTACGAACTTTCAATTTACGGATTTCTGCAGATACAAACATTTAAAGAGAATTTAGTCAGTCCAGGAGCACGATGATATGCCTGTCCTGTTAAGCTGTCCTGCTGGTGAATAATTCGGAAAGTCCTCAAAAAGAGAGAGTTCACAGCCCAATACAGTGAAAAACAAATCAGACAAAATGGCGTCCAAGATTCCCCTTGTGACTTAAAGGCGCAGAGATAACACTTACATTTTACTGAGAGATGAATTTCCCCAGGCGCAGTTATGGTTTTTGGCCACATGATGGCAGTGTGGGGTAAGGGGACAGATTTCGCTAAGTGGATTGGTATGCCTAACATTGTATATTCCCGTCTAAGGCGTATACGAGTTGTCGGACTTAAGAACAAATCCGACTTAATGTGCGTCCGTAAGTGGGGGACTTCCTGTCCTGTGTGTTTTAAAAACCATGGTTAGTTTAAGCAACTACAGCAATCTGCTGTAAAGATGACAGAAATCAAACTTGACTTGATTTTCATGATTTGCACTATATAAGACACCATTTTTTCCACAAAGACTGCTTGATCTGTATCCTAGCCTGCCATGCATTCCTGATCTCAGAGATCCCAATCCGACCAAGCACCCATGGGATGCACAGGACAAACAAGTCTGATCCATGGAGACCAACATCCTGGTGCAAGATATCATAGCACACCGTCAGAGGTCTAGTAGAGTCATGTTTGAAGGGGACAAAGCTGCCCCGGTGGCATAAGGGCAGTTTAAACAATATTTGGCATAATCTTTTGCCTTGTAAGGTGATCGCTAATCCCTATCCCGGGTGTACCCCACTTGGACTCCTGGGATAGGCTCTAAGGCCCCGCTGAACCTGAATACAGGATAAAGCCGTATAAACGGTGAGTGAGTGTTATAGCAAATTGGTGTATGGATACATAAATTGAAGTCATAAAATTTTTCCACAACTTTCACACAAGCAATTTTCAAACAATTGTTTGCACGTATAAACGGCCTTTATAGAGCCTGAAAATATCCAGGAAAAGATGTCGTGGCGTAAAGCTCAGGGGTTAAGGCATTGGCTTCTAGTTCAGAAGGTCCCAGGTTCAAACCCTAGCATAACCACCATCAAGTTGCCACTGTTGGGCCTTTAACCCTCATCTGCTCAGATAAAAATGTCAATCACTCTGGTTAAAGACATCTGCTAAATGCTGTAAATGTAAAAACATTGTGGAGCTTGACAAGTCCAGTTCATCCTTAATCCTTGGCAACATGAAGGTACCACTTTCATCAACAACACCCTCCGAGTATAAACGTCATGCAGCCATCATACCGCTCAGGAAAATCGGTGACATCATGAGGAAAGACGATCTCAAGACGTCAGCCAAGTCACAGAGTCTGAGTTGCCCCGCCCTCAATCCAATATGATGTTGCATCAGTGGGATATAATATTGATATCTCTGAACATTTAATGGTTATTTCTGATGTTATGTTTGCAATATCCTGTTGCAATGTATTGTGACAGTTGATGAACATTGTCGTATTGCCCCGCCCTACTCCTAAAGCTAAATGCTAGGTGTACAGCAGGTACAGCCAAGGATTTTAAAACTTGCCAAATGGATAAGATTGGATTTCACTGCTGTTACACTATAAACCCTGAGCTTACAGGAGGAGGAGTGTTAAACAAACATCTATACTCAAAGTGCAATGTGCAAGTATGGCCACAGTGTGGTGCAGTTGGACCACAGATGTACAGAGGTTGGACAATAAAACTGAATCACTGGCCAATTTAGTGTTGGAGGTTTCATGGCTGGGTGCTAAAACCACGGCTGCCCAACTCACTGCAGAATTAAATGTGCACCTCAACTCTTCTGTTTCCACCAAAACTGCTCGTCGGGAGCTCCACAGGGTCAGTGGACATGGCCGGGCTGCTACAGCCAAACCTTTGGTCACTCATGCCAGTGCCAAACGTTGGGTTCAATGGTGCCAGCAGCGAAAATCTTGTGCTGTGGACAATGTGAAACATGAATTGTTCTCGATGAGGCCACCTTCACTGTCTTCCCCACATCCGAGAGAGTTACGATGTGGAGAAGCCCCAAAGAAGCGTACCACCCAGACTGTTGCATCCCCAGAGTGAAGCATGGGAGGACCATGTGCACCCAATAATTCAAACACTGTATCCTGAAATCGGTGCCGTTTATCGGGATCTTGTGCTGTGGACAATGAAGACAAATAATGCATCAATACACAGCAAGACTGGTGACAGAGTGGTTTGATGAACATGAAAGTGAAGTTGAACATCTCACATGGCCTGCACAGTCACCAGATCTAAATATTATTGGGCCACTTTGGGGTGTTTTGGAGGAGCGAGTCAGGAAACGTTTTCCTCCACCAGCATCACACAGTGACCTGGGCACTATTCTACAAGCAGAATGGCTCAAAATCCCTCTGGCCACTGTGGAGGACTGTCATTTCCAAGACGAATTAATGCTGTATTGTCCGCAAAAGGAGGCCCTACACCATACTAACGAATTATTGTGGTCGAAAACCAGGCATTTCAGTTTCATTGTTCAACCCCTGTATGTTACCGATATATTTACAGATAGCACTCTCTATTACAGCCTTAGCGTTAATACAGACATATACACCATATAAACTCATGGACTCCACAAGAGCTCTGAAGGTGTGCTGTGGTATCTGGCACCAAGGGTTTATCAGCAGATCCCTTAAATCCTGTAAGCTGTATGGTGGGGCATTAATGGACTAGTCCTGTTACTCCAGGACATCTCACAGATGCTCAATCTGACTGAGGTCTCGGGAGGCCAAGACAACACCTTGAACTCTTTGTCATGGTCTTCAAACCATTCCTCAATACATTATCCTCCGGAAAAAAAAGCCACTTGCATCAGGGAATACCGTTTTATGCACTTGGACTGGAATATTTGTTAGATGTTATGTGTCAAAATAACATCCGCATGAATTCCAGGGCCAAGTGTTTTTCAGAACGACGCCCAGATCATTACCCAGTTTTCACCCGCTCGCCTTCTTCCCATAGTGCATCCAGGAGCCATCTATTGCCTGGGTAAAACATGTGGGTAATGTACACGCACCCAACCATGTTCTTTCATTGCTCCATGTCTCATGTTCATGTGACCATTGTAAGAGCTTCCAGCAGTTGTCAGTGGTCAGCATGGGTAATCTGGCTAGTCTATTGCTACGCAGCCCCACTGGTTATCCTTTCCTGGACAACTTTTGGTAGGTACTGTACAAACCACTGCATACCAGGAACACCCCAGAAGATCTGCCATTTTGGAGATTCTCTAACAATCACAATGGAGCTCTTGTTAAAGTCTCTCAGATCCTTAGGTTGCCCATTATTCCTGTTTCTAGCACATCAACTTCGCGAATTGAATCTTCACTTTCAAGCATGTAGGATGCTCTATAGTCCAACTAGGGACCGCGGAGGCCAGTGGCGACCATTGTATTTATTCCCATTTTATGAACGTTCACATACACGTGAACACGTGATAGACTAATCCGCATGGCTGGACTGTGGGAGGAAACTGGACTACCTGGAGGAAACCCACCAAGCATGCAGAAAAATATGCAAACTCCATGCACACAGTCCCCGAGGCTGGAATCGAATCTGGACCCTGGAGGTGCAAGTGCTAACTACTATGCCGCCGTGCGAACGTATTTTTATTTTTACGTATATGTTATGGCTGATTGGTATGTAGGCGGCACAGTGGCTTGGTGGTTAGCACCGTCGCCTTGCACCTCCAGGGTTCGATACCCGCCTCGAGTCTGTGTGCCTCGAGTTTGTATGCTCTTCCTGTGCTTGGTGGATTTCCTCCAACAATCCAAAGACACGAAAATTAGGCTAATTGGCGTTCCCAAATTGCCTGTAGTGTGTGAATGAGTGTGTGTATGTTTGTGTTTGTTTATTCTGCAATAGATTGGTTCCCCATTCAGGGCGTTCCGTGCCTTGTGCCCTAAGTCTCCTGGGATAAGCTGCAGGGCCCCCATGGCCCCCATGGTAAAAACGATGAGGGAGTGATTGGTGTACATTGTACTCTACATGAAAGACCTCCAGGAACTAGCCCAGGAGCACTGGACTACAACATATTGCAAAGTACACACATCAGTTCCTGTTCAGTATTCCTGTATAGGTAATTTCTACAGAAACAATAACATATTATAAGGAGTGTGTTATTACAAACTTGAGATTTGCTTCGTAGGCAGAACTACCCTCCGGATTGACCTAATAGAAAAACGCATTTTAAGCAATCAGAGCCCGGAAGTCAACAGCACTTTACTCTGGTATAAATTGTGTAGGTTTTTGTAACATCCTTATTTCAAGAGGCAAAAGTTCCTTTCCTTTATTTGGAATTTTTTTTTTTTTTTAAGTGCTTCATTTACTTTTAAATTAGATTTTATTGAGACTTTTAGCCACGTTTGTCCATGATTTATTAAATACACCGCTCTCATTACTGTTCGACCATAAGCAGCCGAGCCTATGGCAAGAGTGATCACAATGCCACTTATATTAATTAGCAACATTTTTCACAGTAAAACACAATCCTTCTTTCCAATCATCCGTATCGGCAGTTGACTGTTTCTGACTTGCTGCATACTTTAATTTATGCATGGCCTTTCACTGCTGTGGTTCAGAGATGTCTAATTTGGCACTCTGTAATGTATAAATGTGACACATAAATCATATGGCGAGTGCTGTGAGCAAGAGGATCATATTAGAGGTCTCTATAGGCGGTACTGGCCCCTTGTTTGAGGTCTGGGTTACTGATCAACGTTTTAAAGATGGCCATACGGTATGTCAGTGAATGCTTTGGAGCCCCCTGAAGTCATTCCCGTGAACATTCAGCGAATGGAACGCCTGATCCTTAAGAAATCAGCTTCTCATCATCAACTTGCAGAAGATATGCATATGTCTGTGGGAACTGCACACATAATCGTTCACCGGCACCAGTTGTACTTTACAGGATTTAAGCTAGGAACCACATCGCCCATACAGTCCTGACCTCGACATTGTTTGAGGCATTAAAGGAGTTCCTGGGAGGCCAGCGTTTCAAACATGAAGCAGACAGTCCGATCATGGATCTGCCGTACTGAGGAAACTTTCTACCTTGATGGCATCCAAGCATTAGTGAAACACCAGGATAAGTGCATTAGTGTAGCAGGGGATTATATGGAGATTTTTACTCTTATAACTGTGTTCTGTTATTCTGCGCAATCAAAAGTCCCAGTTTGATATGAACACCCCTTCTATATTGATTTTCCTATGAAAGCATGTCATGCGATGCATTATCCCACTTTTTATTTGTTATTACACAGCCAAGACAAAAAAGAAGAAAAAAAAAAACTCATGCGCTAATATTGTAATATAAATAAGTCACACGCTACTTTTGTCTTTAGCTTTGATTACGGTGTGCATTGTTTCAAGAACCTTATACAGTACAACGTCATACCATTTATTTCAATCCAGATTTGCTCGTTTTTTATTTATTTTTTTTTTTTTACCGAAGGTCTTGTATTCATAACCTTTCCATAAAATCTTCTCCAGCACATCCCAAAACCTTTCAATGAGGTTAAGGTCAGGACTCTGTGGTGTCCAATTCATGTGTGAAAATGGTTCCCCATGTTCCCAGAAGCACTCTTTCACAATTTAAGCCTGATCAATCTTGGCATTGTCGTCAACCAGTGAAAAAAAAATCCATTGATGGGATACCCAGGTCAGGTGGTATCGCATCAATGTATTGCTTTTTTTTTTCGTCTCCAATTAGGGATCGCCACAGCAGAACATCTGATCCATTTACTTCATTTGGCACATGTTTTACACCCAATGCAACCTTTCCCTTTTTATCCAGGTTTGGGGGTCTGGCACTGTGAACACACTTCCATGGCTGGGGTTCCCTGTCTCGGAAACTGAACCACACTTTTGAAAGCTTGAGAAAGGTGGAGATGCTCCCACTGGAGGCTGGAGACTCCTTCCATGAAAAATAAACAAGCATCTCCTATCAGTAAACTTTACTACTCAACAATCAACAATAACAAAAAATTACATTTTTTCGCAGCACCCATCGTACAAGCCCTGTACACTGTACACTGTTACTATAGAAACAGCTAATGTAACATAAAAAAAATGGAGAGCATTAACATGAACCTGTGATTTGACTGTCGGAGATGCTCAAGTGTATTGTATTAGCCGGAAAGAACCCACATTCACAGGAGTTTATCAATTGCTTGCAACCATTCTCCGGCACCAGACCATCACTCATCGAGGAAACAGCCATGATTAGTGACTGCTGAGCTAGAGAACGGTCAAGGCTCGGAGCAAAAATGTGCTGCCGCTATGGATTTTTTTTTTTTTTTTCTTCTGCAAGCTGTGTTCTCAATCCTGTGCTGAAAAAGCCATTTGTGGTCACAACAACGTGGGAAAACTACATCCTGCTCTCTATTCTGATACACTCTTTCTGATATGAGTGTGTAGCGGTGGAATATTAAACAGAATATTTGGGAAGATAGCACTTATTATGCATGTGTACCATATTATACAGTATTTGACTGGCCTTATTTAAACCGGCTTACTCTTATATATGAGCTGCAAACAACCAGGGACGTAAGTTTACGCAATGTACAATAGCAATCTTAAGGTATATATGAGTTGTTTAAATTTTCCTACATTGATCTGTCATAAGAGATCCGTGAGAAGTGTACCGCTCCTATTTAGTTTGTTCATTCGGAATAAATCATGTCTCAGAGGGGTGTTCAAGTCCAACTGGGACCTTTGTTTGTGCATAGTAACAGAACGCAGAACACATCAAGGTAAAAAGGTCCCGCGGTACGCTAGCCTCCCCGGAGCACTTTTAAAGGCCCAAACAGGTGGAAATGGCTTGGAGGGACTCCCAGCTGCATTCCTGTAATGTGTAACTGGTGTAACTGGTGTTGGTGAATGATTGTGTGTACAGTTCCAACAGACAACTAAGTCTTCTTCTGCAAGTTTGGCAACAAGTTATTCGTAGATTTTCAACGTTCACAAACGCAAAGATTTCCAAGCCCCCCCGGTCGCGATCGTCAGTCACGGACGGGCGGCCTTCTTGTTCTTCTTGACGTCTTCTTGATGTTTGCACCATTCGAATGTCTTACTGCGGCTAAGAGTCTCATCACTGTACTGTGCTTGAAGTATCCTGTAAATGTCAATCACTTTTATACCCTCATTCATGAGAATTTTCATCACAAGTACCAGTTTGACTTAAACACCTTTCATAGTTCCTTTGGACAGAAAAGGTCGACTATGTATAAAAGGATTGCTTTCATAGATAATCACCAAAAGCTGAGCATTCTGGGTTTAAACACTTCCATGTGTAACTGGATGCTGGAGTTTATGCCCAGGGGAACCCAGTTAGTAAGGATTGGCATCATCTCCAGACTGAACACCGGCACTCCTCAGGGCTGTATGCTCAATCTCCTACTGTTTCCTTGCTGACTCATCATGATGCTGTAAAGGCCAAATTAAATCACCCTCAACTTTGCTGAGGACACTATAGTCATGGGCCTCATTAGCAACAATGTTGAGTCAGCCTCCCAGGATGAAGTGAACCGGCTCACAGAGTGGTGACAACAAGAATGATTAAGGAGATGATTGTCGACTCTATGATTCTGAGCACCTGTGGAGACCACTCACCCCTGCGAAACAACAGAATAACAGTGGAGAAAGGCGCAATCCAGACCTCTTCTGGATTCTCAGCACCACCTGCCTATCCAAGAAGGCTCTGCGGCACCTCCACTTCCTACGCAGGCTGGAGAGAGCCAAACATCCCTCCCCTCTCCTCCCCTCCCCTCCCCTCCCCTCCCCTTCCCATCCTCACAATTTTCTACGGCGAGACAATTGAGAGCGTCCTGACCAGCTGTCTCACCATATGGTACGGGAACTGCATGGTCTCTGACTGCGAGAAGCGAGAGCAGATTTTGAGAACAGCTGAAAAGATCAACAGGGTCTTTCTACTCACCATCGTCATCTCATACAACATCCGCTGTATCCGCAGAGCCACCGGTAATGTGGATGACCCCGCTCAACCCTCGCATGAAATCTTCAGTTTACTGCCATCTGGCTGCAGGTACAGGAGCATCTGTGCCACCACCACCACCACCACCAGAACATTTTCTTCACTGAGGCAGACTATTCTACGGAAAACCCTACGAATGCTATGCCTATGAACGCTCACATAGACAAGTCAAAAACCTAAACCAGTAAGACTCAATACCACAGAATGCAGCACTTTACAAACTTTGGCTAACATTTTTGTGTTGCTGTTATCCTGTCAATAGTTTACTATTTACAGTGTGTTTTCTGTGTATGTACTGTCCTGTGATTTATTGTTCTGTTCCATGTATTTATTTTAATGCCCCTTTGTCACTCTTGTGTACTTATAATTTATGTAGTCCATGGACCTGGATAAATGACAATCATTTCTAAAGTATACAAGCTATATAGAAAAATTAAAATAAGAACCCAATTACCTTATTTACTCACTCACTCACCATCTATACCGCTTAATCCTCTCCCAGGAGCACGAGATGGGTTACACCCTGGACTGTGGGAGGAATCCCACCAAGCATGGGGAGAACATCTAAACACCATGCGCACAGAGGTGGGACTTGAACGCGGACCCTATAGGTGCAAGGCGACAGTACTAATCACTAAGCCACTGTGCTGCCTAATCTTATTTAGATTTATCTACATATTGCAAACAAAATGAGCATCAATCAGTTTTACGGCTTCATTCATGAGGAATTTCCTCCCAAAGTCCTGTTTTGACTTTGTAGTAGAACGTGAACTCACAATTCTTCTTCTCTGGTTATTTCATCCTACTTCTAATGATTATTTGTGTAATTTCTAATTTATTTTTATCATACCTAAGATTATTCTTTAAAAGCCTGTCTTTTTTTCTAGTCAAATCAAGGCGGAATAGGGCCTGCTTGCCAGAGATAACAAATAATAATAATGAAATCCTTTGCAATATATGCAAGAAGTTACCCAGACCACTAGTCGCCATGGCGTCATGGCAGAACCATAAAAGGTTGAAATCATCCAGGAAGCATTACGTTTAAGTACGCGTCACATGCCTCTCTATGATCTCTATACAGATCAAAAATGAAGCTATTTAAAAAAAACGATAAATAATTTAGCAAGACACGTTTCTGCTAATGGCTATAACGGTTCATAAATATTACAGTACAGCGTTATAATGATTAAAAAGTGTGAACGATTATCGAGGAATTATTAATAGTGTAATATTAAAGCTTTTATTAGGGTGCATAAACATGTTCATATGGAATTCTTGAAGAATTTATGGATATGGGCTGCGTAGAAAGTATTAGACGTTGTTTCATCGACCCGAGGAGAACACGAGACTTAATTTCCTTCAGCAGAAATCTGATTAGCGCCTGATCTGATCTGGCTGTGGGTGCAGCAGCTTATTCACATGTCGCTAAGTGACGAGTCATCCAGGATGCCCTGGTACACCTCCATCTTGGTCTGGATGAAAGAAAAGACATAAAACTCCGATGCCCCACTCCGATGCCCCAGGGGCCACTCCGATGCCCCAGGTCTTGACCCAGAGTTTTGTGAAGCGATAATTTCCACTTTGTCACACGACTGGAAATCGAACCCACCGTTATAGGATCACAGATGCATAGTTCTAATCATTATTGAGTTCTTATAGTCGTTAGCTGTTCCCCCCCCCCCCCCCCCCCCCCCCCCAGATTTTCTCCCTAATTTAGTCGTGTCCATTATCCTTCTGGATAAAAATGGGAAGGTTGTGTCATGCGGTGTAAATCCTGTGCCAAGTCGCGTGTAGATCTGATGGTCCACTGTGGCGACCCCTCGACGGGTGCAGCGAAAGAAAGTTTTTAACACCCTACAGTAGGTCTAATGTTTGCAATTATCCAATGTAATTTTTAAAATCTCAAGGCAGGCTGTCCCAATCCATGCCTCGCCCACGCCTCAGCCCCCCCATTATTACATAAATGGTCATAAACTGTGCTCATCATGTTTGAAGCGGTCAAGGCAAGGTCTCTCTGGATATTTTTAAGGATCATTGGAGATGCTCAGTAATGGACGCTGAATTGATTTGAAAGCGAGGCTGGGTGTTAGCGAGGTGGATTATAGGCTTGTGTGTCTCTGGGCTTCACACAGAATCCGATTTAATTGGAAACTAGGTCTTCTCCCACAGACACAACAGCACTAACTAAGTCATGAACAATCTGCACAAGTGAACTCTTAAACTCCACTGGACTAAAAGTAAAGTTTTGTTGTTGTGGTTCCATAAATACTCTAAATTCTCCAGATGCTATGAAACTAGGATTACGCCAGCGAACCTTGATCAAGGCATAATGCAAAAAAGTTATTTATAGTAAATTGTAGTACAGTGTGTGAGGAAAGCTTTTTCAAGTTTTTAATTTGACCCCAAGAACACACTGGTCTTATGCTGCGGAAGATCAGTGAAGCACAGCCTGGTTTTAGTGCATCACTAAAAAAAGGTATTGTTAGGAAAAAAGAATGGGAACCTATTCATTTTTACAGTATTTGAAATGGAAATATATGGGACCTTTAAAGTAAGCGCTCTAAATTGATTTGAATATATTATATATTATTACTATTCACTGGCTTTAACATTTCTTTCTGTATGCCCTTTTACTCATCCCATGTGATTGATGCAAGCAACAAATTGTGAAAGGATTTGCTGCTCACTCAGTGAAACTGCTGAGACCTGCAGTGCAGGAAGTTTTTTGTTTGAACCCATAAATGAGAAATGAGACATTTTTTTGTAGTTTCAAGCAAGTACACACGTGGACAAAATTGTTGGTACCCTTCGGTCAATGAAAGAAAAACTCACAATGGTCACAGAAATAACTTTAATCTGACAAAAGTAATAATAAATAAGAATTCTATGAATGTTAACCAATGAAAGTCAGACATTGCTTTTCAACCATGCTTCACCGGAATTATAAAAAAAAATGAACTCATGGAACAGGCCTGGACAAAAATGATGGTACCCCTAACTTAACAGTTTGTTGCACAACCTTTTGAGGGAATCACTGCAATAAAACGATTCCTGTAACTGTCAATGAGACTTCTGCACCTCTCTGCAGGTATTTTGGCCCACTCCTCATGAGCAAGCTGCTCCAGTTGTTTCCGGTTTGAAGGGTGCCTTTTCCAGACGGCATGTTTCAGCTCCTTCCAAAGATGCTCAATAGGATTGAGGTCAGGGCTCATAGAAGGCCACTTTAGAATAGTCCAATGTTTTCCTCTTAGCCATTCTTGGGTGTTTTTAGCTGTGTGTTTTGGGTCATTGTCCTGTTGCAAGACCCATGACCTGCGACTGAGACCCAGCTTTCTGACACTGGCCAGCACATTTCTCTCTAGAATCCCTTGATAGTCTTGAGATTTCATTGTACCCTGCACAGATTCAAGACACCCTGTGCCAGATGCAGCAAAGCAGCCCCAGAACATAACAGAGCCTCCTCCATGTTTCACAGTAGGGACAGTGTTCTTTTCTTCATATGCTTCATTTTTCCATCTGTGAACATAGAGCTGATGTGCCTCGGCAAAAAGTTCCATTTTTGTCTCATCTGTCCATAGGACATTCTCCCAGAAGCTTTGTGGCTTGTCAACATGTAGTTTGGCATATTCCAGTATGGCTTTTTTATGATTTGTTTTCAACAATGGTGTCCTCCTTGGTCGTCTCCCATGTAGTCCACTTTGGCTCAAACAACGACGGATGGTGCGATCCGACACTGATGTTCCTTGAGCATGAAGTTCACCTTGGATCTCTTTAGAAGTCTTTCTGGGCTCTTTTGTTACCATTCGGATTATCCGTCTCTTTGATTTGTCATCGATTTTCCTCCTGCGGCCACGTCCAGGGAGGTTGGCTACAGTCCCATGGATCTTAAATTTCTGAATAATATGTGCAACTGTGGTCACAGGAACATCTAGCTGCTTGGAAATGGTCTTATAGCCTTTACCTTTAACATGCTTGTCTATAATTTTCTTTCGAATCTCCTGAGACAACTCTTTCCTTCGCTTCCTCTGGTCCATGTTGAGTGTGGTACATACCATGTCACCAAACAACACAGTGACTACCTGGAGCCCTATATATAGGCCCACTGACTGATTACAAGATTGTAGACACCTGTGATGCTAATTAGTGGACACACCTTGAATTAACATGTCCCTTTGGTCACATTATTTTCAGTATTTTCAAGGGGTACCATCATTTTTGTCCAGGCCTGTTCCATGAGTTTATTTTTTTTAAATAATTCTGTTGAAGCATGGGTGAAAAGCAATGTCTGACTTTCATTGGTTAACATTCATAGAATATTTTTAAATTAGGTTAGTTGGACTGAATATCAGCATGGCACTGATGTCCATGTGGTACATTGAGCTCATTCCAGCTGCATGTGGAGCCTCACCCGGGTTACTCTGATGATGACAGCTTTAAAAAATAATATGCTTCTGCTACAGCATCAACTTGATGCTGGAGGACCAGAGCATGACCTGGGCTGAGTGACTAGATGCATCTGTGGTATCCAGAACAAGACTGAAGTTCTAGCCAGGAGTGAGACCAGATCAGACACTAATCAGTTTTCTGGTTGGGGTAAAACTAGATGAGTGCTGTGTAGTGTTCAGGTCGATAAAACAACATCTAACACTTTTTATGAAGCTTGTATTCATAAATCATCCAAATTCATGCATGTACACCCTCATGGAGCTCTAATATTGTACGATTAATAATTCATTGATCACACCTATTACAGTACAGTACATTTGAGTTAACAGTAATAGCTGGTATAACAGAAATTGCCATTCATATTCTTACTCATTTTAATTAAGTTGTAGAATATTTCACTAACTCAATCATTGTCTTTATCCGTTACGGGGGAGCTGGAGCCTATTCCCACATGAGGCGGGGTACACAATCCATCGCAGGACACACACACACACACACACACACACACACACACACACACACACACACACACACACACACACACACACACACACACACACACACTCTGGGCAATTTGGGAACCCCAATTAGCCTAATCGGCATGTCTTTGGACTATGGGAGGAACCCGGAGGAAACCCACCAAGCACGGGTTAGAACATGCAAACTCCATGCCACAGTGGGAATCAAACCTGGACCCTGGAGGTGCAAGGTGACAGTACTAACCACAACGCCAACTTGCCACCTGTAGAATATTTCATTCAGTTTATTTTGCTGTTAAAAACAATTATCGATTAATTGTCAAAATAAGTATGTTGATGTTACCATAGTATGAAATGTCATAAAGCTAAAGTAACTAAAAGAAAATAAACTTTTTAAAAAAAAGTTTTTTTTTTTGGGTTTAAATTATCCACGAATGACAAGGACATACAAGCACATGTGCACATGTAGGATCTACATAACCTTAACCTTAATCCTGACACTGGAGAGATATGATGCTACGACTGTAGATGTGTGTCTTCCCGAAATGCTTACCACAAAAATTGTGAAAATTATGAAATTGGATGTTCAGTAGTCAAATGTTCATATATTTTTCGGCAGTATGGTGTATATGGGGAAGCCAACGAGCCCAGATTTGGGCATTTTCCAATACTATTAATACTCCTAATACTCCTAATACACCTAATAATAATAATAATAATATGATTTATGTCATAACTATCTTTTAGTTGATGAGGTCATTTATATAAAAATGCTAACATACAGACTGTTCATAGACTTCATTGCCTGTCTACAGTTATTTTTCCCACCAAGATATGTACAGTACAGTACACTGCCTGGGAAAAGTGTTTGAACAGCTGGTGTTTTTTTTTTTTTTTTTTTTCATGTTTTCGTCTAATCACCATTACTCTCGCAGATAAAGAAAGACAGAATGGAGGTGAATAAGGACACAAAAACATATTACATCTAGTCTACTCAAGTGCAAATTGTTTGTAAAGGTCTCTCCGACTCTAAATTCTGCTTAATTAAAGAACGCTTAAAGGGCAGCACATGGACTCCATTAGCCAACAGACTTTGCCTCATAAATGCTTTTTAAAAAGTGACAAATATTGACAAATATTCATCGCATAAACCTGTGATTATCAGCTACAGTATACCTAATATAGATAACGAGTATTTAATCACTATTTTAATGAGATTGACTAATAAAATACGCAAAGACACTTTGACATTTGCTGAGGTTATATAACAGCTAAAGAATACCGTTCAACTGTTCAAATACCGTTCCGTGGCAGCTGTGTCTTCCCAAGCGCGTATGCAATCAATGATTAACCCGTTCAGCTAATGTACTGACACGAGCGTCAGTAATAAAAACCCGCTCGCGCCCGGAGAGCGGACGCGTGCTTGGAACCGCAACCATGGCTCTCCTTTACGTTTCCATTCTCTGCTTGCTGACCGTGGTGTCCTCTGTTGAGGTTGTTCCCGAGGACCAGCCTCGCGTCATTCACGCCGGGACGACTTTCGGGTTGAGGAATTATTCCTCGATCCTTACGGTGCCCAACGGAGAGAAGTTCGGGATCTGGATGTGGTCAGAGCTGTGTCCTGAGAACTTCTACGCCACGGGATTCAGCCTGAGGGTAAAATCATTTCATCAACCCTATCACTGTTCTCCTTAAACTGTACTGCATTTCCGCGTATACTCATACGAGTCTCTCTGCAGATCGAGTCTAATCAGTATGGCAGTGACGATACAGCTCTGAACGGAATCCGCCTCTTCTGCGTCCAAAATGAGGACCGTCGCTTCATCTACAGCGTGGAGTCTCATACTGGACAGTGAGTTCCTAAATAACCTCAGTGTACATTTAAACATTTTGGGGAAACAAAACCATATATGTAAGTCAATGACATCACAATACTACTTCTACTAATGCTAATATTGTTTAGGAAACTTTTACAAAAACTGATTTGAGGCCAATATTCCAACAAAAGTTAGTATCACTTTTTATGTGGATTTACACTGGTGCATACCAGGCACTATGATGTATTATGTATGCTGCAGGACATGCTATACAGTAAATGCATTATACTGTATATTCATGAAACACTGGAAGCATTAGCAAAGTAGCACTTAATCAGGTTTTCATTGTTTTTCCCATTTCCTTAATTACGTCTGGTCGGTTTTATTCATTCATTCTTCATCTTCCATAGCGTTGATCCTAGTTTAGTCCTTGATCAAGTCCCTTAACCGTATCTGCTCCAGGGGGCGCTGTATAATGGCGGACCCCGTGCTCCGACCCCAGCTTCCTAACAGGGATATGTGAAAAAATCATTTGACTGTTCCGTAAGGTACATGTGACAAATAATTGAATCTTAATCTTAATCAAAGTCTTTCAAAGATCGCGTTTTGATAATGTTTAAAGGTGTTGATTTGGTTTAGTACATGCACGCAACAATACTGCGACACCAAAATAGGACCTCTTGGGGAAGATTTCAAATGAAAAATCAAATGAACAGGGAAAATTTATCCAATTAAAAGACAAAAAAAAAAAAAAAAACTTTCAGAACAAATGATCTTGCTAGCAGCTTTTGAGGTTTTTACATGAGGTTTATCATTTATACCCACTTGCCAGGCATTTACATCATGAAAGTTTTAAGGTGTAGGGTCAATGTTATAGATTTATCTGAAAGTACTACTAGTAAAAACTACCAGTATTAAAGTTTACCGAAATTTAGGTCTTATTACCATTGCGGTAACACGGTCACTTTACACCTCCAGGATCTGGGATCAATTCCCGCCTCAGGGTCTGCATGCATAGAGTTTGCATGTTCTCCCCGTGCTTGGTGGGTTTCCTCCTGGTACTATGGTTTCCGTCCACAGTCCAAAGACACACAGATGAGGCTGCGCTTGTGATTGTTGACGGGAGGTCCTATAACGGTGTACAATGGGAATAAATACAATGGTCACAGAGGTTCTTTGATTGATGGATGGATGGATGGATGGATGGATGGATATACCCATTCAAAAGTAGAGAAGCGTTCATTTATTTACTGTTTGACAGTGTGGGTGGCCATGTTCCAAGTCTGATGGGTGTTTTTTTTCATTTCTATTTTTTCTCTGTTGAATATTTCCAAGGATGCTTGAGTGACAGTTGCATTGTCGGCTCCAGCAAAGCTTGGGGGGGGATGGGGCGGGGGGCGGTTGGGCTAAAGGTAAAGAGAAAGTCACTATATGCTTGGGGTGCTTTCCAAACAACATCTGTGTTTTGTTTTGTTTCGTTTTTTTCCTGTTGTCTAATGACATTTTTATTTTTTTTGCTGTGGAACCAAACCAACACGCTATTTATTATTTAACCCGTTAAGCTCCCAGGAGCCGAACCCAAGTCTGGCCTTTCATTTCTCACTCCTGTAACAGCGCAGATACCGAATAATTGGCTCTAAGATTAATAACTGAATTATAACCTGATACTTCACATGGTTATTATTTACTGTAGAGAAGGGGGGGGGGGGGGGGGGGGGGAAGATTACGGTCTTCCAGGCAAATTCCAGGTGATCTCAGAAGCTGAACTAATGATGCCACGGTGCTCCACATATCCAGGAGTGCTGTCATGTTCCCAGCTCCTTCATGATAAAGTGACTTTTTTCTATAAATTATTGAACCCTCAGGATCCTGGCCTACTTTTGAGTCTTCTCACTTCCTTTATTATTCGACTTCTCACTTTGTAATTACCAAAAGCAGCCGAGTACAGTACATGTGCTGCATGTTGCTGTATGCTGTTTGACGTCATCATTCGATCGTCAAATGCTACTCTAGGTTTTATTTATTTATTTATTTACTTATTTTAATCAAATGAAACTGAAGGAATAAAATTAAGGTTGTAGTTAGCTTTTCATATAACAGTGACAAAATACTCACAGAAGCTGTCCCAGTTTTACAGCGTATAGACGCTAGAGTGTTTTTTTTTTTATGATTGGCACGCTTAAATAGTTCCTATTTTTGGTCTCGCAATGTTTTTCATATTCCCACATGATACTGTGATGTGACGGGGGAAGGCTGACACACTCTTACTTTATTCTTCCTGCGAGGAATAAAATATGGCAAGACTCGCAGTTGATGAAAAGATAAAGCAGCAATTTGGCAATGACTTCAATTTTTAAATGTATTAAGGCATTTATAATAAATAACATCATGTGCATTTAATCCCTGAACTATAAACTGCGATTTCTTTTCCAAATGTGATGTCATATTTTTTCTTACTTGAATTAAAAAAAAAAAAGAAAAAAAGTTGGTTATGTTGCGGAAAATCTGCACCAGATGCTTACAAATCGCTGGAGACTTCTTTGATACAGTGAACACTAAACGAACATCTCCTCACAGAAGGTTCATCATCTTCGTGATTAAGCATCCGCAAGTTGTTACCATGGAAACGTAGTGAAATGTAGCTTGAAACTGACCCAGAAACATGCTGTTATAGAAAATACATCAACATCATCATCAAGAATATGACATCACTTAGTCACTTATGTCTAATACTGCGCTATAATCCACCCTGCTCACCCAAGTGCATTAATTAGAGACATGGCCATAGACTACGTTCATGATGTTGGAAAGAGTAAAGGGTCTGTCTCTCTGGGTAATTGAGGGATCATTAGCGATGTCCAGTAATGGATGCAGCATTGATTGAAAGTAGGCAACGTGATTAAAGTGCCATAGTGTTGCGATTACTGCCTCGTGCGTCTCCGGGCTTCCTGTAATATATTCTTGGATAGGAGACCAGTTCTTGTGCCACAGACACAACAGCTATAACTAAGCCCCGGACATCACATCTGCATCTGAGTGAACTCTGTTGAACCCTTTTGATTGAATGTGAAGTTTTGGTTCATTGTTCAGGATCTATAATGGATTTAGGATTATGAGTGCTAATCTACTGTAGATTTAGCCTGTCATATAAATCTTGTCACAATCCTGACAAGTTTGAGGTCAGTGATGCTTCTCACAAAGACGGATTTAGTTGGGTATCTACTGTATGTAAAAAAAAAAAAAAAGAAAAAAAGAAAGGTTTTGTCTCTGTACATTGGTCACAACTTACTTTTTCAATGATATATTTACGTTTCATATAATGGAGGACGAAAACCCAGTCACAGGAAAATGGCTGTCTGTATGTCTGTATGTCTGTCCAGCCAGATTTTGTCACAGCATCATGCAAAACTGGCTGGACAGAATTTGATGAAACTTTTGCAGTACTTAGATATCTGCCTGAAGTTTAATCTGCACCATAACTGAAATCAAACTGTTGAGCAAAAGCGATGTTATGAACAGTTATGTTATAATATATTCCGGATTTAATAATCTACTTTAAAACAAGCTACTAATGCGCTACTTGCTCAATGTAAACAAACACCCGCAATGATAAATATTATTTTTACTGGGAATCGTCCGTATATTCACTTTCGCCGAAATAACAGCGCTGAAGTGCACTGTAAACCCGATTAAGTTGGCAAAACTCAAAATATTTGAGGTAATCAGTTACATCAATTTTTTTAAGTTATGATGTTTCCAATTTTAAGTAAACAGAACTATCAGTGTTTGAGTTTGTTGATCTTGTTGCAAATCAAATAAATTGTTGATGCCCAGGAATCGATCCCGGGCCTTTTGCACCTACTGTACCCCTGAGCCACCAGTGCTCTATAGAGTCTAAGTTGGTGAAACTTTAAGGTGACAGTCAATGTTACTTAAGAACTTACGATTACTTAAAGTATCAAATTTGTTCAGCTAACTTGAAAAGTGTCATTTCTACAAACTCATAAATACCAAAAAGTTCTGAATACTCAAAAAGGTCTATTAATTTGACCTAATTCCAATTAGGTCAAATTAAGTCCTACAACTTTTTATCCGATGTACTTTTATGATTTCTCATCAGTGATTCACCGTCCGGTTACCAATCTGACAACGAAAGAATGCATAAACATAAACTTTTCTATCTCCTCTCTTTCCCATTGATTGTAATAAGATGAAATGACAGTAGATTCAAAATCTTGCTAATCTTCGACTAGGTACATTTTGTGCAATTTCCAAATATTTAGCTACCAATCCAATGGAAACCAATACGATATAATGTTATCAAATCAAACAAAACTTTTTGAAATTACAGTTAAAAAAAATATAAAAAATTCAAAGAGGTTCATCTATGTTGGAGGCAGACATGTCCATAGGCTTCGACCTTAAATAATAACATCACTGATTAAAACAAAGCTAAATTAAATAATATTAGGCTAATTGCTGTTCCACAAATTGCCCGTAGAGTGTGAAAGTTGACTGAAGGTCCTACCACCGTAGTACAAATGGGAATAAATACATTGGTCACCATTGACCTCCATTGGTTCCTAGTTGGATTACAGAGTTTTCTAGATGGATGGAGATTAAATTCCTTCACTTTCACTCCTGTTTTATTAAAATGCGCTGCTTCACTTAATTGAAAATTAACTACTACACTCCTTCTGCCTAAACCTTTTGCAGAAGTGCATCAGTTTTTCAGTTGCTGAAAAATGCAAAAAATTATCCCCCCTTTTCTTTTTGTCTCAAATGGTGTCAAGTGGACAGGAAATTTGAACAACATGTTCAAGCAAATGTATAGAAAAAAAAGAAAAGAAAAAAAAGGTGTTTTTGTCTTATTTGTGTTTTTTGTCTGTGCACACATTACAAACCCATGTGTTTGCTCACAAATGATCCCAAAGAGATTTTGTACACAGCCGGCCTGATTTAATATTGACAAGACATTTTTTTTTGGTGTTTTTTGTTTGTTTCTTGGTTGCTGACATAATAGTCAAGAAAATCTCACCTAATCCCATCTTTTTTTTCCCCCATAAAATATCCACCTCGCACCTCATCCAGTTTCCCAGTCACAGCCTGTAGACTCGCTGATGCGTTGTAGGACACGGTGTGACTTGCTCTCATCTATAAAACATGAAGTCTGATAAGATACAGGCTTCACCATCCTGAGGGGTAAAGACGTATAGAATGGTGACCGGAGCTCGGGCTATTTTTAGTGAGCTCATTTCATCTAATTCAATAGAAGGAACTACAGAGTCATTTAACTGCCAAACAACACATTTCCATTTTTCTTGTTTTATGAAAAAAGTTTCCAGCCACTAAAAACATTAAACATCCCAGAATTAATGTTATCGTGCCTGCTGTGTGTCTGTGATTTATTGAGATGATTCACTTGCATTTAGCCTGATAATTCAACTTCCAGAGCCCTTACAACTCAGAGCATTTTTTGTTCTTCTGGCTTTGTAATAAACATACGGTATATCGGGCTCAGGATTGTGCGGTATAGAGTGACGTATTCTTCTTTTCAGCATATACACACGTGGACAAAATTGTTGGTACCCTTCGGTCAATGAAAGAAAAACTCACAATGGTCACAGAAATAACTTTAATCTGACAAAAGTAATAATAAATAAGAATTCTATGAATGTTAACCAATGAAAGTCAGACATTGCTTTTCAACCATGCTTCAACAGAATTATTTAAAAAAATAAACTCATGGAACAGGCCTGGACAAAAATGATGGTACCCCTAACGTAACAGTTTGTTGCACAACCTTTTGAGGCAATCACTGCAATCAAACGATTCCTGTAACTGTCAATGAGACTTCTGCACCTCTCTGCAGGTATTTTGGCCCACTCCTCATGAGCAAGCTGCTCCAGTTGTTTCCGGTTTGAAGGGTGCCTTTTCCAGACAGCATGTTTCAGCTCCTTCCAAAGATGCTCAATAGAATTGAGGTCAGGGCTCATAGAAGGCCACTTTAGAATAGTTCAATGTTTTCCTCTTAGCCATTCTTGGGTGTTTTTAGCTGTGTGTTTTGGGTCATTGTCCTGTTGCAAGACCCATGACCTGCGACTGAGACCCAGCTTTCTGACACTGGCCAGCACATTTCTCTCTAGAATCCCTTGATAGTCTTGAGATTTCATTGTACCCTGCACAGATTCAAGACACCCTGTGCCAGATGCAGCAAAGCAGCCCCAGAACATAACAGAGCCTCCTCCATGTTTCACAGTAGGGACAGTGTTCTTTTCTTGATATGCTTCATTTTTCCGTCTGTGAACATTGATCTGATGTGCCTTGGCAAAAAGTTCCATTTTTGTCTCATCTGTCCATAGGACATTCTCCCAGAAGCTTTGTGGCTTGTCAACATGTAGTTTGGCATATTCCAGTCTGGCTTTTTTATGATTTGTTTTCAACAATGGTGTCCTCCTTGGTCGTCTCCCATGTAGTCCACTTTGGCTCAAACAACGACGGATGGTGCGATCTG
Source organism: Clarias fuscus (assembly GCA_030347435.1). NCBI lineage: Eukaryota > Metazoa > Chordata > Actinopteri > Siluriformes > Clariidae > Clarias > Clarias fuscus. Next base: position 22,154,570 of record CM059226.1, on the reverse strand, counting down.
ACACTGATGTTCCTTGAGCATGAAGTTCACCTTGGATCTCTTTAGAAGTCTTTCTGGGCTCTTTTGTCACCATTCGGATTATCCGTCTCTTTGATTTGTCATAAATTTTCCTCCTGCGGCCACGTCCAGGGAGGTTGGCTACAGTCCCATGGATCTTAAATTTCTGAATAATATGTGCAACTGTAGTCACAGGAACATCTAGCTGCTTGGAAATGGTCTTATAGCCTTTACCTTTAACATACTTGTCTATAATTTTCTTTCGAATCTCCTGAGACAACTCTTTCCTTCGCTTCCTCTGGTCCATGTTGAGTGTGGTACATACCATGTCACCAAACAACACAGTGACTACCTGGAGCCCTATATATAGGCCCACTGACTGATTACAAGATTGTAGACACCTGTGATGCTAATTAGTGGACACACCTTGAATTAACATGTCCCTTTGGTCACATTATTTTCAATATTTTCTAGGGGTACCATCATTTTTGTCCAGGCCTGTTCCATGAGTTTATTTTTTTTAAATAATTCTGTTGAAGCATGGTTGAAAAGCAATGTCTGACTTTCATTGGTTAACATTCATAGAATTTTTTAAAATTATTACTTTTGTCAGATTAAAGTTATTTCTGTGACCATTGTGAGTTTTTCTTTCATTGACCGAAGGGTACCAACAATTTTGTCCATGTGTGTAATAGGCAAAATGATGAACTGAATTTAAGTTTATTTTAACCACCTACTGTATCTAACATGATAAAATAAATAAATAAAAAAGTGGGTCACACTGGCAAAGAAATAGCACAAATACACATGGTCACATGATTTTATTGTTGTTTTTGGTTGTTTCTTTAACAACAACAAAAAAAATAACATGATCATTTTAATTTTAAAAAGAAGCATTTTGAACAAATATCACAATTTTTTTTTCATATATTTTTTTAAATGACTGTGAATGAATGAGTTCTTAATGTTGCCCTTTTTCAATGATATATTTACGTTTCATATAGTGGAGGACCCAAACCTAGTCTCAGAAAAATATCTGCCTGTATGTCTGTATATCTGTATGTCTGTCCAGCCAGATTTTGTCACGGCATCATGCAAAACTGGCTGGACAGAATTGAATGAAACTTTTGCAGTACTTAGATATCTGCCTGAAGTTTAACCTGCACCATAACTGAAATCAAAGTTGAGTTCTCCATGTTCTCTTCAAAGAGTCAACTCATTTACAAATAACGCACAGCACACCTTTGCAAGGCCAATGGTACTGGCTACATTGACACAAAACCCACGCTTGACTTATACAGTATACTGTATGCTAGTCAGCTCTTCATGTTCAAGCCTCAAACAAGTGGACAACAAGTGACTACACAGTAGCATAAAATCTCCATGAAATCTGGTTTGATGCAAAAATCGACTCCATTCTTATTTCCTGTTTAGTTCACCCTGTTCTTCTTCCTCCCTCTTCCAGTTTTGGTGAGTGGACGGAGCCTCAGTGGTGCCCATCTGGTACACTGAGCTCGTTCCAGCTGCGCATCGAGCCACACCAGGGCATCTTCGGCGACGACACGGCCGCCAACAACATCCGCTTCCGCTGCAGCAGCAACCCAACGCTGGAGGGCCGGGGCATGACCTGGGGCGAGTACGGAGACTGGAGTAGTGCGTGTCACAACGGGGGTATCTGTGGCATCCAGACCAAGATGGAGCTGTACCAGGGCGGTCTGGACGACTCGTCACTCAACGACGTGCGCTTCCACTGCTGCACCAAGAGCCAGAAGTGAGATCAGATCAGGCGCATGAATCTGAGGGATGATTGAGTGATAGATGAAGCTCATTGTTCTGATAATTGTCAGGATACACTTTTCTAGCAGTTGCCATGGATACACCTAGAATAATTCGACCATCTCAGATGCCCAGTATTAATAAGCAAGAATTAGATGATTAAATGATAGTCATTTTTTTTTCATTTATATACAGTATATGGAACTGCTGTTGTATACTGAATAAAGAAAAGAAAAAAAATATATATATATAATTGTGATGTGTGTTCTGAAATATGAAAACATGAAACCTATCAGTATATCCAAAAGTATTAATTCAGTGTTTCAACATTAAAAAGTCAATACTGGCCAAGATAGGAAAGCACCAGAACACCCAGTGCACCCAGTAGGCAAAGAGCATCACAGCGTCACCCCCAGAGGCACAAGCGGAACCCAAACCCATGGTGGTTTTAATGTTAATATTATGGCTGATTGTCATATGACGACTCATGGGCAAATCTGTTATTAATTACTAAACAAAACAATGATTTTTTACAGATTCCTATATTACATATACAGTATATGAGGTTTTTCTGCTTTTTTTCCCAGCATAATCGACAGTTGTTTGATGGGTATTCACATTTTCATTCCAGCCCTTGAGCGCTAATAGAAAGGGATCAAGCTGCGATAAAAATGTGCCGTTGTTGTCACTGCAAACACACTTCAATATTGCTGTGCTTATCGTACACACGGCTTGTGTTGATTTATGGATCAGGCAGAGCAACATCACCCAGTGGTTTTGAGTTGTTTTTCTGGACAAAAAGGAGGCATCAAGTGCAAACAGCGACAGGAAGTGAAGCTTCAAGAGTAAAAACAGGCGCAGAGAATGTCACCTTCATCTTTCCGCCGCCACTGATTTTAAGCTGTGTGCGTTAAGGACTAAGCAATCAACACCCACTGATTGCACAAATCATCATTAGAACCATCATTAAAAGACCATGTTGTGCGTTTAGGAGCGGAAACATGAGAATAAAACGCGCTTATTGTGATTCGTAGATTTGGGGCAGTGGCCAGTCAGGAGGTTGAGGCTCTGGGTTGCTGATTAGAGAGTCCACTGTTGGGTCTTTCAGCAAAAGACTGAAGGTTAAAGGTTAAATACCAACCTGAGTAGAGAGCAAATGCGATTTTTTGGAAAACGTTATCTGTATAAATAAAAGGTTGTGTCTGTACATTGGTCAGAACTCGCTCTTTCAATGATATCTTTACATTTCATACAGACTGTATGTACGTTACGTCAGATTTTGTCACAGCATCATGCAAAACTGGCTGGACAGAATTTGAACAACACGTTTGCAGTACTTAAATGTCTGCCTGAAGTTTAACCTGCACCATAAACGAAAAATCACAATGTTTAGTAGAAGTGGAGTTATGAGCAATTATGTGCTGGGCTACAAAACGAAGTTTTGACAGCGTACTGAGCACGTGGGCGCGTCTTAACCTGACTGCTGAACAGAATTCAATGAGAACAGTTATGTATTATCCACTTTAAAATAATCTACTAATGCACTACTTGCTCAATGTAAACGGAATATTTTTACTGGGATTAGTTCATATTTTCACTTTGGCTGAAATAACAGCGCTGAAGTGGTAGTAGCCACAGTAGCTAGTAGCTTAAATACTGTAATTTACAAGCTTAATTTAGCTATATTCAAGTAACACTATACCTAAGGGAAGTAATAATATAAGTAATCTATATATATATATATATACACACACATACATACATACATACATACACATACATACATACATACATACATACATACACACACACTGGACACAGGGAACCAGGAGCTGGACACAGGGAACTGACAGAAGGAAACATAGGGAACTGAATAGGGAAATATGGAGCTGGAGCTAACTAAAGACACATAGGGGAACTAGAGACAGGACTGGAGAGACAGGACTGGAGACTAGATACAGGACCAGGGATACAGACTAAAGACAGAACTGAAGACAGGACCAGGGGAACAGAGACTAGAGACAGGGCTAGACAGGGACTCAGGGACTAGACTGGCTGGGTTAGTGGTTCGTTAGGTTAGTAGCTATGTGGAATATGGGGACGCTGGATGCTGACCTAACCGGGTTAGTAGCTAAGGGAGTTAGTGGCTAACCGGGTTAGTACTGACCTAATAGGGGGGAACTGAACACAAAAGGCAGGGCACACATGAGGCTATACCAAACTAGCAGCTAACCTACTAGCGACCAGAACCACTAACAGTCAATCCCACTAGAGGCCAGCCTACTGGAGGCTAACCCTACTAGCAGTCAAGGCCTACTAGCGACTAACCCTGCTAACGGCTAAGCCCTCATGTGGCTACACATACAAGGGAAGCTTTAACCAAAGAACTAAACAAGAAGACTGACACTGGGAAGACACAGAACAGTACTTTCACTGTACACAGGAGGAGACAAAGCCTAGCTAAACATGAAACAGGACAGCTCCATGAATCCAGAAACACAAGGAGTATAAAGAAAACTAAACTAGAGCCCTCTTGAACACAGGTTGAACAATATAACTAAAATAGAAAACTCAAAGAAACAAAAACCAAACAAAAGGAATGCCCACATGACGGTATATACAAACAAACAATGCTCGACCCAGTTTCCCAGAACAAACTGCTATTTATAGAAACTTTAATGAGCCACCTCAGTTCAGGTGAGCACTCATCACCTGTCTGAGGTGCCTTCTGGGAAACTGAGTCGACCAACAAAAACTACAGACAGAACGAAACAGTGACCTCTAGTGGAGGTTCCTAAAAGTAATATAGCAGTTAGAAGTTATTAAGAAAATGACAAGGCTAAGCTCGTCAGCTTTCTAACCCTCAAAAATAAATACCAATGTTTTTTTCCTCACAAAAATATACACACGTGGACAAAATTGTTGGTACCCTTCGGTCAATGAAAGAAAAACTCACAATGGTCACATAACTTTAATCTGACAAAAGTAATAATTAAAAAAAATTCTATGAATGTTAACCAATGAAAGTCAGACATTGCTTTTCAACCATGATTCAACAGAATTATTAAAAAAAATAAACTCATGGAACAGGCCTGGACAAAAATGATGGTACCCCTAGAAAATACTGAAAATAGACCAAAGGGCCATGTTAATTCAAGGTGTGTCCACTAATTAGCATCACAGGTGTCTATAATCTTGTAATCAGTCAGTGGGCCTATATATAGGGCTCCAGGTAGTCACTGTGTTGTTTGGTGACATGGTATGTACCACACTCAACATGGACCAGAGGAAGCGAAGGAAAGAGTTGTCTCAGGAGATTCGAAAGAAAATTATAGACAAGCATGTTAAAGGTAAAGGCTATAAGACCATTTCCAAGCAGCTAGATGTTCCTGTGACTACAGTTGCACATATTATTCAGAAATTTAAGATCCATGGGACTGTAGCCAACCTCCCTGGACGTGGCCGCAGGAAGAAAATTGATGACAAATCAAAGAGACGGATAATCCGAATGGTAACAAAAGAGCCCAGAAAGACTTCTAAAGAGATCCAAGGTGAACTTCATGCTCAAGGAACATCAGTGTCAGATCGCACCATCCGTCGTTGTTTGAGCCAAAGTGGACTACATGGGAGACGACCAAGGAGGACACCATTGATGAAAAAAAATCATAAAAAAGCCAGACTGGAATATGCCTAACTACATGTTGACAAGCCACAAAGCTTCTGGGAGAATGTCCTATGGACAGATGAGACAAAAATGGAACCTTTTGCCAAGGCACATCAGCTCTATGTTCCCAGATGGAAAAATGAAGCATATGAAGAAAAGAACACTGTCCCTACTGTGAAACATGGAGGAGGCTCTGTTATGTTCTGGGGCTGCTTTGCTGCATCTGGCACAGGGTGTCTTGAATCTGTGCAGGGTACAATGAAATCTCAAGACTATCAAGGGATTCTAGAGAGAAATGTGCTGGCCAGTGTCAGAAAGCTCGGTCTCAGTCGCAGGTCATGGGTCTTGCAACAGGACAATGACCCAAAACACACAGCTAAAAACACCCAAGAATGGCTAAGAGGAAAACATTGTACTATTCTAAAGTGGCCTTCTATGAGCCCTGACCTCAATCCTATTGAGCATCTTTGGAAGGAGCTGAAACATGCTGTCTGGAAAAGGCACCCTTCAAACCGGAAACAACTGGAGCAGCTTGCTCATGAGGAGTGGGCCAAAATACCTGCAGAGAGGTGCAGAAGTCTCATTGACAGTTACAGGAATCGTTTGATTGCAGTGATTGCCTCAAAAGGTTGTGCAACAAACTATTAAGTTAGGGGTACCATCATTTTTGTCCAGGCCTGTTCCATGAGTTCATTTTTTTTTTTATAATTCTGTTGAAGCATGGTTGAAAAGCAATGTCTGACTTTCAATGGTTAACATTCATAGAATTCTTATTTATTATTACTTTTGTCAGATTAAAGTTATTTCTGTGACCATTGGGAGTTTTTCTTTCATTGACCGAAGGGTACCAACAATTTTGTCCACGTGTGTATAACGGGGGCTACTGAAAATATTTGATCTATGAAAATGTTGCAAGTCAAACCAGGCATAAAATCGATTAACTTATACAGAAGACTTCAAGCACAGTACTGTTGAATGATGCAAACGTTTCAAAGATATGAATGCCGATCCCGTCTCGGAGCTCACTGCGGTCGATCTCGTGAACATTCCGGGAGAGAAACTTCGACGGATAACTTGTCTCCAAAGTCTGTGGGAACAGTAGACACAATCATTCACAGACACCACGCTGACCTCGCTCCAAGCCATTTCCACATGTTTGAGGCATTAAAGGAGTTCCTGGGAGGCCGGGGTTTCAGATGTAAAGCAGGCAGTTCAATCATGGCTCCGGTGTACTGAGAAGACTTTCTAACCTTCATGGTGTCCAAGCACAAGTGAATGAAGTGTAGCAGTAGATTATACAGAGAAATAAAGGGAGGTTTCGCTCTCAGAACTTCATTCTGTTATCCTACAGAATCAAAAGTCTTGTTTTGACTTGAACACGTCGATTTTCCCGGAACCCTAAATGTTTGCTTAGATATTTTTAGGGCCGTCAAACAAACTGAAACCTGCTTGTAATTCACACCCTGGACCTTCTTTCCTCTCCTGCATCTCTTTTAGCGCTGACCCTTTTCTATCAGAGCTAAAAGACTGACACTAATCTGAATGAACCATTAAAACCCGAGTCAAGATAAATATCCAATCTCCTCTAATAAGACCTGATTATAAACCGACCACAGTTTCATAACAGGTAGAAAACTGCATTTACAAATACTCATGGTATTGAAGTACAACCTAACAAAATTATATAATCCACCGGCCTGAAGGATGTCTAAAAATACACCAGCATTCATCTTCAAAATGGGCTTTGTTCTAACCGAATTAGCCGATTCAATTATTTATAAAGCGCAGCAGAGAACGGACATCTGAGACAAGTCTGTTCCTGTAAGCGACGATTTTAAAGATATTTAAAATAACATAAACATATACAATAAGTAAATAACGACATTACAGTGCACTGAGAGCAACAGACCACTAGAGGGCACTGTGACATTCTAGAGATGGAACATGCTTTACCTTTTTTGATTATTATCTCACCAGAGTGCGAAGATACATTATATATACGTTGCATTATAAATACAATAACTTAAGCGATCCGGGAATAGAATCTTAACATGTTTGCCGAGCAAATAGTGTCTCAGCTGTACAACTAATACAATAATGACTGCTTAAGGACTTTGTTTCCATTACTGGATACAAAAGCTAACGTTAAGGATATAATGAGTATTATTATTATTATTATTATTATTTTTGCAAGGTCACTGAAATGCTAATGTAAATTGCTGTGGAAATGTCCCCAAAAACCCAAAGCTAAAAATAAAACCAATAAAAATGAGTCAGCTGTATTATGCGCAAGGTTTAGTAAAAAAAAAAAAAAAAAAATTGTCCAGTTACAGTGTTTAAAAAGCACAATTAGTTTAATGAAATATGAGGGATATTGAAGTCAAACCAGGACAAATTCAGGCCTCAACACCATAGGCTTTTGTAAAAGCAGTGTTCTGCGTGTTAGGAAACTGTGGTCGGTTTATCATCAGGTCTTATTAGAGGAGTTTCGATATTTTTATCTTGACTCAGGTTTTAACAGTTCATACGGATTATCTGTGATAGAAAAGGGTCAGCGCTAAAACGATGCAGGGTGTGAATTACAAGCAGGTTTCAGGTTGTGTGACTCTGCACTGAAAATATCTAAACAAACCTTTAGAGCTTCTGAAAAACCGCTCATTTAATATAAAGGCCGTTCACGTCAAACCAGGACTTTTGATTGTGCAGAATAATAGGACACTGGAAGTAAAATCTTTATCTTTATTTCTCTATATAATCCCCTGCTACACTAATGCACTTCTCCCAGCGGTTCAATAGTGCTTGAATACCATCAAGGTAGAACGTTTTCTTGGTAGACCAAAGCATCATATCTGAAACGCCGGCCTCCCAGGAACTCCTTTAAAAGCCCAAACGTGTGGAAATGGCTTGGAGCGAGGTCAGGACTGTACGGTGGATGTAGCGATAACTCCCAGCCGATTTCCTGTAATATGAAAATGGTGTTTATATGAATGATTGTGTGGACATTGGAGGCAAATTATCCGTCGATTTACAAAGTTCCACTCCCTGAATGTTCACGGGAACGACTGCAGTGAGCTCCGAGCCACACTGGCTGGGATCGTCATTCATGGATGTATTCTTTAAAATGTTTGTATTATTCAATTTTTTTTACTGCAGCTAAGAGTCTCATGAAGTCTTGAACACCTCTTGCATTACTTTAACCCTAAATGCCTCAAAAACAGCATTAGTTGAAACTGATTAGATTTTCATTTTCATTCATCGCAGGACCGCACCTCACCCATTCAGGAGCCTGAGCTAATTCGTGATGAACCGACTGTGTTGTATACATTATGCATTATTTGGAGACCCTGGGAAAGCGAAGCGACATTAGAGCCGTCCAGTAATGGATGCAGCATTGATTGGATGTGGTCGTTATGGTCAGTGCTGCTGGTGTTAAGGTTATAGACTCATGTCCCTGTGAGATTCCCACATCTGCTGGAACGCTTGGCTTGGCTGTGGAGTCTTTACAAAATGCTGGTGGTTGAAACTCGCTGAGCTCTGAAGAGCACTTAGAGGCTTAAATAAGTGTCGATGACCGTGATGTCTGCGGGTGGAGAGTGCTACTTGAGTAGATTATGACACAACCTAGTCTTAAAAAATCTTTAAGGCATGTCAGTGTAGACAGCTTTTAAAAGTTGACAACCTTTTCTGACTTTATTTGTTCTGGTCATTGTCATTCACTTTTTTTTTTTTTTTGTCATAAGTTGACTTTTTCATTATTATGAATAATAATAATAATAATAAATATAGTTGCAAGCAACGATGACAGGCCCAAGCACCCTGCGCCATTCCCATCCCGGGCGCCCCGCACAACCTGTGTCATTCGAGTGTGTTAAGACCTCGAAAAAGCCATCGCCACTCGGTTGCACCTCACAACCTGCACACATCACACACTATACAGGGCTAATGTCAGTTTGGGCCCTAAATATTTGTTGAATGCATTAGTGTGTGTGTGTGTGTGCGTCGTGAGAGAGGGGTGTGTGTATGTGTGTGTGTGTGGTGTGTGTGTGTGTGTGCGTGAGTGTAAACATTTGTAATATGGGTGTATGTATGTGTGCATGTGTGTGATGTATGAGTGTGTTTGTGTGTGTGCATGCAGCATGCCTGCGTGTGTGTGTGTGTGTAAGGATTAGTGTGTGTGAGAGTGAGGGAGAGAGGTGTGTGACGAGTAAATGTGCTTGTTTGTGTGTATGGTTTGAGTCTGTGTGTATTAACATTAGTGATGTGTGTGTCAGTGTGTGAGATGTGTTTGTGTGTTAAAACAGGGCTACGAGACTCTCAGGCATCCTGATGGCAGCAGATTCCAACCTGTCTGCCAGGTTTCATGAGTTTTTGAGCATGTTAAGACCCCCGAAAAAGACCAAAAGGGTGGGGAAAAAAAATCCTAAGGAAAACAAGAGTTTTTTTATTTTGTTTTTGGTTTTGTTATTTTGTTTTTGAATGTTTTATTTTGTTTTTGGTTTTGTTATTGTGGTTTTTAATTGGTTATTTTGTTTTCATTTTGTTAATTTGCTTTGCACTTCACGGCCATCGTAAAAAGCGTATCACCTACCGAACTCTGTTTCACTGAAATAATCTTAATCATGACCGAATCGCGTACGCTATTCTTATTCCTCATTATTCTTATTCATCTTACTCATTTATTCTTCATTAAAAATCCCATATGAGAGAATGTCAGGAATGACCAAGTACATCATAAATGGTGATAGAAGGTAGTGATGGGAAGTTTGGATCATTTTAGTGACTCGGTTCTTTGAATCTCGTTCATCAAAATGAACAAATCTTTTTTGAGTCATTTAATTCATTTCATTCTTTTGATCAGAAATAAAATAAAATGTTACTTTTTCAATAAACAGACCCCCAGCACGTCTACATACACAAAGTTTAATTATAATTCCAGTAATGAAAATATTAAAATGCAGCTAAGGACATATTATTATAAACAGAATGAGCAGCTCACCATCATATCGTCTGGTCCGAATCATTCGTTGTTTTGTCGCGTGACTCCCATAGATGCTATGCAGTTCAATACACAGGAAACAGAATTGAACGGTTCTTCTAGTCCGAGTCGTCCGTTCTTTTGAATCTATTGCACTGTATAGCATCTATGAGAGTTACGTGACAAAAGAACTAACGACTCAGACCAAAAGACTCAAAGGTAACGACTCATTTCTGTTTCCTGTACATAACCTACGGAGGTTTTGCGATGCTTTGCGCACAGTAGAAAATGAACAAATCACTCTCCGAGACAACTCGTTCTTCTGAGTCACATTAAAGACTCGTTCAAAAAGAACGAATCGTTCATGAATGACTAACAGAAGGTAATGACTGAAAGGAATCACTGACTCAAATGCTGATTTGTTGCATGATACAGGACCGAGTTCTGGCCATGACTGAGAAGCAAAGCTTTGTCAAGACCAAAATGATTTACTGATTCAAATGCTGGTCTCCTGAGTGAATCTCTGGCGTTATCGAACAGATAACTGAATCGAAAAGATTCAGTGATTCAGTGAAACCGAATCTTAATTCACCTTAATTACCCCTGAACTGAACATTACCTTTACTTCCGTGGCTCACAAGAAATCGATCCTTACAGATGGCTAATTTATGAGTCGCGATAAATGAGGACACAACAACAACAACAACAACAACAGGGTACAATAAGCATATTTAGAATATTTATGTCAGAATTACTCAAACGCAAACCAAAATAAATCATATTTATATTATACAAATTGTACAGAGGACATTAACATTCAATGCAGATTGTAAATACTTGGACGCTGACACTTTTTGTAATTTACTGTAGCTCTCCACGATGGATGTGTAAAAAAAAAAAGGAAAAGAAAATAAAACAAAAGCGGACTGAATACCGATCTCACACCTAACACAGGATATAAATATTCTTTAATTAAAGCTGTCTGTATGCACTTTAATCTCTTAGTAGTAATTATTTTACAAATCCAGTGTGTCAGAAAGAACGACAAAAAAAAGAAAAAAAAAGAACATGTGCATGTCCAATTACTTACAGACTGCTCTTATGGAGATAATGCTTTACAAATGGCTGCGATGGACAACAACAACAATAATAATCATTATTATTACTATTATAATAAAAAAAGCGATTGACCTCCAAAATACAACCTTTCTTTTTTTTTTCAAGAGCAACCTATTTTATAATTTTTTTCTAAATAGATGCAAAAAGCAGACAAAACCTCCTATAGCCTTTCTGCTTTGGTCCCCTTTTAGCACACCAGGAAACAAAGCAAACAGGAAATGGATTGAAGGAACCATGGGTTATTATGCGTAATGACCTCTCTCTGCACCGCTGCAGTTTTTGACACATGAAAAGGTTGCGTAAAAACGAGCAAAGTGCATATTAGCTCTGTCCACGAGGGGCAAGAACATTCCAGATGAGGGGTCGAGTAGTCCATTAGCCACAGCAGGGGTAAATGCCACTAGGCTTCGTCTCCTACGCTTGTTTTTCCTTTTTTCCTTCGACCTCGTTTTGCAGGAGATGGTGGAATCGAACCGAGATGGAAATGCGCCCTTATGGAAAGCCGGCGGGGTCACGACTGTATCGCGTGTACGCATAACAGATGACAGAAACACTGGACGCGGGATGCGTGTTATGTTGTTACACCGAGCAGACACAAACCATTTACCGTGTAAACTCAAAACGTCCGTCCCGTTCGACGTCCAGCATCTACGAAGCAACGTCGGGTTTTGGTTAAGGCCCTTTTAAGGTAGACACGATTCACGGAGCGCTCTAAACCTGCCTGCTAATCAACAATCTTATCTCAGCACTACAGACAACGTGTATGACAGACAACCTGAATTACACACGCGGCGGACGAGACGGCAGCGGAACACAAAGTACACTTAACCACCTGTCAGAAGAACGAAACAATTATCAGTTCGTTATTAAAAAAAAAGAGCTCAGGACGAGCGGATGAATAGACCGAAATGAGTACGGTTTGCTTTTTTTTTTCCCTGTTCGGTAATTAAACATTATGAGGGACAATGACGGTGAAACAAAAAAACGTCCCAGCGAGCTACGCTGCTCCATCACTAGACACGAGAGAAAAGGTCACTTAGCATTGCTTAGCCGAGGAAAGCGTCACGCGGACATTCACACAGGCTAGGTCGATACCGAATGTAATACTGTAAATGCTATGTTCATTTAGGGGTTAAAGACAAAATAGGGTGTGCGACACTGTATATATATTTATATATATATATATATATATAAACAAAATGAAAGGGAAGAAATGAAGAAAAATGGCTTTCTATTAGCCATTGAGAGGTTACTGAAAGGCAGAGAATTGTGAACAAATTATTACATAAACCGACAAATCAGAAAATCGTAAACGGCGCTATCTAACGTAACAAACCTAGTTAGTATTTGTTAGCTAAGTTATATAAAAATCTCTGATGTATGTCTAGTAATTATAACCGCTATCAAACTTTCCAATGTCGCACATTATATTTACTCATCACAAGAAATATACTATTCGAGTCTTTATTCTCTCTCTGTATGTTTAAGGTGAGGTATTGTCAGCCCAGGAGTCCGCGGGATCAAAGGCCACAGATGACCCCAGGCCAAGTTCCAGAGTAGGCGCGAACAAAAGCCTAGAGTTAAACAACTAACTTGACCTTTGTGCTTTATAATTGAATTGGGTACATGGGACTATAACACAGGATCTGTAAAAGGTTGTTAGAAATCTTATCGGTGTATCACTACTGTACGTACAAGGCTGATGGCCAACTTGAAATTGCCCATGTTGGTGTTCGAGTTAAGGGTGTGTGGGTGTTTGTGGTGCTGGTGTGGGTGTGACTTGGTCCCCTGATTCAGAAAAGGTCATCACTCATGCTATGTTCATGCGAACGCTGTAAGTACAGTTCGCAAACATCGTTCTGATAACCAGATCGTGTAGTGAGGCAGGCGGTGCGATATGGAACAAGTAGTGAGATTGTATTTAAATGGTAACCTTAGCAATAATGTGTGGGTGAATGTTGACAGAAGGTCCTACAGTAGCATGGTTGTAAAAGTGGGAATGAATATAAATACAATGGTCACCACTGGCCTCCATAGTCCCCAGTTGGACTACCGAGATTCCTAGATGAATGGATGGAAACTTAGCTATATATTTAAAAAAAAAAATGTTTTAAGAAGATTTAAGATTTTTTTTTTTTCCTTGTCCAATGGGAAACGGAATGAAAAACATAAAAAGTGCTAGCATAAAACGGGCTAGCAATTTATCCATCTCTGTATAAGGCACATTTTCGCGTATCCTTAGATACGTATAAACTAATGCAAGAATTATCCTGTATACACAACCTGAAAACATTTCTTCTGATGTCTGTATTGATGCTGATTTAATTCATTTCATAAAAAAACCTTGCATTTTAAGTGAAATAAAATAAATAAATAAATTAACAGGTTTTCTACTATTTTTATAGGTTGTTTACCTACAATATTAAACACTGCTATGATAATACTACATGGGGGCACAATTCCTTTTCGTCTTTAACCCTTCTGTATACGGTACTGTACACCTCATATCACTTTTTAAAAATTTTATCTTTGTTAAAATGCAAGACCGGAAAGTGTACACATGAAACGCATCACATCCCAATAGGAACGAACCGAATGTGGAAACAAACGCCGATCCGCGAGGACACAAGGAGCCAGGATAAATTACCGCGGTTAAACAGCACCAGCTCAAAATCCACACGGGTTTATCTGTTATTCTGTTCCCCTCACCACACCAAATTACTAGCATTAAAAACATTAGCTTGGCCAGTTTCCCGAGCACAGATTAAGGCTTGTGCTAATCGTAGCGTCACTGGCGATTCCCCGTGTAAAATCGCTTAATCGACTCCCGAGCTTAATCTTTGTCTGGGAAGTTCCAGTCAGCATCATGTGATCGCTAAAAATTCTTCCCGCCGTCGTTTCTCCTCATAATCCCCTCAGCCGCGACAGGCAGGAACGCAGCATCAGCTTCAAACCCTCCCCACCCCTCCACCTCCACAAAGAGCTCTTCTTTTGAAACCGTTACGTCTTTAACACCGAACAGAAATTCGCGCTTTGAGTCGTAAGACAGCAGACGTCTCCTGTCAGAGTGTAAAATGAAGTATGGATCAGGAGTCGGAATGCAACTCCTGTCGCTCGTTACAAATAAATGAGCGGCCATGACATTCAGCTAATGGGTGCGTCCTTATCCTGTGATGCTCCAAAGGTCACAGGCGTTTAGTCGAGGTGCCTGAAAAATGGATGTTTCTCTGCTCGCGTGGTAACAGTTGCTTTTGTGGTAGCGAGGATTAGGACCTCATTTGTCTGTCATGCTCTTGAGAGCTGTTCGTTTTGGTTTCTGGAGATTTTGCAGACATCGGGGGATTTTGACATTCATTACCTCGGTGAGTCAGAAATACACCAAAAGAAAAAGAAGAAGAAGAAGAAGAAGAAGAAGAAGAAGAAGAAAAAAACAAACTCCGGTGCAGAGTCAGCGTAGATTGTCTCTAAATATGAAACACTTTCTTTCAGCTGGCCTCAAAATGTTCCTCTAATGCTGACAACTCAAAACACTGTTCTGCTCAGTGTGCATTGTGGGATTAGAACCGTATACAGTAGACTGAGTTGCCAGTTTATCAGGTACATCTGCATTTTAGCTACAACGATTGACAGCCTCTATATACAGTAGATGCCTAATCCACCTACTGCTGGCGACTAGACTGTTTTTTAAAGTAATATCTGGTCGGATGTGGTGCTGTAGTGATCCCTTTCCGATGAAAAATGGCATAGAATCAAAGTCTGTTGGTTCCTGATGATGTGTAAAGGTTTGTAATACCATCAAACAATGAAATAATCTAAAGCAAATGGTTCTAGCTTTAAACCATGGGACCACTGACTGGTTCTAGGTGCATTTATTGTTTTCTAATGGAGTTCTCGTTCCCATTTGTCAATTCTACAGGATCACCAAAGGGACATTAAAGTAATATCTGGTCAGAGGTTGTCCTCTGGTGATCCCTTTCAATTGATTAATAGAGTAGAGTGATGGTTCAGTTGCTATAGGTTTCTGGGGGATTGTTATGGTTTGTAACACCACTAATGGACTAGTCTGGGAATGCTCAGGTTTCTAATGGTTCCTGATGGTTAGTAATCGGTTCATAATATTACAAAATATTGAAATGTAACAATGCAAATGGTCCTAGCATTGAACCAAGGGACCAGTGACTGGTTCCATGTGCATCTGATGGCTTGATTGTTTTCTAATGGATTTCTCTGCCCCATTTATCAGTTGTATGGGATCACCAAAGTGGCACCAAAGTAATATCTGGACAGAGGTGGTCCTCTAGTGATCTCTTTTGATTGATTAATGGGGTAGAGTGATGCTGGTCTGGTCGCTATAGGTTTCTGGTGGTTTGTAGTTGTTTGTAACAGTTCTAGCACTAAACCATGGCACCAGTGACTTGCTCTACATGGATTTGTTGGATTTATTGTTTTCTAATGGATTTCTCTGCACCATTTATCACTTGTATGGGATCACCAAAGTGGCACCAAAATAATATCTGGTCAGAGGTGGTCCTCTGTCCTCCTATAGGTTTCTAATTGTTTGTAACACCACTAATGGACTAGACTGAGAATGCTCAGGTTTGGTTTGGCCCTTGGTAGTTTGTCATGGGTTTGTAATACTACAAGATACTAAAATATCACAATGTAA
Source organism: Clarias fuscus (assembly GCA_030347435.1). Classification (NCBI taxonomy): domain Eukaryota; kingdom Metazoa; phylum Chordata; class Actinopteri; order Siluriformes; family Clariidae; genus Clarias; species Clarias fuscus. The sequence goes on along the minus strand of CM059226.1, from coordinate 22,138,373 downwards.
ATGGTCCCAGCATTGAACTGATGGACCAGTGACTGGGTACTGGTGCATTTGATGGTTTTATTGTTTTCTAATGGATTTCTCCACCATGTTTATGAAATCAACAGTATTCCAGGTCTGGTGTGGGACCTTTGTTTTGATGGATCTTTTCCCATTTATATATAGTATATGGTGTGGCTGGTCAAGTTTCTGTTGATTCTTGGTTGTTTGTATTGGGTCATGATAGTATGTGATGGTTCATAATACCAGATATCACAATCCAAACAGTTATAGTTTGAAAACTTTGGTCCCAGTGACTGTTCATACATGCATTTGTATTGTTTTCTAATGCAAGTTGTAGAAAGTCTCTGATAGTGCAACAGAATGTGGTTTACTTTGTGGTTGAATGGCTCTTTGTAATGCTTTGGCCTGTAGTGGTGCCCAATCCTGAGGTGTATTCCCTTGTACATACAAAGTGGGCTATAAGGTGAAGACCCAATAAACTGGTCACTAGTTGTAGCTAGAAAGTTGTAGCTAAAAAGCTAGAAAAAACCCCTAATCTGGCCACTCAGCATTCTTATTTAGACATGTAAACAAAAGGAGGTGACGATATCTTCTTCGGAACAGATTGCCTTTCGCAAAAATGGTCTCTGCCATTTGAAGTCCACTGGATGCATCTGCTGCTTGGTCGGTTTTGAACAAGTTGAGAGCAAGATGAAGAAAGAGTGTCCTCAGTCTTGAGCTCCTCATGCACATAATACACATCCTCATGTGGTCTTAAAGTCCAGTGCTTATACTGCTTTAAAAAAAAAAAAAAAAAAAAAAAAAACCTCAGCTTCAGTGAGAATCCTTCAAAAAGCGTTCAGCGCAGATTACAAGAACAGATAAAATTTTGGTGACATTCTCGGCATCAGAGACGGGATTAACGAAATCCTTACTCCTGATTGGCCGAAGCGATGTCCTCCGCGTCAGTGCCGATTTCATCTCGCGCCTCATTGGTTGACGGATCTTGCTCATCTAAACCATTATGCAGGTGGTAGCTTTCCGCTTCACTTTTCTCCACCTCTTCACCTTCTATCTCTCCGTTTATGGCGGCAGAACATATCTCGTCTTCTGCCTCCTCTTTCTTTCTGTTTGTTGATTGTTTTCCATCTGAGCCTCTCCTCACTTCCCCCTCCACCTCCTCCATTTTCTCTTCCCTTTCCTCCGGATCTGCTTGCTCTTTCTGCATCGTCTCTCCATCTGTCTCTGCGTTGTCTCTTCCCTCGTTTTCGCCATTGTTCTCATTCGCCGGCTCTGTGTTGTCTTTGCCCTCCTTCCCCACTCCGTCCTGGATCTTCTGATCGTCCGGGTCCTTCTCTGTCGCGGTCTTCTTCTTCTTGTTTTTCAGCGTGTCTTTGACCGAGTTCTTGTTCGAGTTCTTCCGGGTTTTGAAGATGATTTTCTGCAAGACGATATGTCACGATTAGGTAAAATACACATCTTGCTTTTTAATCAGAAAGGGCTGACAAATGTGGCGCACATACAGTACAGCCAGTAGTGTTCTTGTGTTGTCTCTGTACTGAACTGGAACTAATTAACACCGAAACAAATGTCATTAATTAATTAATTACTTTCATAGTAGCCAGCATTCTGAATGTTTGTGCAGCGTTCTGTCTATTCTGCTGAGGAAAGATATTGGAGCTGAGGAATAAAAACAAAAAACTATGCTCGAGTGTGTTTGTGTGTGTGTGTGAGTGAGTATGTGTAGGTGTGTATGTGTGTGTGCACACAAAACGGGATGAACTGAAAAGTTTGGCACCTTGGAGTGTCTCTTCTTGAGGGGCAGTGCTGGTCTCTGGAGGAACACAATCTGCTTAGTGGACACGCTTCCGTCACTTGGGAAAGAAAAAAAAAAAAAGAGAAAAGAAGGAGAGAGAAACGAAAGAAATGAGCAAAGAAAAAGACATTAGCCAAGGTTCAGTGATTTACACACTTCTAGACTGAACGCTCATTAGGTATATTTCCAACGGCTTTGTCTGGATGCAATTTTGATTGGTTTTAGTCTGCTACTTCTTCACTAAGGAAAAACACTTAAAGGTTTTAATATGCTGGGAAAAAAAAAAGGTTTGAACATTTTTTTTTTGTTGCCAGATTTCATCAACACTGGTGTTATAGTGAAAGCCTATTTCCAGGTTGACCTGATAAACACCTTGATTATTGTTTTCTGGTTAAAATCAGCAACATTACTGCCCCAGCAGAAAGTGTGTCACTACATTACCAGGTTTTTTTTTGCTCAATACTGGACTAAAAATTCTATATAAATAAACCGGCACCGTTGCCTTGCACTTCCAAGGGCCCGGGTTTGTTTCCCACCTCGGGTCCTTGTGCATTGAGTTTGCATGTTCTCCCTGTGCTTGGTGGGTTTTCTCTGGGTACTCCGGTTGCTTCCCACAGTTTAAAGACTGGATTTGGCGTTCCCAAATTACCCATTGCGTATGAATGTTGACCATTCAACCACTGGCCTCCTCTGCCCCTAGTTGGACTACAGAGGTTCCTAGATTAATGGATGGAATTTACTTGTCATCATCCTGCCTGTTTGCTGATTGGCTAAAAAAAACACACCAATGATCCAACTTGTGTATAGAGTATGTTATACAAGGAGTGTTCAAAAGAAACTTGGACAGAATGATGCATGGACAGATGCATCTTTCGACAAGTTAGTTGTCAATTTTCAATGGATCAGGCGTTCCATCGCTCCAAGCCAGCCACCTTGTCTGGGATCACCAATCATGGGCCTACAGTCTTCTTTAAAAAATGTTTTAATCATTCAAATGTTTTACTGAGGCTAAGAGTCTCATCACTGTACCGCGTTTGAAGTCGTCTCTAAACATCAGTTGGTTTTACCGCTCCTTTGCAGTGGCTGGTCCGAAACTCTGGAACACCATTCCACCCGAGTTACGTAACATTACGGACCTCCCTCTGTTTAAAGCAAAACTAAAGACTCACTTACAGTATTTAGAATGGCTTTTAATATTTTATAATTTGTTGTGTTTTTTTAAATAATTGTATCATTTTGTTTTATTTATTATTATTATTATTATTATTTCATTTTTCATTTATTTATTTATTTTTTATTACGTGCTTTATTTTGTTTTTGTATTTCTATTTTATTGCCACTTTATTGTCATTTTTAGTGCCGTGTAGCACTTTGGCTCAACTTAGGTTGCTGTAAGGTGCTATGTAAATAAATGTTGATTTGATTTGATGAAAAGCCTCGGTGTGGCTCAATCGGCGCTTGTTTACATACAGAAGATATACAGGGATGTCTATGCTGTGTTTCAGGACACATTTGTTATCGTTCAGTGATTTGGTCATTTGGGCTGGAGTCGCACACGAGGGACAATTTGGAACCAGCCTACAACATATGTCTTTGGGACACATTTGGGAAAAAATGGCGCATCCAAAAAAAAACCCCCCAACTCAACATGCACACAGACCCTTACTGTAAGTCAGATTCGAACCCCAACCCTGGGGGTGCTATTGTACAGTGCTGATGTAATGCTCACAATCCATAATGCATCATGTAATCATTTGAAATGTTAAACACTGGAATGTACCTGTACAGTACTTCCATCATATAAAACCTCCTCGTATCGACGATTACACACCGCAGGAGTTGTTACTACAGAAATGCTAATGGATTCAAATGTACATGTTGATGCAAACCTGTAACTCGCTGTCGCGGGAAAATTCATCAACGCCTGCCAACCCATCAGATCCAAGACCCCAACAGCACTGTTGCATGCAATTCCATTAAAGCGTCTGCGCTACATCTCGATTTGTTCGAGTTTTACGATGACATTTTTTTTTTCCCAACTACTGTTATTAAACGTCTAACAGCTTGCCGTATGTTCAGATTTTCAGTGTTGCGGAACGAGACAGAATCTAACACTCGAGGCACGTGGGTTTTTCCGTATGAGCCTAACATGAAAGAAAGCAGGCTGGTACAGGAGATGTGTACGAGGAAACACACTGTCTGCCTATGAGCAAGATACTCCTTTCTATGTTCCTGCCATTATGAGATATTGGGAAGAAAATGAGCCGAGTTTGAACCCTGAGCGGCGGGGTGCTGAGAGTTTCTCAACTCATATAAAAGTCATATAAACTCATATAAAATCTCAAGAGTGGTGCAGTCCAAGAGTACACACACACACACACACACACACACACACACACACACACACACACACACATTCGATCTGTGTGTATCTCCACACACACACTTCAAATAAGGTTTGGAATCCTCTGAGGAGGCTGACTTGTTTTTCTAAACATTCTTCATCTCCCTCACACTCCCTTTCCCGCCGCCTCTCCCTCCTCCGTGTTCCCCTTTCTCCTTCTTTCCCTCCCCATCTCTCTCGCTCTTCAATTTAACCCCGTCTCATTCACCCGCCGCCTCCTCGTTCCAACCCGGAGCAGTAAAGCACTTAGAGCGTCCCTAATGTGGTCAAACCCTGAAAAAAAGAAGAAGAAATAAATAGATAAAAGAATCCACCAGCTCACCTTTCGCACAGCGGCACGTACTGTACACCCACGGTGAAAACTCACTCAGCCTATGAGATTTTGCCGACATCAAACAGGCCTCAGATCTGTGGCACGAGCTGGCAATCCACACCGAATGCCTCGTTTACCCCCCGTTCTGCTGTTTTCCCTTTTTTTTTTTTCTTTTTTTTTTTGCTTCCATGTTTAATCTTCCTGCTTCAAAATCAAAGAGGGGAAACAGAACTCTGGGAAGGAAAGGCTCACCCTATTAAAATGTAAACGAGCAGTCGGCATAGGCAAAGGACGGATCTCTGTTTGTGAAGTCTTCGTCCTTTTCGTCCAGACGTGAAAAACGAAGAGTTTCTCTGCGCGGCTGTCTTTACGAGATGAGCGATAATGCTACGTATAAAAGACAGCAGACCACAGATTAACGTCATGTGATTTGGAGTGATTTGTTTTCATTTGATGTTCAATAATATGATGTAATATTTGGAGCCATGGTGGCGTATTGGTTAGCACTGTCGCCTTGCACCTCCAGGGTCCGGGTTCGGTTCCCGTCTCGGGTCTGTGTGCATGCGGTTTGCATGTTCTCCCCGTGCTTTGGTGTGTCCAAAGACATACAGCTTATAGCCGAATTAGCGTTCACCGAACTGCCCAAAGTGCGTAAATGTTGACGGGAGGTCCTACCACGGTCGCCAAGGGGAAAAAAACACAATAGTCATCACTATTTGGACTCTACGAAGTTTCCTTGATAGATGGATGGATTCAATTCAATTCAATTTTATTTGTATAGTGCTTTTTAACAATTATCATTGTTGCAAAGCAGCTTTACACAACCAAAAGTTTGTATGAAATGTGAATGTGTATGAATCAAAATGATACGACTGTTCCTGATGAGCAAGCTGAGGACAACAGCGACAGTGGCAAGGAAAACCTCCCTAAGATGGCAGTAGGAAGAAGCCTTGAGAGGAACCGGACTCGACAGGGAACCCATCCTCGTGTGGGTGATAACGGATATAATGGATGGAATGTCATATTTAATGTCAAATATTTCAGCCTTGAAAACCTATCGATGCCTTTTTGCTGTCACTCTAAGCCACACCCCATTCAATATTGTCCACGCCCATTTCACTCTAGGCCATGCCTCTTTCATTCTAGACTTCAGCTCATTCATTTTAATCCACACCTCCTATCCCAGGTCACATCTCCGACGCTAAAACTGTCAGCCCTATAGACCTTTGAGACACAAAGGCCACGCCTTCTTAAACTGGGAGAGAAGGAAGCCACACCTCCTTATTTAGAATGGGTTTTACACTGTGTGTAGACAGACCATGCCTTCTTTGTTCATATAACCACATAGACACCGACGCCACGCCTCCAGCAAATAGGCCACGCCTCCTCCACTCAGACTGTCAAACTCATAGGCCCCACCTCCTTCAAACACACTGATTAAAGACCTAATCAAAGGGCGTCTGAAGCAATTTTCGGACATAATGAAGTGACGTGTATAATCCGTAGCACAATGCATAACAATAAGGTCGTTATCGTCCAGAAATGTGGACTGACAGTAGAACAGTGCGGACGCATTAAAATCTAACGCAGACGATTAAACATCCCTAATTACTAAACGAGCATTATGGAAGAGAGAATGCAACTCCAAAGCATGAAAAGTCTCATGAAATCTAGGACAGCTTTGATTAATTAGCCGTATTGGCCGGTGTTGCGTTGTGGCATTTGGTAAAGTTTAAAATAGGCCCGTAATTAATCAGATGAGACAGTGGAATGGTGGGAAAGCTTGACAGCATTTGGATGATGGGGGAAGTGCTCAGGGATCAGCTAAACGCGGGTGGCGTTATGACAGATGGAGGATCGCGCGGCGCACGTATAGACTCAGAGGCTTCCAAGGACGGTTACAGTGATAATCTATTTGCTCCGCTGACGATCCCCGGCGTTGAAGACGAACTGAAAGCATTGCTTCGTATCGTTCCTGGACGGAAGGGTGTGTGAAAACTAGTAACGTTTAGTACGAGGGCGAGTCAAAAATCATCCGCACTTCTTTTGTGAACGTGATACACCGGTTCATTTATAAACTGCGGTGCGAGCAAAAATAGACGCCCCACTTGTGATTTTCATAAAAGAAAAGCAGTGATTAGTTTCTTGACAGTCTAAGGGTCTAATTGATTTTGCAGTATTGAGGAAGCGTCTTGCAGTATATCTTTCTCTTACCGAGAAAAAGTTAAAAAGTCAAAAAAAAATAAATAAATAAAAATCAGCTGAAAAATTCATCAGTGCTTACAGTTTTCTGGGATTCTCAATGGCCAGAAGTATTGGAACACCAGGAAAAAAGGTTCAACGATCAACAGTGCTCGTTGCACTGAGACGCTTATTGAAGAGCTGAAGCCTAAACTTCGGATTGAACTAGAAAAACAGAGGTGCAACAAAAGTGTTCAATTATCATCCCTATAGTGCTGATCTTACTTCACTGGACTTTCCCCAGTTTGGTCCCATAAAAACAGCCCTACGAGGACGAACAGTTCATTGCTGATGAGGAAGCGAGCTTTTTCCAATGGGGGAATACATGAGATTGTGACAGATGGACAAACTGCATTGAAAAGCAAGGAGATAATGTCGAAAAAGTATGCGTTTTAATGAATAATTAATCATTGAAATAGATTCTACAGCCAGTGTGCAGATAATTCTTGACTCACCCTTGTATATGGAGCTTTGAAAATACTGTAGGTATGTTACATGTAAGTCTGAAATCGTTGTATCAATTAGCTGCTGAATATAATCAGATCATTAATAATCATTAATCAGAATAAAAAGATAGTAAATAGATGATGTGTTCCAACAGAAACAAATATAGATATTTAGACTTCTTGCTATAAAAGCTCCCAGTGCATCTAGAGTGGAGCATCAGCGCTGGGATCCCATGGCAGGGCACGCAAGAAAAAAATGTCATAACCACGCTCGACATGAACAAGTGACATTTACAGTCCACAGAGTCCACTGATTTAACCTGAGTACCTGCCTAGTCAGGGTGACATATGTGGTTTAACATAGGCTACTAGCTTGTTTATATACAATATTTTGTAAAGGTGATTCGACTAAAATTGCCACTGGAACCGTCTGGAACTGTCAGTGCCAGAATTCACACTGCCTGCTGCAAGTGCTGGCATTTCCAATGTCTTTGCCACTACCTTGTTTTGGCATTATGTTTTCAGGTTGTCAGTGTCGCCATCGTCTGCGTGTCCGTCCAAGACTTTATTATCATCTCCAGAATGTGTGCTTGGATGTTCGTAGGGTTTATATGGGATCATTTTCATAATCAGCAGATTGAAGCAGTTACATTTTGGAATCGATCCAAACAAGGTCAAGGTGAAATATCTGAAATAGCTTAAAAAAAGTTTTTTTTTCTGTAATAGCTTCCTTCCTGTTTGAAGTCGAATGTTTCATGTGGTAGAATTAGTCACAAGGAAATATTTACTGGCTTTCCAGGGTTTTCATGGACATACTGTTAGGATGCTTGTATACAGTATTTTTGTGACTTCCAGTACAAGAGGTTTCCTTATGGCCATGCAGCTGTTGAGTCCCAATCCCATTGTATGTATGGAGAAGCTCTTACTTTCATTATTAAACATACTGGAGATATGGTTTCTACTGTTGATATTTTATGATGCAACTTCACCAATCATCTAGCTGATCTTCATTCATGATTCCCCCCCCAACCATACAGTTTAATTAATAATGCATTGAAAGGTTCTCAGGTTTACCATACAGTACAGAGCAAACGTTTGGCCACACCTTCTCATTCAAAGAGGTTGAAATTGTATTATGGCAAGAAAAAAGCAGCTAAGTGAAGAAAAACGAGGGGCCATCATTACTTTAAGAAATGAAGGTCAGTCGTTTGGAAAAAATTGGGAAAACTTTGAAAGTGCAGTCACAAAAACCATCAAGCGCTACAAAGAAACCGGCTCACATGCGGACCGCCCCGGGAAAGGAAGACCGAGAGTCGCCTCTGCTGCGGAGGAGAAGTTCATCCGAGTCACCAGCCTCAGAAATCGCAGGTTAACAGCAGCTCAGATCAGAGAGCAGGTCAATGCCACACAGAGTTCTAGCAGCAGAAACATCTCTAGAACAACTGTTAAGAGGAGACTGTGTGAATCAGGCCTATATTGGTAGAATATCTGCTAGGAAACCACTGCTAAGGACAGGCAACAAGCAGAAGAGACGCGTTTGGGCTAAAGAACACAATAAAGAACAGAATAAAGAAAACTCGCTGAATGAGAAGGGGTGTCCAAACTTTTGGTCTGTACTGTATATAATTACAAATCTCCTTAGTTGTTTTCTTTGCTTTTTTTTTTCTTCTTTTTTCGGGCAAGGCAGTGTACATACTGATATCTGAATACAGGTAGGTCATGGCATTTTGTTACAGCCCTAATATTTAAAAAGTTAAAAGATATATCTCCTAGTACAGTAAATGTAACACCATTTTCCTATTAAAGCCCCAAAAACAAGAGTGAACAATTTTTTTCGCTCCAGACCAGCACCTGTCAAAAGCAGAGCTCTAAACATTACTGCTGTCAGATGCACTCGTATTGAGTGTTCATTCGAGTTTAGTTAGCACTGGAGAGAACTGCACATTGACACATTTGTTGTACAAAAATCTGGGATCGCTGTCAACCCCTGGTTCTAATATGGTTCCTAGCACACCCTTATCGACTTCCCTCTTTAGTCTGAAGTGTCGTCACCTACTGTACATCACTTTCCCACTGAAGCACACTTGACCTTGGTAGCAAACACAATGCGGTCACAGCGCTATCCTTTGTTATTTGTTCAGGCGGTTTTTTTTCCCCCCCCGTTCAACTATGTATAGCAACCAGACAACGTGGTCACATTTGTGCTGCTTTAACAAAGACCAAGGACATTATTACAGTATAAACAACAACAACAACAACAACAAAACGGTTCCTTGTAGTCCAGTCCTGCTTCAGAATCCTAAGGTCACTTGATTGACTTGATCCGTCCTCCCTCCGAGGACTCGAGTCATAAACTAGTCTTGAGCCGATAACCTACTGGAACAGTCCTCGTGGAGATGTGATCTCGAAATCAAAATGTATTCTAACTCCAATGTTCACACTGTCACCATTCTAAAGTACGCCCAGCTACGTGTAATGCACAAAAAGAATTCCATAATGTATCCGGTTTAAGTCCCTAATTAAAGCTACTAACCAGACCTGAGCTCACTCGCTACGCTAGCTCTTTCGAGGTGCACAGCAGAACGACGTGCCACGGCGGCCAATCATCCATCATCCTACAGCTCCGGAGCTGTCCACATGTCAAAACAACAAGACTTATGGTTTAATCTCAAACTTCATTCGAAGGGCTTCGGCAGTTTGACTTGCACAGATATATGGGCACGACACCATGCTCCGTTTGAAAAGGTAGTCGAAAATACAGTAAAGCACTGTATATGTCCATCAGTGATATTACGAAGCACATACTGTACAGAACAGTCGAAAAAATTTGGACGCACCTTCTAATTCAGTGTTTTTTTTTTCTTCTTTGTTTCAGGTTATTAAGCAACAGCAAACAACAGTCAGGTGTTCTTTTAAGACATGAAGGTCAGCTGATTCTGGATCAGCTCATGCAAGAACAGGTGTTGTCAAGTGCATTTGCAAAACCCATCACGCTCCATGATGAAACTGTCTCTCATGAAGACCTTCCCATGAAAAGCGAGACCAAAACCTAACCTCGTCTAGAGTTAGCAGTCTTCGAAATCACCCATTAACGAACAGCACCTCAGATTAGAGCCGTTATGAAGGATTTGCAGATCACAAGTAGCGGATACATCTCACTATCAACTGCTCAAAGGAGATTATTGTGTATTTTGGATGTTTTACAGTGTGGAAAGAAACAAAATCAGGACAGACCACGGAATTCGAAGGTGCGTCCAAACTTTTGACTGGTAGTTTGTGTAAAATAGGAATATAGCAGTGAATGCTGAGAATGTTGTATTTCGGGGAATTCTGATGCCTTGAATGAAACAACTCCGACATGTATTTAAACCTGTCGTTATCAGTGTTTCAGATGTGACAAAAAAATTAATAATAATAATAATAATAATAATAATAATAATAATAATAATAATAATGGTAAAACCATAATTTTACCATTGTTTGAATAACCTTTTCATTAAAAATGTGCTGAAAAAGCAAAATGATACTGATACTTTGGATATAATATTTTATTTTTTTTTGTAATAAATTTTACTGACAAGCTCTGCAGCATCAAAGTTGTATTAATTGATTGATTGATTGACCAAACTGTCAAAAGGAAAGGAGTCACATGTCACAGTCATGGCATACGTGCAAGACGCAGACTAGTGATAACCCAGAGCTTAAATAAAACTCTTATCAGGACTTAAACTCGAACAGCTGTGGAACTGAAACTGTGAACCCAGAGATTGTGATGAACTTCTGTTTTAAGTCCCAAAATGCACAAACACAGTTAAGGGTCCACAGCTGTAACCGAGTGCCGGTACGAGGCAGCGCTGACACTTCCCCTTAATTCTTCCAGAACTTTGGCAGATCCTTGGCTTACATAAGCCTCTTCGGTTAGGTATGCTCGCTAACAAACTCTACGTCTTCCAGAAACAGGTGGATGCTTTAATCGTCCACCAGTTGCCTCCATTCAAGCACAGTAGACATGTTTCAAAGCAATGGGGGTCGAAAACTTATGCAGACAGTAAGAAAAACGATGTGAAGGTATCCATACAGTAGATGTTTGATCACGGATCTGGATAGCGGTAAAGCTCCAGACCATCAATGAGACGCCAAACGTTCTCCGTCTTGTTAGAGCATCTACACATTGACCTTTCCTGGAAGGCCGGGCGGCCGAGTGACTAATCGATCCAACCTCAGGATGCTCTTTCTTTTAAGCCACTTTGGAAGAATTTGTACCATTTATTTAAAGTTTGCTGGTGAAACTCAGGAAATGAGAGGGCATGATGCTCATATTATCACTTTATATAGAAATTACACTGTTTTCTCCACTGGGTGTATTCTTTTTTTAAAGTGCAGCAGTGGAACTTGAACCTTTGCTTTTTAAACTCCCACACACACACACGCACACACACACACACACGCACACACACACACACACACACACACACACACACACACACACACACACACACACACACACACACATGCACAGAATGAGAGAGAGGGAGAAAACAATATTATACTGCACAATGGCATAGCTATTGTCATGCCACAATGAGGACACACACACACACACACACACACACTCACGCACGCACAGGCAGAATGCGCTTCTGAAAATTATAGCTTTTTCTTTTTGCTTTTTTTTTTTTAATTCACAAGGTGCCTCATTTTCACCTGACTATTTCATTTTCCGCCTCCAGAACTGAGAATTTATTTCCAGAGTAATGTGTGAGGATTGCAAATCATGCATATTTTTTAATGGATATGGATATGAAGGGTTTGCAGAGGTTGTGAAAGTGCAAGTGTTAAAGTGACTAAAACCTAGTGCGTATAAAACGAGAGCTACCTGTTGGTCTTGACGATGGGCGTGGGCAACACACAGGTGAGCCTCCATCCGAACGAAGCCAGAGACTGCAGCAGAGGGATGTAGTCCGTCTTCACCTGAACCCCCTGGAGAAAATGCAAAATCAGAGTCAGAGTCAGTCTAATTCAGAAACTAAAGTATCCGAGACAAAAAAAAAAAAAAAAAAAAATCTGTTAGAATTACAGTCAATCAGAAATGGAGAACCAAAGTCAGATTGAGAGTCAGTTTGTGACACCAAGGCCGAGTCAGTGTCTACCAGGTAACAGACTTATTATCTGGATTGGAATCAAAGCTGTGTGAAAATCATAATCAGAGTTAGATTAAGAGTTAAATTCGGGATCGGAGTCAGAATCAGCTTCAGATTGAGAGACGACGTCAGGCTTTGAGTACGAATCAGCTTCAGATTTAGAGTCAAATTCATCCCAGAATTAGAATGAGAATTAGATTAAGAGTTAAATTCGGGATCAGAGTCAGAATCAGTCTTATTGAGAGACAAAATCAGGCCCAGAGTCAGAATGGGGGTTAAATTTAGACTCTGAATCAGAATCAGGGTCAGACTCAGTCAAATACAGGCTCTGAATCAGAATCCGAGTCAGACTGAGCGTCAAATTCAGGTTCTGAGCTAGAGTCAGAATCGGACTGAGAGTCAAATACAGGTTCTGAGGCAGAGTCAGAGTCGGACTGAGAGTCAAATTCAGGTTCTGAGGCAGAGTCGGACTGAGAGTCAAATACAGGTTCTGCCTCAGAAGGTTCTGAGGCAGAGTCAGAGTCGGACTGAGAGTCAAATTCAGGTTCTGAGGCAGAGGCAGAGTCAGAAGAGTCAAATTCACGTTCTGAGGCAGAGTCCGAGTCAAACTGAGAGTCAAATTCAGGTTCTGAGGCAGAGGCAGAGTCAGAAGAGTCAAATTCAGGTTCTGAGGCAGAGTCAGAGTCGGACCGAGAGTCAAATTCAGGTTCTGAGGCAGAGGCAGATTCGGACTGAGAGTCATATTCAGGTTCTGGGGCAGAGTCAGAGGCGAACTAAGAGTCAAATTCAAGCTCTGAGTCATAGCCGGACTGAGAGTCTAATTCAGGCTCAAAATTATAATCAGAGTCAGACATAGAGTCAAATTCAGACTCAGAGTTATAATCAGCATCAGATTTAGAGTCAAAAGTCATGCTAATAACCAGTGCAATAGTCGCAGTCATGATCAGAGTCAGAATCAGACTTCAGAATCAGATAAAAAATTCAAGTTAATGTCAGATTAGAATCGAGTTAAGAATTGGAGTTGGAGTGTGTATTAGACTCACAATTAGAGGCAGAATTCATTCAATAATCGACGTCAGAATCAGATTTGGAGTCCAACTGAAACGTGTGACTCAAACAGAATCCTGATAGCAAATGCTTGCCTATGATAAATAAATAATTAAGTAATATATACTGTATAAAAGTAAAACTGTATCAATGATTCATCAGTTGTTGAGAACACGCTGACAAAGCAGTCTTTTCCGTCTGTTAGCCAGCAAGAACCTCCTGTAGTGACTGTTTTTTTGTAACCGAGTTAGCACGGTCATGCAAGCTCCCACCACGAGGACACGTCTCAGACTCTTACAGGAGTTTCCAAATGGTCTAATATAGAAACTTGACTGAAATGTCTTTGCATTTTCCGTGCGAAGAAACAGAGACGGTCTGAATCAGGACTGTCCAAGGAAGATGCTCAGGACTCAAGAATGAATAAGAAGATCAGGAAAGGTCGAAGAACTCAACAGAGCAAGTCATAGATATGTGTGGTATAACTAAGTTAAAATTGATAAGGTTGATGATGATGATGATGATAAGCTTTATGCTTATAATGTGTTTTAGTATTTTGATTACTACACAAGATTTTAATAGCACAGCAGCGGTGCAGCTGTTAAATTAAGTTATTATTATATACTATAAAAATAAAATAAAATATTTTTTCCTATAAAGAATGCCTCATTTCGATTATAGTACATAGTGTATATACTAGTAGGTTGAACAATTTGGTATGGATTCTAAAAATATGTGTTCATTTCACAGAACAGCCACCCCACTCACCCCCCCCCCCCCCAAAAAAAAAAAAAAAAAAAACACCCTCCCGCCCTCCACACACACACACACGGTTGATTACTTCTTCATGGATAATCCATTTACATTTAAGTTCATCATATTTCAGAATGAATAAATTGTAAAAATCCAGATAATTAAAAGCATTTGTGATGGTAATGAAAGTCACCTCAATCTCGCTTTGTGATTAATGATTTTAAATAACTCTGCCTGCTTTTGAAGCTTCCTCCAAAGTTCCGTATAAAAGCCTTTGAATTCCGAATAAGCCCGGAATAAAAGGATTGATAATCCTCGGGGTTTACAGGGACAGATGTTAACGTTAGCGTTCGTTTTTAATTAGAGAAGAAGTATTGTCCGTTTTGTAAGTAAATTCCCGTCTCAGAATTCAGCAAATGACGGTTGTTTTTTGAAAGTGTGCGGTTTCAGTGAGCTCAGTGCTGCGCCCGCGTCGATAACAGCCGAGACACAACAAGTCACTGTGGTTTAACTGCAGCTGTCCTCAAAGGAAACCATGTCGCGTGTCAATCCGGCGTTCGTTCACACACGAAGAGATACACTCAGACATATTGTAGTGCAGAGCATGGTCCTGGATCCACACACACACACACACACACACACACTTGCATACACTCGAGTTATGGAATGTATGAGGTAACGGTCGCAGCCACATCAACATGGTGCATGTGTGTTACGTTTAATAATAATAATAAAAAAAAAAAAGAATTTACAAACATTATTTAAATCTTATCAACATTAAGAACGTACACTGATCAACCAGAACATTTAAAACCGACTGTTTAAAAACATGGGACGGGAATCACTAGGGATGTCCCGATACAATATTATCATGATACTTCGATTTGTAATGCGATTTTCTAAGTATCACGATATCATAAATATTCTGATTCAATAAAAATGTATTTTCCAGATTTTTTTTTATCTCATCATCTGTACTCCTTTATACATGGTCGGGGTATGGATGGGTGCTGGAGCCTATCCGAGGAAACTTAGCTCATGAGGCGGTGTACACTCTGTACAGGGTGCCAATCCATCACACACACACACTACTGCCAATTTGGGAACGCCAATTAGCCTAGGTTAACACAGTATTGAGGAAACCCATCAAGCATGGGGAGAACATGAAAACCTGAGGTGGGAATCGAACTAACACTAAGCCACTATGTCATTTTTTTTTGGGGGGGGGGCGGGGCGGGGGGGGGGGGGATTTTCCCCCTAATTTACTTGCCTATTCCCAAGTGTCATTGGTAGTTGTAGTCTTCACATCAAGACTACAACTTCCAACCAGAGAGGGCGGAGCCACGTGACGCCACCAACTGCATCTGTTCTGACTGCTAGCTCATGTACTGTTAGGACCGGCGTACTGTAAAAATTTTAATTTTACATAAATAATATTATGAGTCATGATATATAAATTGCCACACAAAAGAATCATCATACGTAACTGAGAAATAAACCATTGCTCCATAACCTTCTTCTCTCTCTTTTTTTTTATTTATTTATTTTTTACCAAAAAGCTCTCCTGTGTCTGAAGTATTACAGCTTCTCCTCCGGATGTTACAAAGTGTTGACACTGGAGACTCTTTCTTTTATTGTTCCCACAATAACAACGTAAAGTTTCAGGTTATATTACTGTAAAATGGAAATATTTATAAGTTTTTTTTATTTTTATATGAAGCCTCTGAGTCACAGTTACATCAGTGGTATCTGTTTGCCCTTTTGCCCAGACTCGAGCGTGATGCTCTATTGCACAGTGTGTTAAAGCGCTGAGGCAGACTTCACAGGCTTAATCGCGGGCGTGTTTATTTACACTGGCCTGAGCAGCGGCGACGGCGGCGACTCCTGGAGGGACTGCAGATAAGGCGAGGATGTGTTTCTATTGGAATGAGGCCTGGTGTTGCGCTTCGGGTTACATACCGACACACATAAGCAAAACCTTTTTTTTTTTTAAAAACTTTTTTTGGCAATTATTGTTTCTGTTGAGTCAGCAGAATTCCACCCTGTAAACGCTCTAACCATGGCAGACTGAAGCCAAACCCGAACAACACTCACTGTTCCGGGTCTGTTGAGGTCTTGTATCTGAAAAGACAGATATTTCATTTTCCAAAACAGCATCATATTTAATATTTGTGCCTTCAGAACTATAATGTATTTTGCGTATTATACCTTCTCATCCAGCACACAGAGCGTCCCAGATGAATATAAACATTACATCTGGCATCCTGAGAGCAGTTTTTATTTTGTTTGTCTCAGTTGAGTGATGCTTATGGCTCTGTGTAAAACCCTGCAACAGAGGACTTCCCTTTAGAAACGGTTCTAGGCAGAGCTCATTTACAGAGCTTCATTTTAAACAACCCTTCTTTGCTGTCCTCCTTCCTTCCTTCCTTCCTTCCTTGCAGCAATCCATCACTATCATCTCCCTTGTTTCACTCCATCTATCCCTCTTTGACATTTTCACTCACTTTCTTTCTCTTTTTCCTTCATTTTTTCCATCACTTCCTTCCTTCCTTCTTCTCTCTGCCCTGCCTTTTCTTCTTTTCTTCTGTCCATCTTCTGTCCTTCTTTCACACTTCTTCTTTCCTTCTCCATCCCTTCCTTCCTTCCCACCTGGCACCAATCTATGACTATCATCTCCCTTCCTTCCTTCCTTCCTTCCTTCCTTCCTTCCTTCACTCTCGCTCTATCCCTCTTCCACCATTCCTTGCTTCACACCCCATTCCGGTCTCTTTTCCTTTCCCTCCTTCCTTCCTTTATTCATTCCTTGATTTACTACCCCCATCTATACATTCCTTCCTTTCAACACTTGCTCCACCCCCCTCTCCTCCTTCCTCCCTTCACTCCCTATCCCTTACTTCCTTCTTTCCTTCCTTGCAACAATCTATCACTATGATCTCCCTTCCTTCACTCCATCTATCCCTCTTTCACATTTCCACTCACTCCCTTTTCCCCTTTCTCCTTCTTTACTTTCTTCCTTCCAACGTCAGTCCTTCCTTCCCTCCCTCCCTTCACTTGCTCCATCAGTCTTCCTTGATTTCTTGCTTCACTCAACATTCCTGTCTTCCTTTCTTTCTTTATTCATTCCTTGCTTTACTACTCCCATCTATTCCTTCCTTCCTTCCTTCCTTCTTTTCCTTCCTTCCTTCCAACATCTATCCTTCCTTTCTCCCTTCACTTGCTCCATCCCTCTCTTTTCCTTCCTTCCTTCCTTCCTTCCTTCCTTCCTTCTTTTCCTTCCTTCCTTCCTTCCTTCCTCCTTTTCCTTCCTTCCTTCCAACATCTATCCTTCCTTTCTCCCTTCACTTGCTCCATCCCTCTCTTTTCCTTCCTTCCTTCCTTCCTTCCTTCCTTCCTTCTTTCCTTCCTTCCTTCCTTCTTTTCCTCTCTTCCTTCCTTCCAACATCTATCCTTCCTTTCTCCCTTCACTTGCTCCATCCCTCTCTTTTCCTTCCTTCCTTCCTTCGTTTCTTTACTCCCTTTTGTTCTTTCCTTCATTTAGTTCTTGCTTATTCCTTCCTTCACTTCGTCTATTTATTTCCTTTCCTCTCCCTTGACACCATTGGTATGGAGAAATTACTCCATTTCTTTTCATGTAAGATTTAAAGCTTTATCAGTCTTTATCTACTCCCTTTCAGAATTGCATATCTATGTTTTTATTCTACAAATCTTTCTTTGTGTCTCTTCGGAGATGCTGAAATATTTTATGTAGAACCGCAGTGTTTGAATGTCAACAGAAAGTTCGAACCATTTTAAAAAATTCAAAAAGCTCTTTAAAGTATCCGTTTCCTCCAAAGTATAGTTGATATTTAAAATGTATTATTATTATTATTATTAATAATATAATTTCTGTTTATTTATAATCTCAAATCAGTTTGATATTTACCTTAAACATATTTAATGAACTATTACAAAAGGTGCAGGTATTAATGCAGTCTGTGGTCTGGTTTATTGTTGTTAGTTCACACATACAAAAGTATAAAGTAGACAGTAGACAATAATAATAATAATAATAACAAAACATTTTAATAAATAATATTTCCTTCCTGTCCTCAACCAAGTGTCTTTTTTTATTCTAAAAGAATTTAGGTTCTGTTTCTTGTCTATATATTATTATGTTCTGCATGGATATCTTCCGGCGGAAATGCCAGTGAAAGCTGGGACACCGTGTAGACACACACACACACACACACACATACACATCAGTGCTTTGATTCTCACTACAAGCATATCAAGAAGGGCAAAGACTTATGTTTTACATTCAACTTTAAATCAAAACTCGAGTTCAGTTATACAGTGTCCTCATCTCAAACTAAAGATGATTAATATTTCCAGAGGACGCACACTTTGACTTCAGTTACGCCCGTTTGTTTCGTAAAATTTCCATCCTTCGCGTCCAGCTGTGTCCGTATGGATTCACACATCGCAAGTGAAAATTGTCCCTTTGAAAACACTGCTGCATGTTTTTTCCACCTCCGCAGGAGTCGGACAGGAAAGAACTGCCAAAGGACACGTTTTAATGATCTTTCTGCTTTTCTGATATCACACTGCTCCTACGCCTACATCGACCTTCAGACTTTCTTGTGGTTACAGTAGTAGTGGTGCAAATTAGACACCACTTCATACTGGATGATGTTTATTATCCGGCCTTAAACGACTCTTTATGAGAAAACCTTATTGGCATCCTGATGTCACAGCAGTAGGCTCAGTCTAATCAAATACCTAGTCTGGTTTCTGGTGACTGATATCTCATCACCCACAAAAACTGGTGCTGGATAACGACATCATGACTTCAATTTTCAAGTAGCGCCAATTTCTTTTTGCCAAGATACATAGTACAATAAATAGAACAGGGGAAGAAAATACTGCTCGTGATTTATGATTGTAGCTCAGCGGAACCGTATCAAGCGCCAGATGAAAGCTGATTGGCTGAGTTTTTATTATTATTATTATTATTTTTTTTTTTTAAGAAAGCAGGTCATCATGAAATATCCATGTACAGATTGGGACACAGATTGGGTACACCAAATTTCAGCTCAATCAGCCTCATGGTTTGTGGAAAACGGTTATTTGAACTTAACTCTGCCCACCTGCCTGGCAATTGATTATCAAGCCATTGTGGACATGTTCTTCGAATTTTTGTCCCTTTTTTAAAATGCAAATCCATGCATCCAATCATGTTTGGGTCGAGCAAGCATGATTATTTAAATGAAAATGGGTTGAACAGATATCTACTGGGTGTCGGGGACAATCAGTTTTCCATATTTGCATTATAACTACTTTTTGCTGTTACAATGCAGACGAGCACATTCAATTTCCAGGACAAAAATGGTATCTTATTGTCCTTCCCAATATAAAACGTTTAGCATTTTGGTTTTCTTATGTCCATCACCTTATGTCCATCCATTTATTATCTCTACCGCTTATTCTGCGTAGGGTTTCTGGAGCCTATCCCATGGATCTTAGTGCACAAGGTGGGGTTGGTGTTGCGCCAAGCCATCACGAGGCATAAGCGCACACACGCATTCACACACTACAGACAATTTGGAAACAGCAGGCAGCATTCACTGTGTACCTTTGAACTGTTGGAGGAAACCAGAGAACCCGGAAACCCACCAAGCACAGGGAGAACAGAATGGAGATGAGATTCGAACCCAAGATGCCTTTACTTGCTCTATTATCCCTCTTTTGTCTTTCACTCCTTCCTTCTTTCCTTTACTACCTCCATCTCCCTTGTTGGAAATGGAGATGAGATTCAAGCCCTCAATCAACATCATGGTGCCACAATGCCAGAACCTTATGTAAGCGAGAAGAAACACCTCTATGTAGGTTTCTAACCAAAAGCACAAACTTAAGGTACCCTTTATGGTGCCAAGAGTCACCATTTAAGTTGATAACAATGGTGCTCTGACTTTTTAGCTAGACATGCGTCTCTCTCATAAAAGAAGCTTTAATTGTCCAAAGAACCTTCGAAGAACCTTGAAGCGTCATGAACGACTTCTTCAACATGCACTACATCCACCAAGCCCCCAGTGTTGTGGGTTTAAAAAAAATCAAAACCTGCCAAACAGTGTACTGTACATGTGTACATCCATCACTACACACCTTACAGTTTACAATGCTCCCATTAACCCTTAAGGTCCTTTTATTGCTACTACCACAATCAATTACTGCTACTACAGTCAATAGAATACAGACAATCGATGCATTCGTTTTGTTCAATCAACCTGATGTGGGTTGTCCTTCGTATCTATTCATACATCCGTTCAAGCCGTCATCACTAAGTGATTGTTGGCTGCAATGTCCTCTGACATCACACCAGCAGTCATTGCGGGATGAGGATGTTGTGTTGCTAAGGATTTGTCCTTAAGCATCCTAGAGGTGGACATACACAATTACACTACAGGCATATTTGGAAATACCATTAGAGTAAGTTTTTGGACTGCAGGGGAAACCAGGGTACCCAAATGAAACCCACCAAGCACAGGGAGAATATATAAACTCTCCAAACATAGAATGGAGGTGAATATCGATCCCCCCGACCCCAGAGATGTGTGGTGACATTACTAATCACCACACTAAGTCACCATGCAATAATGTAGTAAATATTCAGTGTATTTATTGCATTATATGCATTTGTCTAACACTGATCAGTTTCTGCACGTATGTGTTTGCCAGTGCATTGTTGCAATCCCGGGGAAACTACATTTTGTATAGCGATTGGCACCTTTCACACAACCAGCATTAACCTTTTCCTCAGTTTGAGCTACGGTAGCTGTTTTAGTTCTACAGACTACACGGGATCAGACGACACTGGCCAGCCTTTACTCCCCATGTGCATCAGTGAGAATGGCCAACCATGACCCCAGTTGACGCCAGTTTAACAGTTTTCCTTCCATGTAGGCTCTTTCGTTATGTTCTGGGAACATCCTTCAAGAGCTGCAGTTTTGGAGTTGCTCTGACCTAGTCCTCTAGCCATCACAATTTGGGTCTCGTCAAAATCACTCAAATCCTTATGCTTGCCCATGTTTTCTGCTTCCAACACAACAACTTCAGAAAAAAAGGTTTACGTTCTGTCTAACACATCCCACTCACTTCCAGGAGCCATTATGACAAGATATTGAAAATGTAGCCACTGTGAGAAGTGCCAGATTATAATGGCTAGACGACGCATCAGAGCAACTCCAAAACTGCAGCTCTTGTGGGACATCCCAGGGTGCAGTGGTCAGGACATACCAAAGTTAATCCAAGGAAGGATAACCAGTGAACTGGCGACAGGGTTTATGGGTGGCCAGGGCTCAGTGATGGTGTGGTATGATCCGGTAGACCCTATCATCCGGAGATTGCAAGTTCGATCCCCGGGTGATGCTGTAACCTGTCACAGCAGGAGGTCTAGAGAGAGCTGATTGGCCGAGCTCTCTCAGAGGGGAGGGATGAGAGGAACTTAGTGCTCCCACATCAACCACGGCTCTACAGACAATCAGGGGCGTCTGTGAGCTCATGCAAGCGGAAGAAGCAGATAGCGTTGTCCTCCGAGTGTGTTACGCCGCTTCCAGTGATGCTTGAGCGAGTGGTTCGAAAAAATGCGGTCAGTGGAAACGGAGGAAACACTTCGAGTCTTCGGCCCTGCCGACTGAGGGGTAGTAGTTTAACGTGGGAGCTCCTAGTGACGGGGAGGAATTGGACATGACTAAAAATAGGTTGAAAATCGGGGAAAAATCCCCCCCCCCCAAAAAAAACTGAGAAAAAGGTTAATAGTGGTTCTGATTGGTGGCAAAAGGAGAACCTGCTCAAGATTATGAGGGTGGTCATGATGTTAAGGCCGATCGGTATATACAAGTTATACCAAAGATTACACATAATGACCAGAGAAAGAAAAGTGTGAGTTCATAGTAAACTTCACAGTAAACCCAGTGAATCAGGCACAAGACTCAAGCGAACCACATGAAACGTTAACCGAGCATTAAATCTCTCCATAAACGTGCAAGTCATTTGAAAATATATGAATTCAGACAGTTTTTTTTTTTCCCATGGAGATTGAATTTTGAAAACATAGCCTTGGGCAGACGGATCATTTCGAGTAGTCAGTGCATTTTATCCAAACCTGTCTTCCGGCTGTGTTTATTAGTGGAACGTTCTGGAAACCGGGTACATACATATTGTCATTTTGTGTGATAAATGCCGCAATATCCGCGGAAGAAGATTGGGGCTTTAAGTGGTAATTACACTCTAAAAACAGTAGCATCCCTTCATCACCTCTTCAAGTTCGGTAGTTGCAAAATGTCAGGCTGGCACACGCAAGAAATCCCATCGCACTTCCAGCGCAGAGCTCTACCACTGATCACTGCTTTCAGTCAACTACTGTACGTTTAATAGAAATGTGGCCGGCTTGGAAAGACAGATTCGAAATCGCCGAGCGCATTTTGAAAATCGTTGCTTCGGAAACAGTAGGCATCTAGGGTCTAATAAAATGCTGTTAAGACGATTCCTTTTTCCACTAATAACGACACCGACAAAGGGGTAAACCTGCGAGGATTAGTCCTTGTGGGAATTGTGAACGTGAAAAAGCTGGCCGTGCACTGATAAGGCTGGCGCTTCGCCGCGTTATACGTCCAAGGTTGCCTCATCTATTGATTTTCTTCAAAGGGAAAGAAAAAGCGTGTGCTCGATTTGAATTGCGCTGCCATGGCCTGCTTTTACAACGTGCAACTCTGAACAGTCATACATTTCCGACGGTCCTTTCATTACCGTAAATTGCTGCATCAAGGACATTGGGTGACATCTGAAATAGGAATGGAAAAACAAAAACTGTCAAAACAGGAAATGTACTTATTTAAAGTGTGTCAGTGTGTTTCCTTTGTCAAATGCCCACACCCCCCTCAAAAAAAACAAAAACAAACGTTTTCTATCTTCGTTGTCCCTGCCTGTTGGAACAATTCATCATGCTGCTAATCTGGGAACAATCAGCGTCAGGATCCTGGCATCCCACAAAAGGTCCTGCTCGCTAAATCATATCATGAAGAATAGAAATGTCAACCTAATGCCAGTCATGTTGTTTCTCCTTTTTTTTTTTTTTTTTTTTTAGCTAGCGAGCTCACAGGTCACGGTGCAATTCATACAACATAAGAAAGTGTGTGAGAAATAGCCGGATCAAGTGAATAAGAAAGGCAAGGAGAGCCACAGGCTGAAGAAGCTCAAAACTCGATTACTGTGATAGCATCGGAATACACAACAATCCCGACAACACGCCCCCACACACACACACATATTAGTGCATCACAAACCAATCCGAGTGTGACGGCTTTGGAATGAGACCCGGCAAAAAGAGCTCATGTGAACAAAACATGTCTGGGGCTCGAATTCGAGCAACGTTAATGCCACTCCAATAAGCAGAGCTGACCAGAAATCTTATTTCCCCGTCACCTCTCTGTTTATCCTTTCGCTGGGAAGGATTATTTAAGCTTCCGAGTATATGTGATATACCGGTCATATTTCCGAATGAATAGATCTGCATGTTTAAAAAGGAGGCACTGCAAGGCATCGGGTAATGTAGACACCTGAGTCCAAACAGTCGGGCGGACGTGAACTCCCTGCTTGGTACCACGTTCACGTTCGAGCCCCTAGCGCTATCACTCAAGATATAAGGAAGACATGCATCAAGACTTTTCTCTGTCCTGGACCCGAGAAGTGGAAAGAACTTCCCCTGGGTATCTTTAAACGCTAAGACTGAACACACCACCTCTCCGCTAAGCATTTAAATAAGCACTTAAAATACCCCCCCCGACCTCTTGAATTGGATTGCATTCTGAGGCAGAATTCTTGCACTTACTTCACGCTAACAAGGTGTTTTTAGCTTGATAGCGTTCTTAGACTCTGAGCTATTTGTACTAGCATGAAGTAAAGAACCAGACCAATTACATCAGTACAGACGGCAAATAAAAACAAACCAACCAAGACAAAATACAAGCAAACAGCCAAAAAAACCCGAAAAACAAAACAAAAACAAAACAACCCAACAGAGGGTTGGGTAACAAAAACAAGACGCAGTTGTGACAAGCAAGACACAACACAATAATTCATAAGGGAATGCAAGTGC
The DNA here is from genome assembly GCA_030347435.1 of Clarias fuscus. NCBI lineage: Eukaryota > Metazoa > Chordata > Actinopteri > Siluriformes > Clariidae > Clarias > Clarias fuscus. The sequence goes on along the minus strand of CM059226.1, from coordinate 22,114,104 downwards.
TAATTACAGTTGAGAGTTGAGATAAAAGTTCCTAGCTCCTGCATGTTTGCCAGAGCGCCAACTGGGTGAGGCTAGAGAAAGAATTTTCACTTTCTGACTGATTTCCAGCGTGTAAACGTGCATGTGCAGCATTTATACGAAACACTCATTTACATGTGCAGTTAAGCTGAGCTATGGTTATAACTTGACCATTTAATTGGCCTACTGTACTTATCCCCTTATACAGTACAAGCAGGGCAGGAGGATGACTTATTGACCAATAGGAGGCACACAGACACCGTGGCGGGAAATTGAACCCAGACCCTGTAGGTCCAAAGCCATAGTGCAAACCACCATATTAGTTTCCACCAATCCAAATACAATCCTATTTCTAGGCACATTTTATTGATTCGTTTAAGCATAAATATCTTGCTCTTTTTGACAGATAATTTTGCATGTTTTAAGCATTTGTTTCTTGAAAGAAGCAATGTTATCTGCCAAAACAAGAAATCTATGCTTAGACATTAGTACTCATCGTCTATAAATAGGTTTCGTAATCTTAGAGTAAGATATTTAAATTTAGTGGGCATTGGGGGCTCAGTGGTAGGTGTTTCTCCTGCCATACGGAAGGCCTGGGTCCGATTCCCGGCCAGTACCGCTACTGGATGCAGTGCTGGTCCCACGTCGGGATAAACTGTGAGGATTGTGTCAGGAAGGGCAACTGGCGTAAAACCTACAGTATGCCAAGCTTGTATGTGCGGACCGGATGGCCTGCTGTTGCGACCACTTGCCAGGAGGAGCCGAAAGACCGACAACAACATAGTAAGATATTTTCACTTACCAAGATATATATCTTTGCAATGCGGCTTCTTCTGCCGTTGTGCATTATGTTCGACTTCACTGCTGGAACCCACCCATCCATCCATCCATCCATCCATCCATCCATCCATCCATCCACCCAATCATCCATCCATCCATCCACCCACCAATCTATCCATCCATCCATCCACCCATTCATCCACCCATTCATCCATCCACCCACCCATCCATCCATCCATCCATCCACCCACCCACCCATCCATCTAAGACCTTTAAAAATAATAATAAAAAAACCTCCTAGATTACTTTCACCACCTTTTCTCAGACTTTTCCTTCATCAGACTTTAGAAACATTATTACGCATGCACTTTTGTCTAGTATATTATTTCTTCTTTCCAGGAATGCAAAAAACCAGGTGGACACCGTCCACAATATGTTTCTGGTCTACCTCCAAATGGGCAGTGTGGGAGTGAATTCATCCCTGTGAAATGTTAACCAAGCAGCTGAGTAAACTTCACATCACCGTTTGGATAAGTGCCGCCTTAAAAATTCAAGCATTTTGTTTTCCTCACACTGTTCTTCTGTATGTATGAGTCAATATGGAACACTGAAAGAGCTCACTCACGTTAATGATGGTCCATTGTTCAACCACGATGGCGTCGTAGGTCGTACTTGCCCCGGAGTCTCCCTCTTGGAAAATAAACACGCTGTCGATGACCTTAGGCAGCTGATCTGCAAGGAAAAGGAGTGGAGGCTAAAGATGAGGATCTTACAGCATGGGTCAAACCAGGGGAGTTAATCTAACAGGAAACAGAGAGCAGACAGTAATGATGTCCTGGACAGATAAAGAGAGATAAAAAGAAGGCGAGGGGTAATAAAGACCTGCAGTGAGAAGAAAGACACCTCAGGGTACAATTTCAACTGTTCGTCCATAGTGAAACCAGCTTTTAACTCATGAAAGGAAGTTCTAATTAATAGCTCGTCCTTTTCATAAAGAACCATTGGAACATATTTAGTATAAAATAAAGAAGCCGCAAGAGGCTCATTTTTGGATTTAGGCTTGGCGTCTGAGATGGCCCCTGCTGTCCCTGTGCTTGGCCCTGATTGAGATACATTACTGTTAATAAGCTCGGCAGGAGGCAATATACATGCACCGAAGAGTGTGGTGTTATTTTGGGTCGAGTGTTGTCTCCTGCTTTCTCGTCTCAGTTTCTTCATCTCCGCTCTAATACTGTTTGTGTCTGCTTGCCAAGCCTCTTCAGATTTCATTAGTGAAACTCAGGAAGGTGGGGTAGGGGGTGGAAAAAATGTCTAGACTCTGGAGAGATAGAGGAAGAAAGATATGGAGGGACAATTGGAGGAAGAAACCTATTTAAAGCTTGACTCACTCGATTGAAGACATCTCAGTGCCCTTTTCAAACAGCGGCTATTGTTCCAAGCACTGTACGTCAGCTGTAATTGGAACAGTCTACTTGCGAGACCATGTGCATGGTCTGTAGACCATGAGCATCTGTATAATTAGCGTTCGACCAGTGAAGAGATGCTGATCGAGATCAGTGAGGAAGGAGAGGGAGTCCATCTGACCAGTTCGGCGCTATACCAATCGGCCTGACTATGCACCTGAACTTTGCATATGGATCTTATCTTATACGTGGGGTTTTTCAAGTCAAACTGGGACTTGTGATGAAACGTCTGGCTAATGAAAGTGTAAAACCTTAAGAAGGACTTTAAGCACGGTATCCTGATGAGACTTTTTCCCACAGTAAAACATTTGAATGGTGAAAGGCCGTACGTCCGTGAATGACGATCCCTCAGAATCTACAGTGGTCGTTCCTGTGAACGTTCAGCTAAAAGAATGCCTGGTTCATGAAAATCAACAGATAACTTGTCTACAGCTTACAGAAGAGACAAGTCTGTCTTTGGGAACTGTAGACATTATCATTCACCAGCACCACTTGCACATTACAGGAACTCAGCTGGGAGTTATTGCTACATCCCTACGTATAGTCCTGACCTCGCTCCAAGCTATTTCCACATGTTTGGGCCATTAACGTGGTTCCTTTAAAGAGGTTGGGGTCTCAAATGCGAAGTGGGTAGTCCGATCATGGCTCTAGGGTACTGAGGAAACCTTGATGGTATCCAAGCATTAGTAAAAATCTGGGACAAGGACATTAGTGAAGCAGGGTTTGACTTGAACGCCCCTCGTGGATACTCTCTCACATCTCCAGGGTCCCTTGTTCAGTCCTGAGCTGAGGTGTCTATCTAGTTTCACCCGATTTCATTGGAATTGCTCTCTGGTTCTCTCACACATACGAAAAGGCATGCCAGAAAGTGAACTAGCCATGCTAACTCACCTGTAGGTGTGAATGAGTGTGAATACTGCCCTGTGATGGACTGGTGTGCCATTCAGAGTGTATTCCTAGTTTCCTACGAACTCGACTAGGATAAAGCAGTCCTCCTTCTGGGTAGATTTGTTCCTGTTGCTTATTTGTTCGTCATGCCTCTGAATTCTAATCTAGTATTATTTGCCCATCTATGTTGGCTCAGTCTTAAAACGCCCTTTGTCTAGATTTATTAAATGTGTTTTTGCATGATGCATGATGGATTTGCCACGGACTCTGCTATGACGCGTGGAAACGCTTGAATTACATCTCTGACTCATGTATATTTTAAAAAGCACCTGCTTTAGCAATAGCCCAGGATTAAATATGACACACTCATCCAGGAAGATTGGGTTGCTGGGCAGATTTTCGAGAAGGTCAGCATTCATATGATGTTTTATGCAGGATTAACGTCTATTATGAGGATACCACAAACTCTTGCTCGAAGGAGAATAGCAGATGTTTGGGCGAGTGTAGGTGTGCACGTGTTTGTGCATCTGCCTCTCATCTCTCAGGAAATTTAGCCTCATTCAGACGCCTTCCTTTGTGTCCCCCCGAATAAAAGAAAGTCAGCCCGAGGTATCTTCGAAATTCCTTTCAGAGCAGTATAATACCTTATTGGAAATTCATACGCAAAATACCCCTGCCTCGCTTGGCATCTGAATACAGAAGGTGCGGCATGAATAGTTATGCATATGAATGTGTCACAGCTGCGGATACTAATCCGTTTCTGACGAGGGGTGAGGCGGGGAGGTGAGAAGGAACAGACGAAAAGGAACCTTTTAGACCACGTTGTCCTTGTCTTTTTGATCCGCGCCGGAGCAGGAGTCGTTCGGCAAGGGGGTAGGGGTCTGGGTTTCACGTGGATCTCCTGATTGGTCTGATGCTGTATAGATCTTTCATTTGAAGCCTGACCCTACACAGTGCCCGTGCACCCCAGAGGCCAAGGTGTTAATTAACGCTGTGCTGTTTACCAAAAATTAAGATTTCACAATGATTCACAGCGATTAACCTTTGAGGTCACTTTGATCTCAGAGGTTGTACATTTGTTACATTATAATACTCTAGACTCTGTGTTTTTGTAACATTTTAAGTCTATCCTTTACATCCGTTTGTGTTCCTTTGATGAAAGAAAAGACAGACACAACTCGGGTAAGTACGCTAGCAGGGCTAAGCGGACGTGTTGTCTTAGAAAGAAGAAAAGACATCAATATAAGGTTTTTATTTTGGACAGAGGTGGGCAAAGTACTTAAATCCTGTACTCAAGTAAAAGTAGAAGCCCCTCATTTTCTAAGGTACTCGAGTAAAAGTACAGAAATACTCACCTTCAAATTTACTCAAGTAACCAAAGTACAGCGTTTGCATAGCTTACAGTAGGATTTCTCATAATAACACAATCTCTCTCTCTCTCTGTCTCTGCTTCTTGATTGTGAACATGCTGTTTTTATCGCTGTCTGCACCCAGTTCCACTTCTGATTTCAAACACCTGTTATATTATTTGATGTGTCTCAAAGGAAACGCAAGTCATGCAATGACGCACAATAGACTGGAGGCGAATTTCCCGCTTCAAATACTCCAGATCAGTATAGTATTTGGTAACACAGCACCATGCAGAAATGTACTTAAGTAAAAGTACAGATTTTCCCTGTATTTTTGAGTGGAGTAAAAGTCAAAAGTATCCTTTAATTCGGCCCTCCCGACTGAGTGGTAGTAGTAACCTTAGTGTGGGAGCCCCCTAGTGACGGGGAGGAATTGGATAAGACTAAATTAGGGAGAAAATCTGAAAAACAAACAAACAAAGAAACAAAGAAACAAAGAGGCTGGGGCTGATTTCTTTCTATCCTAGACTGTAGATTTAGGCAGCTGATCGCTGGATGTTCACACAATGTGACACGCCTCCTAGATCTGAATCTATCAGACTACTTTGATTTGTAGTTCTATAGAAATTTAAATGTGAAATACAGTTACAGGTTTAACTACAAAATTAAAACACTATGAATTATTGGCTGATTAGTCTATAGAGTATAACATGCTGGACTTTTGGCTGCTCCCATCGAGGGGTCGTTACATAGGACTATCTGATCTGCAAAGAACTTGGCACAGATGTTTTATGTCGGTTGCCCTTCCTGACGCAACCCTCCCATTTTATCCGGGCTTGGGACCGACACCAGGACTGCATGCAGTCAATGGGGTTTGGGCATTGGGTGGGAATCGAACCAGTAATACATGGTATATAGACGAATTAAACAAAGTACAAGTGACACAAACTGACAACGATATTGAAAATATATTTTGGTTTCGTTGTTTGAGCACATTTTCTATTTATAGTGTTTGGTATTTGGATTAAACCTGGCAACCCAGTCAGCCATAACAGATAAGAACTTTAAAAAATAATGAATGCAGCTGCCTATTTGTTAAAAAATATGTGTGTGTGTGTGTGTGCGTGTGCGTGTGTGTCACACTTCACCACACACCATTCTTATTATTCCATCGATTACTCCTCGTGATATGATGCAACGCTCAAACCGTCTTTAAGCCACTGATACATATTAGATTTTAACTCTCCATCTAATATCCAGCCCACCTGTCAAACTGAAGAGTAAATACATCTTTCCAGGAGCTAGAAATGTATGAACTGCAGCAGCAGAGCAAAACGACAGACCGACAACAATAACAACGAGAACAACATCAATACCCACCACAGTCCAGAGAAATCCATTAGGACTTCCTAATCCATGGCCAAACTCCTCCCTGTGTAAAGAGATTAGAGGAGATAGACTACACTTCCTTTTATCTTTGTCTGTCGAAACTGGCTTTAGGATGCGCCTACCCAGAATCCTCTGGGCTCCTGTGCTCATGTTATGTTTTCACATCATATCCGGACAAGAACCAAGGTGGGATTTTAGTGGCACTCTGGCGATGGCGTTTCTCTTAATAGGAAATCACAGAGAGGTTTGAAAGGCAGAGAGATCCGAGCCGTGTGGGTTGATAATGCATACAGGACGCTTTTGCAATAAATCAAGGACACACTCTCCGAGCGCTGAGGCAGGGCCCCTTTCGACAACTCGGCAGGAATCTTCGAACCTCTCCCTTCTTGCCTGTTCTCGCTTTCAGTGCTTGACTCAGGGACAAACATGTCCTTTAGGACCAATTAGAGCGGAGTCATCTTGAGTTATTTCCACTTTTCAGTTTCTGCTAGGAGATCTTTTATCCTTTATGTGTACACTTTAAAAAAAAAAAAAAGAACTGAAACTGTGAGCCGAACAAAAGGTGAGGGTCAACATAAACTTTTTAAATGATAAACTACTAGCGTCGGAACGTGTCGTTGAGGGTTAAAGAGTTTGTAGAAAGCTTAAAGGTCAATATAATCTGATCAGCTTTAATGTAATCAGTGATACTATTGAAGCCCACGTACATTTCTCCCTGTCTTTATGTACGGCAGAACGCTCTGTCTAACTTATTAATACAAAGAAATAAAATTTTGAAAGTCAGTGTATCTAACGCCTCGTTGTACTTCTTTCGTCAGCCAAATACACTCCATGTTCGGTGATCGGAGAGTGACTCACAGATGAGAAATCCAAAAAGTAGATCGGATAAAGATGAAGTTTTGGCTTCAAACGACTCCAGCGCGTTAAAATTTCCGCTGTGAAAATCTGATCTAATGCCAGTACAAATATTGAGTTTAACGTTTTCTAATTACTATCTATTGGTGCAGGTGTTTGTTTACATTGAGACAGTAGCGCATTAGTAGCCTATTGCTTTAAAGTAGATTATTAAATCCACCACATAACTATTCATAACATCAGTATTTACTCAACATTTTGATTTCACTTATGGTGCAGGTTAAACTTCAGACAAATATCTTAGTACTGCAAAAGTTTGATTAAATCCTGTCCAGCGGTCGATGTAAGACGTGTCACTGAATAGTTTGACTCATGCCCAGTACAACAGTGCGCTGTCAAAACTTGCGGTTCTCCTATCGGGCACATTACTGCTCGTAACTTCACCGCTACTGAACATTTTGATTTAATTTATGGCTCAGATTTAACTTCAAAATGAGGCAAAGTTTCATTAAATTCTGTCCAGACAGTTTTTTCGTGATGCTGTGACACAATCTGGTTGGACAGACATACAGACATACAGACATGAGACCGTATGTCTCGGGTCCTACAATGTATGAAAAGTAAAGATATTATTGAAAGGGCGAGTTCTGGCCGATGTACAAACGAAAAACTTTGTTTTATTTTTATAAATGATTCAATTATAATTAATTTTGTTTAATTACATTGAGTGTATGCGTACATTGTCAAATTGCCCTTCATCGTCATGAATATGTTCAGTGTTGTAATCCGTTATTCAGACAATTTATGCAATCCGTGAGCCAGACAGGAGTCATTCCCAACCCATTAGTGTGTGTGTGTGTGTGTGTGTGTGTGTGTGTGTGTGTGTGTGTGAGAAAGTTATCCTACAAGCCCCGCCCCTGATAACCCGCCCACCTCTGTTATTCCTGCTGTTATACCCCTATCTCACCTATGCGGTTTGTTTATACGAGGACCGACGAGCGGAAAGATGGAAACCTAATCACAGCGCCAAAACTCGCGGTGAATCATGATGAACCGTACTTACGGCCACCACACGAAACTGCGTAGGTGAGATAGGGGTATTAGTAGCTAATCGATTATGGACCTAACTTCACTGTGTCAGGTTTATTTCTGAGGCTATAAACTGGAGGCTCCTTCTATATATGCAAAAAAATTAATAAAAAAAAGGTTGTGGTTTCCAGGGCAAGAAAAAAAAAAGATATATATTATTTATATTTATATATTATATGTAAAATTGATTTGGTTAAGAAATACCGGATAAATATCTCAACGCAAAAGGAAAAAATAAATTTTGGTTTCCCACAGTGAAAACAGGAAGCGATGTAATTTACTGATCAGGCTAATGATCCCTTGCGTTCCTCTATTGTCCGTTATTTTCCCTCTTCAAAATTAGTAGCCTTCCTAATGGACCATGAATTTAAACGCAATTAACGTCAGCCCGTTACAACACAAAGCCTTGTAATATTCATAATGATGACAAAATACACCTTCATCTCTACCACTTCACTTCAATCTCTGTGGCGTTCCCTTAAAGTCTAAAACGCGTCGAATACCACTCAGGGTTTCCGATTGCCTATTCAGAAGGCGTCGCGGGGGACGCACTAGCTGCGCCCGGGTGCGCGGAGTCTCAAGAAGGCGTCAGAAAGCGAATGCTTAATTATTTAGATGGAAAAAAATAAAGCAGAGCTCGCTAATTCGATCTGGTTAATTGTAACGTTCGAAAAGCGCTGATCCGTTCATCTGGAGGAGATGAATTAATGGGTCTTTTTAATCACTCTCAAAGTCAGAACACCTGAAAAGAGAAGATATTTAAAAACAAGAATAAAGCTTGAAGATTCGTAGGTTGGATTTCAAAGGTAACGTGTTAACGCCAAGGCCGTTTTGCTTTGTGATCACCCAGCACTGCGTTTTCAGGTTTCAGGTTATCTTGTAGTGGACTTGTGCAGCATGCTTTATTTGAACATTTCCATTAAAAGATCAATAAAGTACACATTTCTGTATGTGTGTGTGTGTGTGTGTCTCCCTATGAGGCACTAATGGAAAAGTGTTCTCACCGTCGTCTTTGCCCAGACTGAAGTAGCCATCGACCAGCGAGTTTCCGTTGTTGAAGTGTTGCGTCATGTGGTCCAGCCATTGGGCCTCGATGGCGCGGCTGCCCTCGTCACCGGGCTGCACCCGTAGAGGCACCTTCACCGTGTAGTACTTCAGCGGCTGCTGGCGCCCACCCGGGTAGTTAAACAAGCCGAAAAGTTCAGCACCTGTCGATGATACCGAAAAAAAAAAAGAAACTCAGACGTTATCTAGTGTTAGAGAAGGCAGCGAGTGGAAAGTAGAGACTTTTCTTTTGAAATACAGAGTAAAAGGAAAGCTAAGTAGAAACAGACTCCCATATTCTCCCTCCAATTTCTGTGTTTCAGTTGTAGCTCAAATAAAGCTAGCTGTGTAGAGGCGCTATAGCATGAGCACCGAATAATAACTCAGCAACTGCTAACCGGATCTACTGAGGTTCATGGCTAATCAGTTATCTCCTAAGCGGCACTTGCCTCCTTTGCTAATGTTTACTCTTGAGATGCAGTTCGGCAGTTCATTTATCAGATTCGAAAGAAAGCAAGGCAAAGCAGGGTAACTAATTAGCTAAATCAGATAACCCAGTACACAGCTCAAATAAGGACACGAAGTCCCCGGGTGACTGTCTGCTCCTTCTCAATATGATTTTGCGTTCTCTTTCTGCTGAATTAGCTTTTACGTCTGAAATATAGAAGCACAAAGTGCATCTAATGGATTAAAATAGGCTATGAAGAATTTGTTTGTGTGCTTCGATCCGGCCGGGCTCGACCTCTCCCACACGCATTTTTCAGATCTATATTGGAACTAATGGATATTTGACCGAAATGATAAATAGAGATGCACTTTTGCTCTGGCGGCCGCCGCTCGCACCGCTAGTGACCACGTCCGAGCCATTTACTGTCTATCTGAAGACTGTGCAAAGCAAATCGAAGCACAGGATGTTTCCCGCCCACGCGTGCACACACACACACACACACACACACACACACACACACACACACACACACGCAAATGCTCAGAAATCATCAGGCCTTCCTCGCTATGGTTTTCTGTCAAACTCGGTTTGAAGGATGAATCATCGCTTCAGCACTGGATGAGCGTTATGACAGGCAGTCAGCGAATTCACAGCTCGGTCACAGTCCTCATCCCACGACCAGCTGTGCGCATATATCACAACTCTGAACGCAACGACACTCAGAAATGATGGCCCCATAACGCAACGATTTAACTTTTGACATCGGTAATCTTCTTAGTCGTCTTGTACCCCAAAAGAACTAACGACAATATGAGAAAAGCCAAGGGAGTCAGATGACAAGCTACGTTTGAATTTAGCTGCTTTGCTAAGAATGCAAACCCTTAAGGATAAAATGTTCTGTGTAGAACACTTCAACAAAGTGATTTCATATTAGAAAGGCTTCCAAGAATTGTGCCTGGCCAAAAAAAAAAAAAAAAAAAAGACAACAAGCGGGAAATTATTGGGCTGCATGAAGCAAAGACAACAACTAAGGAGATTTGGAGTTACTGGAAATGGATTAAGAACCTTGGAAGACACATTGGAAGTATAGAGCTGGACCGTCAACTTTGTGGAAGGTGAAGTTGTCCAGGTAAAAAAAAAAAATCAACAGTTAAAACTATATCTATGTTTAATAGTCAAAGTAAGAGCATTTCCATATGCATACTGTACATTGTGATAAGAACTCACAGGATTGGGACTAAACAGCTAACCAGCTGTGTGGCCATAAGAAAATCACTTGTTACATCAGAAAAAGTGATTTGGAGTGATAGAGAAAGGTCATGTGGTCTGATGAGTCCAGATTGACCCTATTCTAGAATCATTGTGCATAGTGTCCACTGTACAAACCTCTGGAGACACATCTATGTGTTTTTTTTTTTTTTTTTTGTCCTTTGTCCTGATGGAATAGGCGTATTCCAGGACACAAATCGTGAAAGTGTTGTCCCGGGAGCATGAGGAATTATTTTCATACATGAACTGGACACCGTGTTGTGTGTCGCAATCAAAGCTAAAGATGATTAAAAGCAATCATAGGATGTTTGGAAACATTTGTTAATGCAAAGAACCCTTTTTTCCCCCCAATAAAATAAAAATTTTAGCCATTTTTAAAATAGTATTTTTATTCATATTCTTTTAAACATTAACCTTGTTTAAATTGTCAGGAGTTTAAAATGTATTGTATTGCTTTATTATCTAAATGAATATAATTAAATTATATATATTATATTTATATATTATATTTATATATAATATATTATATACTGTACATTACTTTATCTATATACTTTATTAAATATATTAATATATTAATATTATTGTCTTAGCTTAAAACAAGAGTCCTGTTTAGAACTAATTCGATTGAAGAACAATGTATCTATTTAAAGAGAAACAAGTGAAGAAACATTAAAGATTCAAAAATTTCTAAGAATGTAAGGTTCTTGCAAGGTCTTCAATTTTCTACGGAACTTGTCACGTTTGCACTATACAGTAATGAGGTACAGTAAAATGAGCTTTATGCGGTTATTGAATAAGCATTTGTCTGCACCACACCCGATTTATGGAAAATCTTCTTTTTTCTGTTTTGATAATTTACCTGGCACTATACTGTATAGTGTACGTTCAAAGACTAAACAGTTCTTCATTGGGTCAGGTTCCTAGGATTAGAAAAAAAGGTTCTTAGACTCGTAAAATGACATGCTTGGATCCTTTTCTAATAGGTAAACACACTTAATGTACAATCTCTAACGGTTTCCGAAGAGGTCCACTGAAGTACCCTTAAGAGTGTGCAGTCTCAGATTTTCTGCCTAGCTAGCTAAATAGCTAGTAAGCGCACTCTGGTAATGAGCTCCATTTATTAACTTCTTCAACTTCAGTAATGGCTTCGCTCAGGATGTTGTGGATTCCCGAGGCTATCCTGGGGAAAACTGGTTGTAAGGATGGAATAGACTGTGGAAGGGAGACTGGTTCATTATAATGCCCTATATTGCCACTTATTAATTTACACAATCATTTAAACCTGAGAGCAATTTAATATAGCTGGATCATTTATTGTCATGTTTTTTTCGTGATCTAAGAGGAAACCCGGAGGAAACACACATGGAGCCGTGAAAAGCATGGGAAACTCCATCAAGTATATTAAGTACATTGTCCCTTATTATTTTTCAATGAAATGTGCTAAATCATAAGCCTTGTGTACAGTCAGGTTGCAAATGCCTCTGAACTGTAAGTGCTCCTCCAACAAGTGGCACTTGAGTTGAATATGAATATGAATATAACTGATATACAGACAGAGAACACCATGTATCCTGAGGGACCGACTGAGGGGAAGTTAGCGTGGGACTGTTCTAACAGTTTTGGCCCACAGTGCTGGTCAAGTGCAGAGGTCTCACTGTGAACAACAGAGCGAGCACATGAGCACAATTAGACTCCATCATGTTTGTCGGCATGTTGTCAGGTCCATGCCGGGGTCGATGGCATTCTTTCCTAATCTTTTCTCTCTGAACTATTTCAGTCCAGAAAAACACATTTCTACAATCCCTAAAGCCTTGACCTTTGTCCTCTCAAAGGCTTCGAGCCTCGGGAATGTTTAGATTCCCGAGTTTTTTCCCCCCCTGCAAAATATCAGAATATCAGATGAGCTTTGGATAAACTCTTGGATAAGAACTTCCTCTTTGTTTCTCTTTTAGAGCGAACCTCGACTTCACCTCCATTACAAATTAGTGACCTCGTGAGCGAACACATGACTGAATACCAAAAACACACGCAATCACATTTTCTCCAGGCCCTCCGTCTAGGGGATTATGAGCCCGGGGTCTGATGGTAGCCCTGGGAGTCCTCGTTCTACTCCCCCTCCTCTTCCTACTTCTCCTTCCCCATTTCCAACTTGATCACTTCCTCGCCCAGATGGAGCACAAGCTCCGATCACCAGGCATCCCAGCATGCCTCGTTTCACACTACATGGCATACGGCATGAACAACGCCACGTTTTCTGATTCTCGCACAAACAGCAAGAGCGAGAGCCGCCATCTGGTTTTTCACGAAAACAGTCCAAACGAGGCTTGATCTAAAACCCTGCGCGTGTTTTTTGCAGAAACGCAGAGGCAAAGCGATGCTATCTCCGGCGTGTTTGGGCGATGTTGAAAAGTTTGAATGGTGGGAAATTATCCAAATAAATTATTGATCTTCAGCTTAAATTTAATCAACTTAACTTTTACTGAACAGATGACACAACTTCCCTTAGTTTCCTGCGTTACCTAAAATTTGGTCAAACGTAAAAACCTACTTCTTTTTACACCCTTTTTTTCTTGTTTGTATCAGTAATCAACATGTGGTGCCACATCTTGCATAAATATTTGAGCAACATGAAACTTATTCATTTAAAAAGGAAAGAAACCAAATGGATTAGTCTGAGAAACCACCAAAAGGGTCTTTATGGTATTGCTGAACATGATGCTGCCACCACCGTGCTTCACCACGAGAAATTCCAACAAACCAGGTCCCTCACCACATTTGCCTAGAGAGGGCCTGCTTGGTTTATCATTCCCTTCCTTGTCTTTGGCCTTGTTGTTGGGCGATGGTGGGTCTTCCTGCTCTCCATCACAACACTCAGATTTGGAAACAGTGGACATCACTTCTGAGAGAGCATCTCCACCTGTAACAGCAATAACCGCTAATGAATGGTTTCTTATCGTAACTTCCATCCAACACCACCAAGAGTCCCAAAAACACCTGCATCATCACCTGTATCTCGAGACGTTTTCGGCTCTTCCGTCTCTCCTTCTGTGGCCCAGTCTTCTGCTCCGCTCTCCCCCTGATGACTCGGGCTCGCCGTGAGCTCAGAGCACCGTAGTGAACTTGGACTCGAGTGCAAAGACAAGGACGCCTCTCCAAGTCCTCCTCGCGATGTGACGCGGGGATGGAGGCCGGCCGGTTCCTGGACGAAGCCGGAAAACAAGATGCCCTGGTCGGCTGCGTCCTGAATCTGCTGGAGATCAACAGGTCATGCATTCACCTCATAGAAAACAAGCAAGTGAGACTGCTACAAGTGCAGTTGTCACTAGAATGGATTAAAAACCTCTTTAACAAAGACCACGATTTCCAAATTAGACTGTAGAAAATGACATGATAAGTAGAGTAGTCATTAAAATGAAATTAGATGGATTAATTAAAATGGACTGAAGGCAGTAGGGATGATTATACATAATGTAGAGAAAACTACTAATTGAGTCGTAGTCAGGTCAATAACAATATCAGTGCCATAATTCATAATACAGTGAAGGTACGGGAACAGGCTTTTCACATTGATTGAACTTATACACGGCTTTAATTAAAGGACGAACGCTTTTATTGCTTACTACTACACTATCAGGTACATACAGTATGAATAATTTATTGCTACTGTAATTGATGTATTAGTCTATGAAGGCTAACCTGTCAATAAATGCATCCATTCATAGCACAATACTGTTGTTTTAATAGGTGATATAAGTACATTCAACATCAGAGCTTTCGATTTAATTACATATTAGTGACATTAATTAAAATAATAATTACTACCAGCATGAGCGAATTAAGCTAATTATCTCTATATACTCATCAAGTGTAAAAAACAACGAGCTGAACGTTTTAATTAAGATCAAGAGGAAAGCTACTTGTTTACAGCCTTGTAATAATTGATCCATCCATCCATTCAACCATTATCTATATTGATTTTCCAGTGTGGGGTCGGACCAGTCCTGGAGTCACCATGGAACTTCAGGCACAAACTGAGGAGGGATGGCGTTCCATCGCAGGGCAACAACCACACACACTCACACACCCAATCATACACTATGGCCAATTTAGAATCGCCAATCAGTCTGCAATTTGCATTGTGGGGGGAAAAAAAATCCTGCAAACATGAGGAGAACATGCAAACTCTTCACCCACAGACCAGAGGTGAGATTCCCACCCCTGAACCTGGAGGTCAGGGGCGGCAGTGCAAACAGCCAAAACATGGTATTGGTGCTAAAAGGTGCGTCACCGCGATGAAATTGAATTTTCTGATTACTGTAAATCATATAACGTAACATAATTTTTCATAATATTTAACACTTCTGATCTCCCGATCCATGCTTCGTTTTTTTTTTGTGTGAATTTGCATACACATTTATATTTTTAGCAGAATTCAAATGTTTCAACGATCTTAACTGTCGTTCAGGTGAAACTTGGCCAATTTTGAAAATACATAAGCCTGAAAAAGTGTATTATTCTAAAAAGTTAAATTGTTAAGATATCGCAACATGAATGTGACATGGTTACGGACACTACAGATTTTTTTTTATTTTTAAGTTTTTACCAAAAGAAAAACAAAACAAAGCTATTTAAGCAACAATTATTACAGGTCACATGCTTCTGGAAGCTTAAACCAATTTTAATATCAATACTCATAAAGAATTATTAATAATTTGTATTTTTAATAATTATTGTATAATAATTATTTATTATCTTATAATTAATTATTATCTTTGGGACACATAAAATTATCTCTGAAAAATGGCTGAAGTTAGCAATTAGAACTTTTTAGGGATGAAGATTGTTCACTTCCATGCTGCATAAACTTCAAAAGTAGCTTCCACACACATTTTCTATATTAAATGTATAACATATAGAACATTAAAAAAATTCATCACCACCAATACTGTCTTTTGCTGAACTGAAACCATTAAAACCACCCTGATGCCTCCTTCTAATAATCATAATGGTAAAAAAAAAAAGAAAAAAAAGAAAAAAAAAGAGTTAATTATATTTGTAATATTGTCATGCAACTGTTATTTATTTATTTATTTATTTAGAGCTTCTGTTGACTTTTTCAAGGCAGGTAATTAGTTGCCAGGTAATTAGTTTCTGAGCGAAAATGAAACAAGCAAGCAAACAAACAAACAAACAATACTTATCATCAGTGTGGAATGGCATTTATGTTTAGAAGCCATTAAAATTCAGGTTACTGATTTATTACTGATGACAGCCTGCATTCCCTCCTACAGTTTGTACTGTTTTAGTGTTGTATTTTATGACACACTGTAGAGAATTATACATCTGGACTTTTAGACAGGGCTTAAAAGATGGCTTAATTAGATGTGCTTAAACACAGGTTGCAAAACATTTATGCACTTGACTATATGATTAGCAGTGTGATTTTATATTTTTCACAACATTGACGGTCATAAAATAAGCATTTAAATAATTTGATTTTCATGATTATTAAATAATTATAATTAATAAGGATTTTATAGGCCATTGTGTTATTGTTGATTCTTCTGCTATACTGCATACTAATCTGCATGTCTGGATTTGGACTGTGGGAGAAAACCAAAATATCCGGAGGAAACCTACCGAGCACGGGGAGAACACGCACAGAGATCAGTGGAGTGTCCAATGGATTTGGAAATAATTAATAAATAATCTTTTTTTTTTTTTTTGTGAACTTGAGATGAGTTTGAAGCTACAGCAAAAGGATCGTTTTAATGTTACTAGTTATAACAATCAATAAATTATTACCATATCTTCTATTAACATGGTGAGGCCATTATACAAAGCGGCTTAAACTATTGTTTAATGAGTCGTTGACTCATGAATCAATTATGGGTGATAAATAAGTCCTAAATGATATAGTATGATAACAAAAGAGCAACGTATTGTAGATGATGACTGTTTCTTTATTCATCGACATGTTCACTGCGTGAAGTTTTCAGACCCGGAACGAATAGTGTATTTTTTCCCCTGGTTTTTTTTTTTTTTTTTTTTTTTTGCACCTGACCTTGACTTTTTCAGAGGATGCTCACAGAATAAAACAGCGGGACACCAGAAAAGCCAGTAAAGTCTAAACCATCAAGTGGAAAAAGGGGTGCTAGAGGTCAAGGTATCGTGCACACACACACACACACACACACACACACACACACACACACACACACACACACACACACACACACACACACACACACACACACACACACTGTACAGTATGTACAGAAAAAAATCCGTTATTAATATTCATCCCTGAGAAGGTCAAAATGTCAGATATTTGTCTCAATTTTTGAAAAACCCTGTTTGAATAGTAAGTAGTAAAGGAGTAAGTAGCTGTCATTGTTTAAGATGTTTAAGTGCAGGACTTAGGACTTATCAAAGAAAGACCACAGTTAATATGCTGGAGTTAATTAACCCTCCTATACTGTATCATCACACCTGATAAAATGGTTAAATGAATGATTTTAGAGATTTTTTTTTGTTTGTTTGTTTTACCCTAAAACACATTGAATACTGTACGTTTAGATCGGAATATCCGGGATATGTTCAGTGTTCCTGGTGCTAATATGTTGTATTTGTATTGAGTTGGTATTTATAGCACTGCTCCAGCGGGCAATGGGGTTCATTGAGTTATTTTATGTCATGTATCATATGTTAATGAGAAATCCAGTGGAAAAGTTGGCGCAAACGTTCCAGGTGACTCAAAGTCCCAGAATGCAATGCAGCTCTTCAATGCATTCGCACTCATTTACAGTACAGTAGAGACAAACTGCAACGTGGCTCATTATTAATGTTGTTGATGATGATGGTATTAGCCAGGAGGGGTGAAGCCTTGAAGAGTGTAAAGATGCTGTGTAATATAAACACACTCAATGACAAAAAGACCAAAGCGCTGCCGCATCGCTTTCTTAGCTAGAGATGAAAAGAGAAAGGCTAAATCCCACTGCAACACTGTTAGCATGTGCAATCAAGGGAAACGAAAAGCAGATTTGAATGTTAAAAAAAAAAAAAAAAAAAAAACTTTTATTGTCAAACACGTCAAGCTTGAATAATAATCCATATTATTTCTAACAATCACATTGTATCCGAAGCAATTATTTACCAACCAGGCCTCGCTCACCTTCTGGAATTGGCTTATTCAGTAATAACTACCCTGATTAGTATGGCTGAAGTCCAAGGCCTCGCTGTGCTCAGTGCGTCCTGCCCCCCCCTTCTCCTTTGTCGGTTTGCATTTGGAAGCGAATATGTGAATTCTCATCAAATGAAATTGAATTGTTAGCTGTCAAGAAATGCTAATGACGCCATTCTCCATTCTGCCGCTTTAATAAAACCCAGCCTGAGGTCTCACAGCCTGGTGGCGACGAAGTCACTCTGCCGACGCGCGCCAGTTTATTCTGTCTAACATTAACACCCAGAGAACCATCCCGTCTTTTCCAGCCGCGTTGTTTAATGCATTACTGCACATTTACGCCCGGGGTCCGTCATTATATTTCCAACAATACGGCAAATGAAATTGTGCAGATAAGAAGCCGTCGCGCTGTCGCTCGTCGGCTCTGATGGTAATTCATTTGTCGTCGGAGAAAGGGCAGCGGAATCATTTCCCTTTTTCTTTTTTTTTTTTTTTTTGACGCAGCCGTGGAAGATTGATGTCATGATGGTTCTTTGTGGAGTAATAACTCTGGCAGATATGCATATCACAGAACGACGTTTGCCGAGACGCTGAACTGTATGGGGCCCCTTTTGATTTTTAATATCACTCCAATCACAGGATGACTGATGCCTGTGTGGATTCAGATTTCCGTCTGACTATCTTTCATATGAAAAGCTTTTGTTCCTACTTGTAACGTCTGGTTCTGACAAAAGGGCAGGAAGTGTGTTTGTGTGTCTGTGTGTGTGTGTGTGTGAGAGAGAGAGAGAGAGAGAGAGAGAGAGGATTTGGCCAAAAGTTACACAAGAAGAACAACTTACTTTTTTCACATATCCTTGGATGTGCTCCGAGGTTGGAACATGATCAGCAGACAAACACTCCTCCAGCTTCAGATGGTAGGGTTCGAACTCTGATGGACTTTTCTCCGAACTAGAAAACAAGAGAGGGTACACGTTGCACCACAGAGATGCTGAATTCTGGATTCTGATGAAGGTCAGAAGGTGTTGATCTGGCAGTAGTTGTGGTTGTAACACAAATCACGGGTAATGCATACGGACTGATTTGGGTTAATGGCATCATTAATTGTATTAGTATTAATAGTATTGACTATTTAACTGCACGCCCGAGGTGTTTTACCCCTTGAAGTTAGGAAATTTGAGATATTTGACTGTGGTATGTACTATACTGTAGTTTACTATGGTAAAGTAAACACCATAATATACTATACTTTTACCAATGTATTTTAGACATTTTCATGGTAGGTACCACTGAACTGCATAGACACCAGGGGTAGGCACTGTGGAACAGAGCAGGTTGTACCAGGGTGAGGTGTAACTCAGTGGTTAAGGCATTGTACTATGGTTTGGAAGGTCACAGGTTCAGATCTCACGCCCACCCTGTTGGGCCCTTGAGCAAGGCCCTTAACGCTCAACTGCTCAGATGTATAATGAGCTAAAAAAAAAAGAAAAGAAAGTAAGGCTCTGAATAAGGGCGCAAATGCCTAAATGTACCGTGGTAGTTCTATGGTGTGTAACGCAATACATTGGTGAATACCATGGTACATACAGTATTAGACACCAATACCAAAGTTCAATAAGTGTCTAATAATGGAATGGTATATTTGTACATACTGTCCTATATTAGATGTCAGTACATACAACTGGTATGGTTTAGTAGAGGCAGTACCATATTAGACACCTGTTGAACTTTGGTAGCCTTTGTGGAATAACCTTTGCAGGTTCCAATACACGAAAAATTCCACTGCAAAGGTTACTGTATAAATTATTACCATTATGGTACATAACATATTTCTGACATTGTTCTTGTACGAGTACCGTAGCACTATACTACAGTACATTATGGAACCGTATCCCATACTATAGTATACTGTACATACCGGTATACTAAAGTGCGGAACATGTAATGTATCAGCATATACAGTACAGACCAAAAGTTTGGACACAGCTTCTCATTCCAAGAGTTTTCTTTATTGTGTTCTTTATTGTGTTCTTCAGCCCAAACGCGTCTCTTCTGCTTGTTGCCTGTCCTTAGCAGTGGTTTCCTAGCAGATATTCTAGCATGAAGGCCTGATTCACACAGTCTCCTCTTAACAGTTGTTCTAGAGATGTGTCTGCTGCTAGAACTCTGTGTGGCATTGACCTGCTCTCTGATCTGAGCTGCTGTTAACCTGCGATTTCTGAGG
This sequence comes from Clarias fuscus, assembly GCA_030347435.1. Taxonomy (NCBI): domain Eukaryota; kingdom Metazoa; phylum Chordata; class Actinopteri; order Siluriformes; family Clariidae; genus Clarias; species Clarias fuscus. The sequence goes on along the minus strand of CM059226.1, from coordinate 22,094,105 downwards.
CTGGTGACTCGGATGAACTTATCCTCCGCAGCAGAGGTGACTCTCGGTCTTCCTTTCCCTGGGACGGTCCGCATGTCAGCCGGTTTCTTTGTAGCGCTTGATGGTTTTTGTGACTGCACTTGGGGATGTGACACTTTCAAAGTTTTCCCAATTTTTCCGACTGACCGACCTTCATTTCTTAAAGTAATGATGTTTTCTCGTTTTTCTTCACTTAGCTGCTTTTTTCTTGCCATAATACAATTTCAAACTCTTTGAGTGAGAAGGTGTGTCCAAACTTGTGGTCTGTACTGTAAGTACCATGGTACTGTCAAAAATACCATATACCCCATGGTAAAATTTTTACATGGGTTCATTAAGTATTGACGTGAAGGTGTACACTCCACAAAATCACATCTTAGAAAGTAAAACAAATCTTAGGGGAAAAAAAAAAAAATCCAGTCAAATTTAGTTACAAATTAAGATTACAACAAACCAAATATGAGATAATTAAGCTTATTTCTAGACAGAATTTTACAAGGTTTAAGTGATTACATTTTTAGACGATTAAACTGCCTTGCAGATTATTATACTTCTTTCAACAAAGACAGGCTCAACAATGATCTGTGAAAAGAACAAGAAATCTTTGGTTAAAAATTAACATTTGTCTAGAAATAAGCTCAGTGATCTTGTACTCGCTTCAATATAAACTTATTTTAGGAAATTGTAGATAAATTTGATGTGTTTCAAGATATTATACTGGTTATACTGTTATACCCCTATTCTGGTAGTATTTTTTAGGGTGTACCCCCAAGTCACCTGGGATAGGCTTCGGGCCTCCTGTGACCCTGAACAGCGTAAGCGGTATGTAGAATGTAGAAGAATGCCAGAAAGGGAGATCACAGAGTAAAATTAACATTAGACTGTAGACAACAGAGATGCTAGAAATTACTCTATATAATAAAAATAACACATAAGAAATAGCTTCAAACCAAGCGTTATTTTTGGTCCTACTCTGAGATTTTATGTATATTAAGTTTCAGGTTCCTTTTGCTTAGCAGTGACAAAAGCTTTTTCAAGATAATTGACAAAAATGATATCAAATAATGGTTTTTATAAAACCACAAACTGTAGTTAAGTCACTCGTGATTTTTATGAATACTTGCTTTGATTAGCCCATGTTGGACTCTCACAGGTTTTTTTTCCCAAACCATACGTGACCCGTCAAATTACATACGTTTAAGTCTCATTATGTAATGATTTGAATTATGCATGTATTTCAGATTCCTGGTTCACTAAGCTCAATTTTGATACCACGTTTAGACTAGAGAGGTGCTATATATATATATATATATATATATATATATATATATATATATATATAATGCTATATAATAATATAAAATATTGACAATAGCATAACATCAAATGTTATTTTTGGTCCTTATGTATATTAAGTTTGAGGTTCCTTTTGCTTAGCAGTAATAAAAGCTTCTCATCATCTATACCGCTTAATCTTGTACACAGGGACACAGGGGACCTGGAGCCTATCCCTGAAACTTGGGGCACAAGGCGGGGTACACCCTGGTCAGGATGCCAATCCATCGCAGGACACCCACACACACACACATACTCACTCATTCACACATTACGGCCAATTTGGGAATGCCAATTAACCTAACATACGTGTCTGTGGACTGCGCGAGGAAACCCACCAAGCACGGGGAGAACATGCAGACTCCATGCACACAGAGACGGGAAACGAACCCGGACCATGGAGGTGCAAGGCGACAGTGCTAACCGCTACATCACCCCTGTTTCATCATTCCTTTCAAAATAATTGACAAAAATGATATAAACTGATGGTCTTTATAAAACCACAAACCGTATTTAAGTCCATCAAGTCTAATAGAATTTCCTCACTGTGGGACGAATAAACTTAAGATAAAATATATCTTATCTTATCTTTTTTTTTTTTTAACTACTGTATCATATCCGGCTCCTGAGATATGGTCAGTGTGAATCTGTGTACGAGAAGGAGCTTGGGGAAAAAAAAAAAAAAAAAAAAACTGGTGAAATCCTACTTTTAGAATATGAATTATATATGCATGACTGTGATGTAGTAAGAAAGAGGAGACCCTCAGGCTCATTTTGACATCAGGATTTCTCGGATACGTTTAAGAATAACTTCACCAGCAGGGTGACAGCAAAACAAAAAACAACAACAATTGGAGTAACCAGCTTCGGATAGTGTTCTTTAAAGTGCTTTCAAACAATGCTTAGGATTAAAAGATTCTCAGTGCTGATGAAGGATCAGGAAGTTACGGTATTTATTAACCAGTTTTTGCGAAATGGAAAATATGATACACTTCACTTACTGCACACTATTGGCTAAGACACATGTGTGTGGCTTAACATGTGACTTGATGTAACGGGCCACATATGCTATCGCCCCATCTGGAAGCGGTCAACTTTCACACATTTTTTTTTGTACGCTAGTGGTATTTAGGACAAAACTTACTTTTCAGCTCCAAATGACAAAAAGAAAGAAAGTAAGAAAGAAAGAAAGAATTCATTCCTCAGAAGCAGGATTTCTATATTCCAATGATCTCTGGATAAACTTTCTTTTGTCTGCGCGTCTCCCTTCACTGAGAAGACTATTAACAGGCTAATGAATATTAATGAAATTAGTGGTCTGATTTATGAATATTAATGGGCAGTGGGCGGTGTCTGTGAAAACCCACTGTGAGTTTACGAGGCAGAAAATAACACTCTGGTAACACTAATTTATTACACACATTTGATGTTGATACCTGATGTCTAATATACTGAATAGTTTTTTTTTTTTTTTTTTTTTTAAGGGCAGCTGACGTCATGAAGAATAGAGAAAGAAATAACAAAATGGAAGTGTTACGTCCGTACATATCTATATATCCGTGTGATATTTTTGATCATACAAGTTATAAAAACACATTTTTTGACGATGATCCTGTGCATCACAGTCAGCTTCATCCATTAACGAAAGATATTTTTAAACACTTGTCATCAATTACAGTATGGTCGATCAGACACGACTACTGTAGATTTCTGTTTAAAGTTCATTTCTTTAGTTTTGCGCTGGAGCCATGAGGTTATTTAACATCTTAGCTAAAGTTAGGGGAAAGAAAAAAAAAAAACGACAACAGCAAGAACAACAGAAGATCTGTAGAGCAAAAAAACAACACAACAAGAAAATCTCTGTAAAATAAAACTGACATTGAAATCTTTTTAACTACGCCAGGGTCAAAATGGATAAGGGTTTGCCATTATAGATTACTTTGTGTGTAATATATTTGGGCGGCACGATGGCTTAGTTGTTAGCACTGTTGAATTGAACCCCCGAGTTCTGGGTTAGATTCGCGTCTCGGGTCTGTGCGCGTGTGGAGTTTGCAGGCTCTCACCGTGCTTCCTGGGTTTCCTCCAAAGGCATGCAGATTACACTAACTAGTGTTTCCCATCTCGTGCCCTAATTCTCCTGGGATAGGCTCAGAAATCGCCAATTAACAAACAGCACCTCAGATTAGAGCCGTCATGAAGCTTTCCAGAGCAGAAGTAGCAGATATACATCTCACTATCAACTGTTCACAGGAGATTCATAGATCATATATATTTGGACGACTTCAGCAGTGTTTACCAACGTAGAAAGAAATAAAAATTAGAAGGTGTGTCCAAACTTTTGACGGGACATATCATCCAAATCAATGGTCCTTGTGTACAGTATATACACCAGAGTGCAAAAGTATCCGCTTGCCTGAATTCACATGCATATAAACTTGAGGAACATCCCATTCTTAATCCATAGGGTTTAATATGATGTTGGCCCCGCCCCCTTTGCAACTATAACAGAATCAACTCTTCTGGGAGGGCTTTCCACAAGGTTTAGGAGTGTGTTTATGGGAATTTTTGACCGTTTTTTTTTCTTCTTTTTTTTTCTTTTTCAAAAGCACATTTGTGAGATCAGACTCGCCCATCCATGTCTTTATGGACGTCACTTCAGCTCTCAATGTTTCAGCACACCAAGACATTTTTGGGAACAGTTTGGGGACGGCCCCTTCCTGTTCCTACATGACTGCGCACCAATACACAAAACAAGGTCCATAAAGAGTCTGGTGTGGAAGAACGTGACTGTCCTGCACAGGGTCCTGACCTCAACGCGATAGAATACCTTTGGGATGAATTAGAGTGGAGACTGTGAGCCACGCCTTCTCGTCCAACATCAGTGTCTGACCACACAAATGCGCTTCTGTAAGAACAGTCAAAAGATTCCCATTGTGGAATCTTGTGGAAAGCCTTCCCAGGAGAATTAAATCTGTTATCATCATATTAAAGCCTATGGATTAAGAATGGGATGTTACTCAAGTTTCAATGCATGTGAAGGCAAGCAAGCGAATACTTTTGGCAATATATATATATATATATATATATATATATATATATATTACACAACTGTTGCTTGATTAAATCATTTAGTATTGATTAAAATTTTACATTTAATGGTTATGTGAAAAACAATTCCATTGGGTTTGTGCAAAATCTGTTTGTGTATTCATTAGATTTGTTCCTGGAAATAAAACCGAGGCAGTCTCGCCTCAGCCCTGGCTCCAAATAAGCAGAAAAGAATCTTTGCCTGTCCAAAATAAGCATATCGCAATACTTGTGTATTTTTTCTTCATTCTGTGTAGTTCACGGTTCAAACTGTGATTCATGCAGGCTTATATATTTTTTTCTCGAGAGCTCATGACGCCTGGAAATGATGAATCGATGTGGGTTGTGCATAATTCAGGGCATACATTAACCCACACACACATACACATGAAGAACATAGACATAGGTAATTACATAACTTAATATAAAACTACAGAGACTTTTAGCTCGGGTGTTTTTAAAAATGTACATTTACCCCATATTGAGCTCATACCCACCACCCTCCATCCTGATGACACCAGAGACACTCCTGAGCTCCCCGCTTCATGCTTTGTGTGTGTATGTGTGTGTATGTGTGTGTCTGTGTGTGAGGGAGAGATAGACACCACAGAGAATTCAACCCACCACCATGGCTATTCCTGCTACACAGCCCAGCAGGAACCAGACTCACCTCAGGCACAGGCTAGATACAGACACACACACACACACACACACACACACACACACACACACACACACACACACACACACATTGCTCCTCCTGACGACACACAGCCATCTGCTGCCTACATACAGCTTCCCTCATGTCGCCATGTGAGTCCCTTGACACACGCTCAAACCTGCTCCTGCTGCCACACACACACACACACACACACACACACACACACACACACACTCTCAACCTCGAATGACTTTTTCTGAGAGAAATCGTGTCTCGAAACCACATTTCCTCTAATTATCCTAACATGGCTAGCAATAATAATACTAAAAATATATATTAGTGCAGCATTAGCCATTAGCAGCATTTCAAAATGCTTTGTATCTAATATCAGATTCATTTGTCATGCGATGTGGTACGTTAACCTCATTTGTTATCACTTCTTCAAAGCAGTTCCTTAAGTGTGGACTTGAATATACTGTATTTAGCTAATTAACATGAGTTATGGTAAACGCTAATTGCTGCACTAAGAGATGGCATGCAAATGCTAGGTGCAAAAAAAAAAAAAGTAATTGGAAGTTGGTTTACAATTCAGAATACAGAATCGACTTTTGATGCTTTAAACTATCAGTGTTGAATGTGGACACCACACAAAATCATAGCTAGGCTACATCAGGCTATTATGTAAGAAACACAATTTCCTTCGTCCATTAGCAATAACTTAACTAGCATATCATTATCAAGTATTTTATTGACTAACAAGGTAGATCACATACACACATGGACAAAATTGTTGGTACCCTTCGGTCAATGAAAGAAAAACTCACAATGGTCACAGAAATAACTTTAATCTGACAAAAGTAATAATTTAAAAAAATTCTATGAATGTTAACCAATGAAAGTCAGACATTGCTTTTCAACCATGCTTCAACAGAATTATTTAAAAAAATAAACTCATGGAACAGGCCTGGACAAAAATGATGGTACCCCAAGAAAATACTGAAAATAATGTGACCAAAGGGACATGTTAATTCAAGGTGTGTCCACTAATTAGCATCACAGGTGTCTACAATCTTGTAATCAGTCAGTGGGCCTATATATAGGGCTCCAGGTAGTCACTGTGTTGTTTGGTGACATGGTATGTACCACACTCAACATGGACCAGAGGAAGCGAAGGAAAGAGTTGTCTCAGGAGATTAGAAAGAAAATTATAGACAAGCATGTTAAAGGTAAAGGCTATAAGACCATCTTCAAGCAGCTAGATGTTCCTGTGACTACAGTTGCACATATTATTCAGAAATTTAAGATCCATGGGACTGTAGCCAACCTCCCTGGACGTGGCCGCAGGAGGAAAATCGATGACAAATCAAAGAGACGGATAATCCGAATGGTAACAAAAGAGCCCAGAAAGACTTCTAAAGAGATCCAAGGTGAACTTCATGCTCAAGGAACATCAGTGTCAGATCGCACCATCCGTCGTTGTTTGAGCCAAAGTGGACTACATGGGAGACGACCAAGGAGGACACCATTGTTGAAAACAAATCATAAAAAAGCCAGACTGGAATATGCCAAACTACATGTTGACAAGCCACAAAGCTTCTGGGAGAATGTCCTATGGACAGATGAGACAAAAATGGAACTTTTTGCCAAGGACACATCAGCTCTATGTTCACAGACGGAAAAATGAAGCATATGAAGAAAAGAACACTGTCCCTACTGTGAAACATGGAGGAGGCTCTGTTATGTTCTTGGGCTGCTTTGCTGCATCTGGCACAGGGTGTCTTGAATCTGTGCAGGGTGCAATGAAATCTCAAGACTATCAAGGGATTCTAGAGAGAAATGTGCTGGCCAGTGTCAGAAAGCAGCTGGGTCTCAGTCGCAGGTCATGGGTCTTGCAACAGGACAATGACCCAAAACACACAGCTAAAAACACCCAAGAATGGCTAAGAGGAAAACATTGGACTATTCTAAAGTGGCCTTCTATGAGCCCTGACCTCAATCCTATTGAGCATCTTTGGAAGGAGCTGAAACATGCTGTCTGGAAAAGGCGCCCTTCAAACCGGAAACAACTGGAGCAGCTTGCTCATGAGGAGTGGGCCAAAATACCTGCAGAGAGGTGCAGAAGTCTCATTGACAGTTACAGGAATCGTTTGATTGCAGTGATTGCCTCAAAAGGTTGTGCAACAAACTATTAAGTCAGGGGTACCATCATTTTTGTCCAGGCCTGTTCCATGAGTTCATTTTTTTTTATAATTCCTGTTGAAGCATGGTTGAAAAGCAATGTCTGACTTTCATTGGTTAACATTCATAGAATTCTTATTTATTATTACTTTTGTCAGATTAAAGTTATTTCTGTGACCATTGTGAGTTTTTCTTTCATTGACCGAAGGGTACCAACAATTTTGTCCACGTGTGTAAATGCTATGTTTCACAGTCATTTTTTTTTTTAAAGCTGTCCTAGACATAACACGTAACTAAAATACATTATTTCCTAAAAAAAAATAAGGTAGTTAATTATATTAATCAAATGCATCTTCAATTTGTTTTGCTACTTTTGTCAGGTTGCTTGTAGTGTAACAGTTAACATAGCTAACACTATCTACAGCAGCTACAATACAAAATGTAGTTTTTAATTTTAAACTATTTTAAACCAATTTTAAACTTACTTTATCTTTTAGCTTTATCAGGCTTGCTAGCCAAAAAGTTTAACAGACTTAATTGTCTGTCTTTATGAATAAAATAAGGTTTGTGTCTGTACATTGGTCAGAACTCACTCTTTCAATTATATCTTCATGTTTCATACCTTGGAGGACCCAAAAACCCTCAGAAAATATTCTGTACGTCAGTACCTACATATTTCCCTGAAGTTTAACCTGCACCATAAGTGAAATCAAAATGTTGAGTAAAAGCGATATGAACAGTTATGTGGTGGATTTAATAATCTACAGTACTTTAAAATAAGCTACTAATGCGCTACTGTCTCAAACTGTGAAACAAACACCTGCACCAATAGATATTAATTAAAAAAGTTAAACTGAATATTTTTACTGGGATTAGTTCTAATTTTCACTTTCGCTGAAATAACAGTGCTGAATTAGTACTGTATAAGTGATTTCTAAAGAGCTGGAGTCGTTTTAAGACAAAACTTAAAAAATCTTTATCCAATCTCCTTTTCCCATTTCTCATCTGTGATTCCCTCTCCGATTACCGAACACGGAGTGTATTTGTCTGACGACGAAAGACGTACAATTTAGTGTAAACAAGGCATTAGATACTCAACCTTACAAATTTTCATTTCTTTGTATAATAAGCCATATAGAGAGTTCTGCTGTTCAGAAAGACAGACAAACATGTACCTGTCCGTGGGCTTCAACTTCTCTACTGTATCTATCCCTTATGAATGTGTGGTGTGCAGCAACTTTCCTGTTGATAAACAATAAATGAAAGTCTACGTAACAAGTCACCATTAAAGCTGTGATCAATGATCCTGACATTTTGGCAGCGTCATCTTCATATCTTCATCATCGTATCTTAATACCTGAAGAAGGGTCTTGGTAAAATCCCAGATTTTCGACCACCATTTTTGACATTCTTGATAATCAAATCAGGTAATTCCACTGGACAAATGAATGCCATATTCATTACCATGAGAGTGCTCATGTGCAACGATGCCTACTGCTTTCGTTCTTACTTCGGTAAATGCTTCTTCCTGGTAAATTATTAATTTGCTTATATTTTAACATGCATGCCATATTAGGATTGTTATATAAAATTCATGAGCTTGTGTAAACAATAACATACGATTGGTCAAACTTTCTTAGAAGGATGGGTTAGAATTCCTTGTGTAGATGTGCCTTAATTAAGCAATATCACATTCAAGGTCATGCTGTTGTACTGGATATCAGCACAGCTGTGATGTCAAAGTATGAATGAGGGCGCACTTTGAATACTGAAGACGTCACAGCTGTGCTGGTATCCAGTACAACCTTGAGCATGATGGTGGTTTTATACAACAGTTCTAGAATTATGATTTGTCTGTTTATTTAACCAGTTATGTTGTTTCACAAACACATATCCTTCCGAGACTGGTGGAACTAACTAACCGCGACTGGCGGAGCTGGCGACCGAACGAGGAGTGAAAGTAGTTTTCTATTCTTACTGGTACTATGTAGTCATAGTCTAAGTTTCTCTTCATCTTTATAAATCATAAAATAGCATTAAAAGGAAAGTTAGTGCACTAGGGTGTGTGATCCCTTGTTCCATACACTAAGTAGTTCCTTCGATCAGGGGTTAAAGACGGATTTGGGATTCAGCCTTGTGTTAGAAGCTGGTTTGCTTTGTATTTTGCATTAACCATGAACAGAACAACACGGACGGTTCAATTTCAGAGGCAATTCAGGACGCCTTAGAAACAGTTACTAAGGAGACAAAGTCTTGTTTACGATGACAACATTATCGGATGTGTTTAAATGTGGGTTTTGGCAGACGGCTGCTCTCTTTCCTGTACAGAGGACGTACTGATCTACTTTCACCCATGCTGCGACCGACAGAAAGTGAAATTACTGACTGTTAGAACACCTGTGATGAGGATTGATACATATAGTTAACTGTCCCAGTGCTGTTATTGCCTAATATCAGCACTTCCTCCTATTATCAGCATCTCCTCCAATCAGATCGCTCAGTCTGTTGTATAATAATTATTTAAGCTTATCAGTTATCTAAGCTGATTAAACAGAAAGGTGCTGTGTGGGTCTGACTGAAAGTCTGGCTTCGGTAAAGGGACGGGGGTGTATTTGTTTGGAATTTGAGAACTGTTGCAAGTTTGCTGACTACACCTTTAAAGCACCTAAGCTGCTTGCAAAAGTGAGTCGAGAATTTTACACCATCGCCTTTAACGGAGCTTAGTTGGTAGGCAGCACAGATGCTGACGTGGTTTTTGATTTTGTTTTCACTGATAATCACAGCTGGGTCGCACCGTTGGCAAAAGTATTGTCTGTGGGATTCAAATGTGTCTGTGTGTGTGTGGGGGTGTTCTGAGTTTCTTTCTTTCTTTCTTTTTTTTTTTTTTTGCCTATAGGACTCTTAGCGACAATATCAGAATAGACACCAGAGGCGACGTTTCCGGGTCTCGCGGCAGCATCCTGTTGTACGTTGTGCAGTGCGTGTGTGTGTGTGTGTGTGCGCGAGTGTGCGCGTTTCCCTGTGGCTTTTTGTGTGTGTGTGTGTGTCTATGACCACATTGCCATGACAACCCTGTCACTTTGAATCCACCGAATGTGTGTTTCACAATCTTTCATCAGTGCATTAATTATGTAGCACTGCCTATTTGCCCAACCATGAATAATATTCTGCGAGCAGATCGCCCTTAATGGGATCCCCCGTCGCACCTCTCCCAGAGCGCAGCGCACTACAATTTCCCAATGATCTTGAATAAATTACCCAGCATTCCCCACTGAAGTGGAACAGCGTATATAAAAAAAGGAACCCCAAGACCTTAGATGGTTGACATTTGAAATTAGAAAAGGCACCGGCTTTTTCTCACCATCTCTCTCTCTCTCTCTTTCATTACGTCCTGACTAATGTCCAGCTTATGAGATTTAAAGCGTTAATGTTCCTGTCAAAGTGACCATGTTGTTTACCTGCCTGTAGGTTGTGAGACAGGTGGGCTGATGGATTAGTGCGGTGGTGTGTAGACAGCGGGAGTGAACTGTAGCGCTCCGTGGCTTCATGGTGAAGCTAATACGCACAGGGGGAACTGGACTGAAGCCACGCACATGTTCTGAATGCTAAAAAACCTCACATGAAGCTAACAGCGCTAACACACTAACAGGTCCTTCTGTAACTTCACGGGTTTATTTTTAGTCTTTTTTTTTTTTTTTAACATCATCTTCACACTTTGTTCAAATCCGCTTTACTTTTCTTCCTCTTTTTTCCTCTTATACTAGTTTTTTTTTCTGTTTACTTTCCTTATTATCGTTTCTTCCTCTTCTCTTATCTCATTAAAACATCTTTGAAAGTTTAATTGTATTTCTTTTCTCTTCCTCTGTTGTAACTCTCTTTCCTTTTTTCTTTTCCTTTTGCTTTTCAGCACTTCTCTTTTTATTTTTTCCTGTTCTTTATTCCCTAGTAGTCTTGTCATCTTCTGCACTTCATTTCTCTTTCACTCGTCTTTCTACTTGCTTATCTCATACTTGTCTTTCCTTTTTTTATTTACTTATCTCTTTTTCTCTTATTTTTCATCAGTAATAATGGGTGAGAACCACATATATAGAAATTTCCATATACAGTAATTGCCCTCTTATCTTACACTTTTCTGCTTCTTTTCTCCCCCCCCCCCTTTTCTCTTTGGTCTTTCTCTTTTCTTCTGTTTTTCTTCTCTTTTCTTGGTATGAGTGGTACATACAGTTAGATTTCGGGAGGTTTTGTCTTCTAAACCTTTTCCTTGCCGTCCTCTCTCAATGTCGTTTAGAGAACTTGAGCGATGTCGTGCTGCGTTTCACGTCTCCTTTTCTTTCTTTCTTTTTTTTGTTGTTGTTGCATATTTTCCCCTACGGCTGCTGCTGATGCGAGCGACTGTCTCCACGGTGACGGATGCTAGTGATAAACAGGACAGCCTGGCCACAAACATTCAAAGGATGACAAACCTTCCACCCTCCCTGTTCTCTATTTTCCCCTCCTCTCTCTCTCTCTCTCTCTTTCACTCAGACATGCACATTTAAACTCCAACATCTCCAAACCCTCTTTCTCTCTCCCTCTCTCGCACCCCTTCCATCCCTCTTTTTCTGAATATAGCTCTCCTGTCACCCATCGACTGTGCATTTTTCATGCATGAAGGAGCACATGTGTTGCAGGTGTCAAGGCCTGAGAAAAGTGAATATGGAAGTTAAATAAGTGTGATGGTCACCAGAATATCGATAGAAAAGTGCAACCCATAAAGAATATACACAGCACCTTCTGAAAGGAGAAATACACCCTCAGGGGAAATAGGAGCATGAAGGGTATGATCACATATATTAAAGTATCAGACAGATTCTTTCATGTACACATGCCTGATCCATCCAAGTCGTCTCAGGGCTGCGTGTCGGATGCTTGGGCGTGAGGAATGTGTAGCTCTGTCCCCTGCTGTGCCCATAAACTCAGAGAGATTCTTGAGATTTAGTGAGTTTAACAGCCCCCGAGGTCCCGCAGCGTGAACAAGAACTGTTTCAGCACCTTAGGCATGAAAAGGGGTGGATATAACAACAAAAAAATTTCAGGCTGCCCAGAGGGAATGGACAATGTGGTAACTGTAAACAGCCTTGCAAGTTACAGTTTAAATAAATCTGTAACCATGACGAATTATAATACATCCAATAAAACAGACAAACTAGCAGGAGTAAATGTAGGGTATTATGAGGAAAGTGTACATGGCACTCATTTAAAGTCACACCTCTTATATCGTGGTGTGACTGCAATGTATATAGGCCATACCTTCAGTAATAAAGACCACACCTCCATCAGTGTGACTGACGTTCTAAAAGCCACACCTCCATCAGTGTGAATGACAGGAATAAAGACCACACCTCCATCATTGTGACTGACAATAATAAAGACCACACCTCCATCAGTGTGACTGACAGTTCTAAAAGCCACACCTCCATCAGTGTGACTGACAGTAATAAAAACCACACCTCCATCAGTGTGACTGACAGTTCTAAAAGCCACACCTCCATCAGTGTGACTGACAGTTCTAAAGACCACACCTCCATCAGTGTGACTGACAGTTCTAAAGACCACACCTCCATCAGTGTGACTGACGTTCTAAAAGCCACACCTCCATCATTGTGACTGACAGTAATAAAGACCACACCTCCATCAGTGTGACTGACGTTCTAAAAGCCACACCTCCATCAGTGTGAATGACAGGAATAAAGACCACACCTCCATCATTGTGACTGACAATAATAAAGACCACACCTCCATCAGTGTGACTGACAGTTCTAAAAGCCACACCTCCATCAGTGTGACTGACAGTAATAAAAACCACACCTCCATCAGTGTGACTGACAGTTCTAAAAGCCACACCTCCATCAGTGTGACTGACAGTTCTAAAGACCACACCTCCATCAGTGTGACTGACAGTTCTAAAGACCACACCTCCATCAGTGTGACTGACGTTCTAAAAGCCACACCTCCATCATTGTGACTGACAGTAATAAAGACCACACCTCCATCAGTGTGACTGACGTTCTAAAAGCCACACCTCCATCAGTGTGACTGACAGGAATAAAGACCACACCTCCATCAGTGTGACTGACAGTTCTAAAAGCCACACCTCCATCAGTGTGACTAATAAGTTCATTGGCTATAGCTCTATCACTAGGACACACCTCCAGCAGTGTGAGTGACAGTCATAAAGACCACACCTCCTTTACAGGGACATTCATCTTCCTCATCAAGTCTTTCTATATGACACAAATATGGCATGACACCTCATTAAGTGGGCCTGGCCGTCACAAAGGCCACTCCCCTTTTTGGTGGGACTGACAGGCAGTGAGGTCACCAAGTCAGATGTAACAGTCTGACATTGTACATTTAATGGTCTACTACTAATGATACCACTACTAGTGTTATTGGCATTTTTTGGCATTGTTTTATTAGTGTTATTACCCTATAATAGCTTTAGCAGTACTGTAAATGAAAACAATGAAAGCAATAAAGCAGCCTTTAACGGGAGAGACGGAGACAGAGACAGAGAGAGTAAGAAGGAGAGAGACAGAGAGGCTATAAAACATAGACTGAAGCTTAGGCATAGGTGCCTCTCCACCTCTCCTCAGGGGAATTGCTGTCTAGTCTCAGAGATCAAGACAAGCTCCTGAGCTGCTGAAGCCTGATGTGTTGCTCTCTCTCTCTCTCTCTCTCTCTCTCTCTCACACACACACACACGCGCACACACACAATTGACAAATGGACTTGAGACTGATAGGAACAATGTAGAAACATTAACTGTCTTCACTCTGGGCAGTTAAACGAAGACTTTTTTCTGGTAGTTTGGTGACACAGCCAACAGCTTAGGACTTCTGTCCTTTGTGCTCCGCCTGTCACTGACTCTGATTACGGCTTCTGCCTTTTAGGCATTTCTGTGAGATTTCTGGTGGCTTCATGAGAACTGGATGTCTGTTCATTGTCAGGCACTTTTTGTAAAGACTACTTGACTTCTGTGGAACTTCTTGCCTTCTGGGCATCTGTGTAAAGCCTGCCAGGCATGTGGGCAGAAACACCGAAATGGAAGTGGACTCTACAGCTAGAGCAAGCAGTGAGAAGAGGAACAGGAACCATTAAATGATGCAGTACCTCGACCTCGTAGTTCCTCATGAATGTGCGAGACCGGTGACAGGCACTAATGCTTCATTAGTGGAGCAAAACTCTCAATACAAATAGAAACATAATAATACCCTGATGAACACACACACTGTCACACACTCACGCTGTGAAAATGCTGGCTTTGCCTCGTTACTGACAGCTGTGTGGGAGTTCAGGCCAGTGGCTTGACTTTCACTGTGCCTGTCTAGCTGGATACACTCCACTTCTGGACACACACACTCGCACTTACACGCGAGACTCCGTGCTGCAGCCAGCAGTGCCGAGAGCAGGGGGTGGATGTGACTTTGAGTAGAGACTGGTGCTTGCCAGAGGATTAGAGACCTGCTCTTCAGCGTTCACACACCCGCACACACTTTTTCACGACCCATCACAGATGCTGCCATGTGCGATGTACTGGAGGCATTTATTCTAATAGAAAGTGTTAGCTTTTAAAATAACTTTCTTCTGCTGTGTTGCAGAATTACGACGGAACGACGTTTAGCTCTTTAAACCCTCTCCATCACTGAGGTCAGGAGAAACATTCAGCACTTTGGTTAGCCGTGAAGTTTTTCCTGGCTTTCCCACCATTTTCTTCACGTGTGAATCATAATGAAAATCATTGTTGTTTCAACCTTGTGCAACCCCGTCCTTTTTTCCCATGAAATTTCGTTAGGGGTGGACACAAAATTCTCAACCTTGACCTTGGTCTCTTTTCGGAAGAGGCCGGGTTAACTCTTGGACAGTTTGTCAGACAGATGATGTCCACCGTTTGGGACATTCCGTTTTTTATGTTTGCTTACCTTTCGGGCACTTTGCTGAGCACCGCTCGATAAAGCTGTTGCTGGACGCTGGCAAGTTCCGGGCCACAAGGGTGGACGAAGGGATGGACAGCTATGAGGACGAAGCCTTGCTGATATAGATCCTGTAGCTGGGATGGCAGCTCCCGGACCGAGGACAAGCACAGGGTCGATGTCACATCTGTCAGGGGACACAGAGAGCATGACAGAGGTGAGACAGCCGTACTCTGAGCGGTCAGACTGCTAGAATTGCTGGTGTAACTCACACAGGGACGGACACCAGGGGCTAATTGGCTGCATTTCAGTTCAGAGTGTAGACTTCTCTTGGTCTCTTTAAAGTCAGAAAATCTGTGATGTTCAGTGTCAATAGTCAATGTTTTTGTTTTAGATTCATGTTTAAGGCGATGCGTTGTGCACAATGTACTCTTTAGTCATTCTGAAAAAAAAAGAAAAAGAAAGAAAACCTTCTCTGATGTTTGTTCGTTTTAAATTTTTCTATTGGCCATGGCCTGAACGAGTCAATTAGAAATTTGCCCTATTGTGACATCATATAAAGAGAGACTAGAGATGGGGGAAAATTGTTGGCTCAGTTCATTCGATTTTTTTCATTTTTCATTTTTTTATTTATGTATGTTTCCATTTGAGGTGGTAATATGTTGCAATTTCTCTATAATCCTAGAGGTGGTGCACTCCAACATCCTGTGTGGTGGGAGCAAATTATTTGTTGAGTTTGTAACAAAACCTTAAAAAATAAATAAATAAATAAATAAATAAAATGTATATATATAGAATTGGGACATTTATAGAATTGTATCACTAATGGAATCACACTATAAATCAACTCACCCTCTGGGCTTCGTGATAATATCATATCGGCTAAATTACTTGTGATTCCCATCCCTGTTTCAATGTTTAGCTCCACCGACTTCTGCTTAACCTAGCCTTCTTCAGCTGTATTTAAATTTTATCATGAATTAATGCTCGTACATATATTTTCCCCCTGTTTAAAGCGCAGGTAGCTAAAGCCCAAGAACTCGGTGGGAAATGCTTGACAAGTTCCCAAACCATGGCAGTTTCCAATCCTTGAGTTCTGATTGGCTAGGAAAATGCTCATCCACCAAGGAGAGTTCAGTGTCAATTAGTTTCAAGCTACAGACACTAAGCCAGTGAGTTTGGAAAAGGGGTGAAGCAGAAAGAAAATCAAGCAGCCAGAATGCATGATCCGAGATGTATTTCAACCAGAACATAAAATATTTGACCTTCAATAAGTCTCCTTATATTTAAATATATTTCACTGTCTATAACCACAGTGGCTATGATTTATTTAATTGTTTTTCCAACCAACTTCACTTCATGTCTAAAAATGAGACTGATTTTGGAAAACACATTCATTCCTATCCACTTTGATAAATTAGACCTGTAGTCTTTGGTACTGCTCTACAAGCCATGAATCAACAACAACAACAACAACAACAACAAAACAACAAAAATAGAAGCTGCGATTTATACTACAGAATGATTCCACCTAGTCATTTCAAAGACCCGTGGAACCAATTGGTTTTTAGTGAATGACACTTGAGTAATTAAGGACTGTGTCTAAATGCGTGGAAGTGTAGCTGTTGAATTATTTATTAACTATTGATGCACCTTCAATAGTGCGAACTAAAACACTGCTTCTTTTCTTTTCTTTTCTTTTCTTTTCATCAAAAATGTAATCAGAAAGCTTGAGAGCGTCTAACACGGCGCTATTTTTATTCGGAAGCTTTTACAGTAAGAATAGTTAATGCACGATGCAACAGGAAAAGAAAAAAAAAATCAGCAATTGTTTTAGCTATTAGAGGCACGCTGGTGGCTTTCAAACTGTTCCTATGATTTAATGGGCCTGGATGAAAATCCAATTAAACATGATTGTTTAGCTCGACGTGAGGTGGGAGCCTTTTAAACTAGGGCACCGAAAGCTTCTCCGCAGGTCAGACGAGGCCAGTCACGCACGCACCCTCTTCTGGCATTAATGAGGTACCTTTGATGGACTGACCTGATAGTGTGAAAGGGACGGTGGGGAGGCGAGAGACACACCCGCTCTCTTGTGTTATTTATTATTTATTTATTTATTAGCAAAGCCTCGTCTCAATCTAAAGCGAAAGAGACAAGGCATGAGAAAGCAGCAGACAGAAAGTGTCAGAGCCACCCAGCTGTGCAACGACACGTACACGGAGCCCGTCAAAGAGCATAATCAAAGACAGGCATATGCTAATGAGAAAGACAAACACAGAGCGAGAGACGGGAATGAAAGATGCAGTGGGCCAAGACTTTGGCACGCCGGAGGTTTTCAGGGCGTCGCTCCAAAATCGGTGACATTTTAAAATCCAAACAGCTGGCCGAGGTGAGGTTTAACCAAGAGCTCTACATAAAGAGATGAGTTAGCTCATAATAAATGGAAAGAGCTAAAATCTAAATCACATTAACTACATGGCCAGATATTTCTGAAATAACAGCCATATGTGGTTCCTCCTCAAACCGTTGGCACGAAGTTGGAAGCACACTATTGTACAGTAGAAAATGTCTTTATATGCTGTACAGTGGCATAACAAATCTGCCTTCACTGGTAGTAAGACGTCCTGTACAGACACACTTCAAGCGTCATAATGCTCCTGTGCTCCATGAAGAGATGGTTCGTGAAGGCAGGAGTAGAAGAACTCTTGAACAAAGCCCTGACCTCAACCTCACTGAACAATGGGATGAACTGCACTCCAGACCTTCTGACCCAACATCAGTGTCTGATCTCGCTAATGCTCTTGTAAATGAGTAACCACAAATCCTATACAATCTAGTAGAAAGCCATCCCAGAACAGTGGAACAATAAGGGTAGGAATAAGTCTGGAATGGGGGTACACAAACTTTTGCCCATGTAGTGTCTCTATTTTACTGACAGCATGTGAAAAAAAGAATGATAGATTAAAGAAGGCATCTTGTTTTTGTTCAGCATACGCATGACTCTACTTCCCAGGTACCAATGTCCATTATCGATTACTGATGATGGAGTGTTATGGGCGTGTCTATGAGTCAAGGGGGCGTGTCACTCTCTGTGTAATCACCTGACACTGGATGAATCAACAGTCTGCGCTAGAAAAAAAAAAAAAAGCTCCAGCTTCAATTCTTGGTTTGCTCTGTGATTATTAGTGGTGCTGCTTTTACTGTTGTTAAGTCCAAAAGATCCAGTTTTAAGACAACGACATACGAATAATGTGGTGTAGATGCCATTAAAGAATGATGTATTATCATATTTGAAAGCGAAGATGAGCTTGTCGCTCCCTGCTAGCCCGTAGTGCGAATTTTATTTGTTACAGTAATTACGCAAAAGAGTAAAAAAAATAAATAAATCTTAACTAGCACTGCATTCGAGTTCAATTCTGCGCCTTAACCGCGTCAGCCTTTAAATCATGTTAGCCTTTAAATCGTGTTAGTCCAGCCCCTCGCACAGGACTTAACCTTTTTATGAAAGCTGATTACTGCTAATTGCTTTCGATTTGGTACTGTGAGACATCAAAATTTCTCAAAAAAAAAAAAAACCCCCATAAAACCCCCGAATAACCCACGGGGTCAAGGGTAAACCCTTTCTCCAAGCTCCACCCTTTCTCCAGCCGTCCCATATTTGGTTTATCTGAACCCTCTTTATGTGATGAGACCAAGATAGATGGCAGGTAATCACATCACAGAACTCTTCCCTTGGCTTGGTACATCAATTTCAAATCCATTCTCTCTTCCAGTGATCATCCATGCAATATACTGTAGGATGAAGTGAGGTGTATAAAAGAGTGTAATGTTGGGGGGGAAAAAAAAAGAAAAGAATGGAAGCGGTGGAAGAAGAAGAAAGTAAAAGAGAAAAAAAAAAAAGCTGATTCCAGCAGGATATCTCCAGGCCTCTGTCTCGATTTTCAGGCTCCATTGTGAAAGCGAATTGGAAGCGAACGAGTTCCCTTCAGGCAAATTGCTGGCCATCTCAAAATAATGGTGGATTTCTCAATCAACTTTCTGCTCCCTGTGAAAAATAAAAAACAAAACCAGAATGTCTAACACAAAAAATGTCCAACAGATCGTTTTAAAATGAAAGGAACGGGGGCACGGTCACAAATGCCCTGAAAAAAAAAAATCTCAGTTTAATGTAATTAATTCCACACTGTTTGATTTGATTTGACTTTTTGGTTTGCCAACACTGAGAGTCCCCAGAGGCAACGTGCTGTGTTTGCCCTTCGCGGAGTCGGGGGATATTAACTCGCTCTCCAGTCACCTCGTGCACCCCCCACATTGAGAGGAATAAATAAGGAATGGTTTTCATTACATGCCGCTGGGAAAACAGCTATGGGGCACTCGCTTTAGTTGGCCTTAATAGCAGCGAGAACTCCCACCGAAACGCTACGGACCGTTCTCATGATTCGTGTTTTGTTTTGATTTCAGAACAGCTTGTCTGGCTTTTTTTTTTTTATAACCTAAATGCATAATGCTAATCACCACTGGGAAGGGTAAATTGGGCCATTAGCAAACAGGATAAAGACAGTTTTGCAAGTCAACACACTCCACCGTGACATTTCAGATGAGTCAATAAATGCCAATAAGGTCAGGCTTGTGGTAATAGTTTGTTTGTGGGAAAAAACAACAACAAAAAAAAAACATTTGGTTTGGATTTCATAATTAAGGCTGAATCGTAGTAAAAATTTTATTACCTTACAAATTGCCTGCCACAGAATAATAATGCTGACTGGCATAACCTTTGCCCAGAGACACAACAATGGAAAAAAAAAGTAAATTACAGCGGCAGTTTCTAGCCATACCCTGGAGACTATTAATAAGAAATGTAATTATTTCTTCATTTACTTTTACATGCTACGCATCGAAGTGAAGCAGGAAATCGCTTGAGGCAAAAAGGACAAAACTCGTTTTTTTTTGTTTTTTTTTTCCCCTCTCTCTCAGTCTTCATTTTCATAATATTGGTTTTCCACATAACTTTGCTAGAGCTTACAAGGATTTGGCTTGTTTAGTTTTACTTTAAATAACAAATAAACATTATTCCGTCAGACTATTCACTCGCTATCCGGTTTACGCTGATTGCTAGCGTGTGTGCTCAGGTCTGATTTGTGTGCGCACATTATTAACCTTCATCCCAACCAGACTCCCCAGGGTCCTAATATTCACTGCTTGAATGAGTAATTAGGATATGACTGAAGCTGTGGGATAGAAAAGGGGGAGTTCAGGAGTAACACAAAAAGATCAGATGCTAACGTGGTTAACTGGTTTATTCTCAGCTACACTATTATCTTGGCTTTTATGGTGCGAAAGCGTTTTTATTACCAGTGCCACCTGTGGAAGGTAAAAGTGGCTAGACGGTCTTTATGATTAATTTTATGGCCGGTGATAACAGATTACGGCCGGCGATAACAGATTCGACACAAGAGAACAAGTCGCGATGGAATCGTGTTACGATGGTGTCGAAAAATATGACGAGACCAAAAATCCGGCGGTAGCACATCTGGTCTTCGGTCGATCTAAACTAGTGTTTCCTCAGGGGAAAACCTGACGCTCTATGGTTTTGCTCTCTCTCAGGTATTACTTTTCATTACATGGTGTAGGTTTTGTGAGATGCGGAAGGAACAAAAACGGGGTGTTTCTGAAAACTGGGTTGGAAAGCGCGGAGCTAAATGAACATTGGTCCCCTGTGAGCGCATGCATCCAGCTGTCAGAGTGAGCCCTTTCACTACATAAAATAATTAATTAGGCCGTATGTTGCCATCATAATTATGATGATCTATGAGTAAATGAAGTCTGGTGATGTAACCACTAGATTAACTTCATGGTAGCAGATTCTTCTCACTCGCGGTTTTGCAATGGGGCAATTAATTTTTCAGCTTTGAGTGAGTTATTTTAAGAACACTTGATGCAGAAACAATACTTAATAACCTAAAAATGACAACTTTTGGGATGAGCTGGTCAAGAGTCTGGTCAATTTGCGAACATCTGCTTCAACCTTTGGTCAATTTGGAATTGTTTGGGATCGGGTTCTTAAATATCTAGTCAGGTTGGGGATTGGGTTCCTAAATATCTGGTCAATTTGGGATCGGGTTCTTATATCTTTGATCAGGTTTGGGAACCAGGTTCTTAAGTCTCTGGTCAGGTTGTTGATCGGGTTCTTAAATCTCTGGTCAGGTTTGGGAATGGGGTTAAGGCTCTGGTTAAGTTGGGGATTGGGTTCTTACTGTACAGTAAGTCTCTGGTCAGATTGGGAATTTGGTTCTTAAGTCTCTGGACAGGTTGTTGATTGGGTTCTTAAATCTCTGGTCAGGTTGCGGATTTGGTTCTTATATCTCTGATCAGGTTTGGGAATCAGGTTCTTAAGTCTGGTCAGGTTGTTGATCGGGTTCTTAAATCTCTGGTCAGGTTTGGGAATCGGGTTCTTAAGTCTCTGGTCAGGTTGGGGATTTGGTTCTTTTTTATCTCTGATCAGGTTTGGGAATCAGGTTCTTAAGTCTCTGGTCAGGTTGTTGATCGGGTTCTTAAGTCTCTGGTCAGGTTGGGGATTTGGTTCTTTTTATCTCTGATCAGGTTTGGGAATTTGGTTCTTAAGTCTCTGGTCAGGTTGTTGATCGGGTTCTTAAGTCTCTGGTCAGGTTGGGGATTTGGTTCTTTTGATCTCTGATCAGGTTTGGGAATCAGGTTCTTAAGTCTCTGGTCAGGTTAGGGATTTGGTTCTTACTGTAAATCTCTGGTCATGTTGGGGTTTGGGTTCTTAAGTTAATTTGAGATAAGCAGGCGAACAACTCTGACTTTTGTCTCTGGGGAAATCTTCTGACTGATAAAGTCCTGAAGTTCCTGTATGACTGCTCCGTTAACAATTCAATCCTTCAATAAGATTCTTCACCTTTCTCAAGCATATCTCATATCTGTGTCACATAAAGTGCAGGATAAATGTTTGATGATAAGCTGTGATGCTGGTTGTGAAAGGAGACTTGTTGATACAGTCCTACAGAATGTTTCCTGCCAGATCAGTACTCTGGTAGCACTTTGTGCGTATATCCAGTTCCTGTCATTAGTAGTCATTGCTCATTGTGGGCATATGAGCCCAGGGGCACCGCTGCACACGTTAATTACCTCACTAATAACCCTCTGTGAGAGCAGCCTGCTGGGGCCGCAGTGCCTTGCGTTAGGTTCCTTCAGAGCTCAGCTCACCCTCGTGTATACTGTAGATTGCAGTCCAAAAGAACTAATAGCGGTCCATCTTAGTGCCTGATTTTCAGGGCTATTTCCCGACCGTGGCCAGGGATCAGAGGAGCTTTATTTTTTCCCAGGGTACTCGCTGCTCATGGGTAATTCCCACTTTAATTCAGGATGCACTGCGGGGAATCTTTGCTGCAAGCACTGGGTCATTTATTGGCTTTTCCAAATGCTGAGTCTGGATGGAAAAAAAAAATAAAAGAAAGACCTCTGGAGATGTACGAGATGAGGCCCGAGCATACACAGTGGAAGACTTACATAAACCCATACAGTAATACTTCGCATTAGAGTCGATCGTGCATGAAATTTGTAAGCAGGAAAGATTTGAATTCTGATATTCAATGGATGTTATTTTGCAAGTTCAAGGTTCAAGAAGCCTGCGGTATTTAATTCCTGTTTCCCAACAAGATGTGGCCAAGGACAGGTTTTTATTGTAGTTAGTGGATGCGAAATGTCCAAGACCCAGCTTCAATTGGATATCAGGAATTGGTTTTTATATCCTTTTAATCAAAGTGACTAGGACATAAAGTGCAATAGAGTAATTCAGAATAAGTCTTATCCATTATTAAAGGCTTGGGCTTACTGTTCTGGCCAGAATTCAACCCCTTTACATGGTATTTTTGTCTTCTTTGGTGTTTAACATGCTCAGTGATATGAAGATCGTTATGAGTGCAGCTTTAGGCGATGGATGGAGAAACATATCCTTATTCTAATGGAATGTCACTTCACTGAAATGCATTACGCTCATTAAGTCGGACCGTTTCAGCGTTCCCTACGTCGAGGGACGGAGAATAAAAATACCACCGAAATGTATTTAATCACGACCACTTATAAAGCAAGAATTCCATTAACATGTTTTATGCCGGCTATAACGAGGACTGCTCCATCCAACCAAATGCACAAATGAATTCCCTGACTGATTTTTTTTTTATTTTTTATTTTTTTACAACACTTCTTACAAGTTCTACAATGATTTACATGCTCTATTTTCTTTTCTTTGTGTCTGCTCCCCATAATCACGTCTGTCCAGTGTGTAAATGTACAATTCGGCCAACCTGCTGCACAAGCGTGTGGCTGACATTGAAAGATGATATCCGTCCTGATTGGATGGATTCAAAGAAAACGACAACCTACTTTACCGGCGCTCCATTTTTTTTTCTTCTTTTTTTTTTATAGCAGGCAGTGTGTACACCTGGTGATTGGAGTAAACAGAGCCTCTTTTGTCTGATCACCAGTTAACACACAAAAACATGACACTTTCCGGAGTAATTACACCATGTCAAGTGTTCATTCGCCAGGCATAGCGTGCACTATTGGCGCTATCAGACTCGTTCCAGTTCTGCAGGGAATTAGTGCTGGATCCAGATGTCATTGCAGAACTAATGGTGTAATCAGAACTGCAATCAGGCCGATACTGTTCAAGCTGAAAAAAAAAAAAAAAAAAAATGATTGCTTTAATGCCGGACAGTTTTCTCCTGGACAATCTTCAGCTGGATGTTGGGTTTGTTTATTCACATCACATCATTTGAGTTGTTGCCAGCATGTCTATCAATAGATTGTGTACAGTATAATAGTAGATATTGGATTAGAATTCTGTTTACGATGCATTTGCTTCCTACTATATGCTTCCTACTGTAGATAATAGCTTTCTAGACATTATATTGGAACTATATTATTTCCTTAAGAAATACACCTGGCCCCTATCATCCGGAGATCGCTAGTTCGAATCCCGGGTGGTGCTGTAACCTCTCGCAGCCGGAGGTCTAGAGAGAGCCGATTGGCCGAGCTCTCTCAGAGGGGAGGGATGAGAGGTTCTTAGTGCTCCCACATTAATCACGGCTCTACAGCCAGTCAGGGGCGTCTGTGAGCTCGCGCAACGGAGGGAGCGGATAGCTCTGTCCTCCGAGTGTGTTACGCCGCCCCCAACGGTGCGCGAGCGAGCAGTTCGAAAAGGTGCGGTCGGCTGGCGTCACGTGGTTCGGAGGAAGCACGTGATAGTCTTCGGCCCTCCCGGCTGAGTGGTAGTAGTAGCCTTAATGTGGAAGCCCCCTAGTGACGGGGCGGAATTGGACACGACTAAATTAGGGAGAAAATCAGGGAAAAATCCAAAAAAATAAAAAATAAAATAAATAAAGAAATACACCTGGCGATGTCTGGGTATGGCGTGGTAGTGAGAAGACACCAACTTTGTTCTGCTTCCAGCCACATACAGAACAAATATAAGTAATATCACCTAGCATTATTATAATGTCAACTCGTATTCTGAGGCTTCTTGTTAACAACCATGCCACCGAATAAACATAAAAAGATTAAATCTGAGACAAAAGAAAATGCTATGCTAGGTTTTTTTTTTTGTTTTTTTTTTAAGTGATGCATGAATGAACCACAAGCTGGCTCCAGTGATACTGTACATCTACTACATACCATTCACTCAATGAAAACTTCATGACATTTTCTCCATAACCAAAATACAGTAGCAACTAACCAAATAACTGATATATCTGGGAGAATGGTATAATTTTCTTTCCCCAAACCAAAGTCTCCATCACGTCTCCATATCCAGACCAAGACAAACTACCTGGAGAAAAAGATCAAAACACTCACCCTGAACACTGACTCATAAAAATCACAGTCGGCGCTCTAATCTGAGGATTATTAGATTGCTAGTTGGGGGGAAAGTCACTGGAAACCTGGCTCCGGGGGACTCTGGGAATAGAATACTGCTACCCAATGGAGAGGGGACAATGAAACGGTAAGTTCTCTACCAAATAACTGATAATTGATTAGTTGCCAGATGTATGAAATCAGATCAGTTTCATAATCTGATGAATATTTCTAAACGGGGCTCGGCACTGTCGCCTTGCACCTCCATAGTCTGGGTTCGATTCCCGTCTCTGTGTGCATGGGGTTTGCATGTTCTCCCCGTGCTTGGATGGGTTTCCTCCGGGTACTCCGGTTTTCTCCCACAGTCCACAGACATGCAGTGCCTGTAATGTGTGAATGAGTGTGTGTATGTTTGGGAGCCCTGCGATGTACAGTATTGGCACTCTGTCCAGGGTTTGCACCACCTCTAAGTCTCTGGGATAGGCTCCAGGCCCCCCGCGACCCTGAATACGGGATAAAGCGGTACAGACGATGAGTGAGTGAGTTTGTTTGTTTGTCTGGGCGGGTGGGCTGTGGTTGTGGACGTGTAGTGGGCAATGTTTGTTTAGGAAGGCAGTAATCTGGGGCAGAGCCGCAGAGCACGTCTAGTTCACGAACAAACGTCATCCGATTCACAAGCGCATTTTTGGATTACATTTATTTACAGACTGACAAACCTGCATTTACAAACTCGCTCGCCACTTGTTTTTTTTGTTTTTTTGTTTGTTTGTTTGTTTTCTTTTTTATTTATGGGTTTATGTGCTCACTATTTATTTATGGCTTTATGTACTATACGAGAATGACTGCATCGCATGTCTTGCTTTCTCATTTATAGTTTGCACACCGAGCTCTGGTACAGCTTGATGCTAATCTTAAGGTTAACATTTGCATGAGGAGCTTTTACTCTGCGTCTTCATGAAGCTTAGACGTGTCCAAGACATGGCGTGTAGCATCGTAGCCTCTTCCATTAACGCTCTGTCACAGAACAATAATGCGTATGGGTAATGAGAAAAATTTGATCTAGGGAAAAAAAAAAAAAAAAGACAACTTTGCACCTATGATTGGAAAGAAATATGTTTCCTTAAGGTTTCTTTAAAAGGATAAGCTTGGAAGCCAATCCTATGGTGCTAGATTGAATCATTTTATTTGTGATGCATTTTAAGATTCTGAAAATTCGTAAAATGCTTCTCTGAACCTGAGGTTCGAACTACTGTAGTGTAGAACCCTAACCCCTGTTCTAAAGCTGCCCATTTTTAATAAAAGTTACACCGTGCTCTTATTAATGCAAGACCCCATTACATGCCATTTGCCTTTTAAAAACCTTTGAGCGAGGTCGCAGATATTTTGAAACGTGCTGTCAAATGAAGGAAACGGCTAATGGGTTCGCATAAAGACGCCTTTATTTTCCTTTCTCAGAGCCTTCATACTCGTGACTATTTGATAAAATGGGATAGTCGGAATTCTAATGAATATAATGCACCTGGTATAACGTAGCTACTTTCACTTAGATTGGCACAAGTAGGGCGAGATTGCTCTATTCCTGCCGCATAGCCAAAAAGTAAGTCGTCAACAAAGGTAATAAAAAATATATACAGTATAATAAAAAAAAAAAGCATGGTAAATGTATAATATCAGAATATTTAATACAAATAAATAAAAAATAATAATAATGAATGAATGAAAAAAAAATCACGTCAGGCACCTTTTTTATTATAAATAGGAATGAATTGTTACTGATACTGTTATATATTATTATACTGTTATATGTTGCTATATATTGTAATCATTTACTAATGGTTGTAAACTGATATGAACACTATGCGTCTTGATGTGGACACGATTTTATATAGAATAATTCTGCATAAATAAAATTGCATAAAACTGCATAGTATGCTGTGAAAATATCGAACAGGGAAACTCAGATCAAATCTTGCTATATTACCGGATAATACAATACAATACAATACAATACAATACAATGCAATACAATGCAAGTAACCTGCCAAAACATAAAACTCAAATGGTGGGAAAATTATCCACGAATAGTGCTAAGTGAGGGGAAATTCCATCTCTTATCAAGTAACTTGTTCTTGACAATAAGCCAGTATCGGTGCTTAAAAAAGAAGGATCGTGACACAGTGATAACAAAAACATAAATCACTCACAGCAACACTAACCTACTCGAGGTACATACAGTAATGCAGCTACAGTAGAAAATTCACTTCATTTACAATTAACTCGTTATGATTATGAAGAAAGAGCCTTTTTTTTTAAGTAGCCTAATACCTACAGAAATACCTACAGTACTGCGAAAAGCAAAAGTCTTGATTATTGAGAAATATTATTTCTTTGTATTAAATTAAGCTCCAAAGATACACTTGAAAAATTTGTTTGCCTACAGTATGCAGCAACCTCAGCAGCGACCTCATTTCCCCTCTCGTCTGTTCCAACCGCTGATCATCGGCCTACTGATCATCTCTCATCATCTGCACAAGTCAACGAGCCAGAAACTTGCCATAACGATAAAGTCCTTCAGGAAGCCTGGAGAACTATTCCTGAAGACTAAGGTACGAATCCAGGAAAGTCTGACACTTTGGAAGTGAAAGACGAGGAAACGAGGGCTGGCTCAAGACTTTTGCACATGTATAATACAGATCTGGCCATTAAGAACGGACGTTGCTTGAAAAGGGATCTCGCGCGCTTCCGCGGCAGCTCGCGGAAAGCCGCGAAAATGCCGTTCATTACCTGTAGGGGGCAGTCGTGTTTCAATCTGAAGTATTGTGTGCCCTCTGAAGCCAAAAATGCGTTCTCTCTCCAACCCTAACCTATACGCCCATTGACAGCAAGCGACAGAGCGCATAAACGTGTCGAACTCATAAAATTTTTTTTCGTGAATATGAATCCAACCTCAGTAGTAACTTTCTTGAAAGTTTCTTTAAAGAAACTTTCCCCTAAATCAATGACTAAATATGTTTTAGCGCTACGCTTCTGTAGCCAGTTTTTGAGCCGTACCTAGCCTTGTGTGATGCGCCTTCAGTCGAACAAGAAAAAAAAATAAAAAAATTTAAGCTCAAGCCCCCGAGCTACAGCACACCTCACTAACCTCTCCACAATCCTTCCCTTCTTCGCCCGTACAGTATCTCACCTCCCTCGGCTCCTTCAACTTCTCTACTGCTTCCAAGAGTTTCCACTTCCCTCTCATTTTTGGCTTCTCCAGCCTACACGGCGGGTTTCCCATGAAGATGGATGAAACAGGAAGCGGTTCCTGAGCCCCAGAGACCGAATCAGAGTTAATGTTCGTTGAACATGCTTAAGTCTTCTCACATACGTTTTCATGCTGCTGCGGATCTTATTGGACCCACCACCTCGTACAGCATCTGGACTTTCACAAGACGAAGACAAAAAGTTGGACACCAGAAAAGTCGACACATATGGATGAGTTTGAACACTCCGACTCCGCTTTAGCCTGTACACAGGGTCGCGGAGGGCCTAGAGCCTATCCCAGGAGACTTAGGGCACGAGGTGGGGTACACCCTGGATAGGATGCCAATCCAATGCAGGACACACATGTACTGTATACACGTTCACATGCTCATTCACACAGTACAGGCAATTTGGGAATGGCAATTAGCCTAATCTGCATGTCTTTGGACTTTGGGAGGAAACCGGAGTACCTGAAGGAAACCCACCAAACATGGGGAGAACAACACACAATCATTCACCAACACCACTTGCACATGGAACAGGAACTCTGGCTGGGAGTTATCGCCACGTCCCCCGTACAGCCCTGAAGCCATTTCCACGTTTATATACAATCATGCGTCCATGGTGCACCATCCCTCACCAAATCCTCTTCCAGGCGATGATACGCTTATACAGTTATAATGATGCAGAATATATAAAACTAAATTAATGTCCACAACAGACCCAAAGTGATGATGTACGCTATGTTATGATAAATGATACCGCATTTACACAGAAGATTACTATGTCATGCATTTAAAACTTTATTAAATGTCTTTTTTTTAAAATCCCTTTTTAATGGAAATCCTTTTCACAACAACTCATTTCAAATGTCTGACAAACAAAACTGAAAATTTTACTAGAGAATTTGACTTAATTATGAATATTTGCCAGAATATCTGGAGTTGTTATGTCATAAGATATTAGAGCCAATCACAGACTAATATGCAAATTAAGCTCATTAAACACCAGTTGTTCAGGGAAACGCAGCAGGTGGATTAGAGTGGGAGCGTTTCTAATATATAATGACTTTAAACATCAAAATATTGACTAAATATGTCAATATATATACAGATGTGTACAGATGTAGCTAATCTGATACAAGTTCAGACTTTAATTAACGATGAAAAAGTTCACTTAATTAAGTGATGCATATACAATAATTTGGCCACTATTGTCAACCCATTGTCTGGGGGAAAAAAAAAAAAAAAAAAAAGTTTTTACTGTTAACATCATTGTGAAGCAGTGAACTGCAATAGTTAATCCTAAAGTGCCAGTATTTCCCAGAACCGAATCCTCTAGTGACAAGAAAGCCTCAGAGCCTAATGGAGAGCAGCATGAGTGATTTGTTTTGCAGGTTAAAAAAAAAGTCTATTAATAGCCACTCTGTGGAATTCAACAGTGTATTTGCTCGACAGGATATGGCGGACGCCGGGTTTTAGCCTTGTTGCTTGGAGACGCCTCCTGAAAGACAAGCTCGCCTAAATAGGCAGCCTTGTTCATCAGCATCGTTTCTTCCTCTGTAGATGAAAATGGCTGGCTGTCGCTGTGCTTTTGTCACGCTGCTTGTTTTTACGCCCCTGGAGTTCACAGGCATCGCTTTGATGCGTCTTGATTACAGACTTTTTTTGACACGCGAATTGTTCTTCGCGTTCGTAACAGTGCACATTTGTTTCTCATGAGCGTAAAATATGTGCTGTCACCGGTCATAATTGTTGCATCAACATAATGAAGAGTTATAGTGAAGAGGGCACTCGGAGCTCTGACGCTTGGGTTCTGGACTAGTGAGCTGAAGCAGGGGTGGACAAATGATAAATTCATTACTCGGGCGGAGGAAGAGACGCAGCCCGCGACGGGAAGCTCGTAGCGGTGGCTATCTTAATGTAATAGCGGACGGCGAGGTAATTAGCTGGATAAGTGTGTTAATAGAGAAATTAATGAGAGATTTTGATCAACAAAAAAAAAGGCAGCAAGTCATGCGCGCAAACATTTGCGAGTAAAATTCAGACCGTTCCGGCTCGCCGTCGTTACGCTTAACTGTGTATATTTCGCTAACAAGAGAAACGATGACCGAAGATGCTAATGATGTCCATTCCTGAGAAGGTTGTGAGAACAAAACACCTACGTCTCAGCTCCATATTGCGACATAAACATGACTAAAAATAAATCAGTGTGAAACCACATGAGTCTCACCAGTGTGGCTTCATTTACTCTAATGGACAAATACGCAATCACTTCCTTTCGTGCAATAACCCCGCCCCCTTACCCCAGGATGCACGTGTGATCATCTACCGAAGCCAGGTGAGACTTGGGGTATAAATCGGACATTTTGCCGGTATCCATGCGGGACGAGTCACAATAGGAGTGTCGACGCTCCAATCATTTTAACATGAAGAATCAGACAGCGTATATACTGTAGTGTAGTTCTTGGCTGATGTGTGTGTGTGTGTGTGTGTTTTTTTATCCCCAATTGTTTTTCTTTAACACATATGTAACATGAAAGATTTTATTCCTGCTTCCTGCCTTAATGCCCTTTTCAGTTCATGACCTTGTATCATTGAAGTCAACTATGTTTTTAATTTACATTCACTGACATGGTATTTCCTTTTCCTTCATGTTTTTAAGAATGCTCGGGAACTCCCTGTGCTGATGCCCCGTGTCTAACCCTAGCATTCCTTTGCAGTTTCAACAATCCAAGAAAGGTTCAAACAGTCAATCTAATTACAACCAGAGAGCATGGGAGAGTATCTATGTTTACACTTCTTCTCGTCCTCCTTTTTTTTTTCCTTTTATCTGAAGTTAACAATTCACATTTAATCAATTTAAGGATTGATTCATTAATAACATATCACAAGGAAACCCCACGTGCTACACGTTTCTCTGACATGCAAATTCAAAAGTCGAGGGCTAAATCCTTGATTAATTCGTCACTTTTTCATTATTGAAGTCTTAGTGGTTTTTGTGTTACTCGCTAATGTTACGTTACCACGTTAGGAAAAAAGTTTGTATCCGGAGGGATTTATGAACCGGCGATTTATGAGCCGTAAAAGTGGGGAATACGGTAATTGAGGATGATTCCAAGGACCCCTGGGTGATCTGGGGCACCTAAATTTGCTACGGCAGGGTAAAGGTTGGGGGGGGACTAGTCTATGTTAGGACTTTCAAGGGGCGCATGATATTTAGTGATGCCCCTGGTGCTTGAAGGATCATGCTTGCTCAAGGGTTCAACAGGTCTCTAGCAGTCCTGAAGTAGAGCATTTGGCGTTTTCACCAATGTTCTCTCTAACTTAGCCAATTCAGACCCATTAGCAAGTTCTCCACCTTTCAAATCCCACAAGACTGCCTCATGACTGGGGTTCGAACCTCCTCTTCTCGCTGAATCCATAATCTCAGAGGTGCTTCTGATTGGCTAGCATTGCAGTGATGGACAGAACGATAATCCCTGTCCCTTCCACCCAGAGGGCATTGTTCTTTAGCAGAATTCTTCAGTCACACAAGACTGCCTTATCACTGGGGTTCGAATCTCCTGATGATAGGTCGAATGCTTTTCTTATGTTCCACTCAAGAGTCCACTTCAAGACATTCTTGCTTCGTAGCATGGCTGGAAGTTCCTGGCCCCGTCTGGGTGCAGGACCGAGAAGAGCCTTGAGGGACGTTAAGGCTTGTAAAAGACTGCTAGAGGCATGAAGGGAGCACGATGCAGAGCGGCATCCTCTCAAGTTTTGCAGGAGGCAACGCGGATGAGACAAATAGACCAGAAGTATTGAAAAGATCTTTGTCTAGAGGTTATGAGTCACCAGTCAACAGTGTGGTTTACAAGAATCAGGCAGTTGTACTAGGCCTGTGTCTTGCGGGTATGAAACGCGCCGACGTTAGAGACAGGCAAGTTCTTGTTCCATCCTGGAGGAAGTTTAAGTTTCTGTTGAGTTTAAACCATGCCTGGGAAAATTCAATCTGAATGAACGACAAAGAAACTAATGCAGGTAATACTGTGATGACGATTTAAGGTCTGTACTGGGGTGATGAGACGTTCAGAATTTTCTCTCAGATGGGAATAAAAGGTCAAGTGGCCCTTGGCATTTCGTGCAATGATACAGTTTGAAAAAGGTTCTGATTCTGATCATTTTTTGACAGATCTCTGGCTAATTATAGACGTAGGATTAATGCATTTCACAAGTGCACAGACTTTAAATGTTTCTAAATAGGCGACATGTTGGATTTTTATGCACACAGACCTCAAGTCTCTGTGGATCAAACAAAGAAAAACACTGATGTCACATGAGATTCCCGATCGCCGCTAGTCTCTTGACAGACGTGCGAAAGCCCCAGAACAACAGGTGGCTGATCGTCATGGAAACAGCTCCGCAATCCCGGCGCGGAGACGGATTCCATGGAAACCCTTGCCAGTCCGAAACTCGAGTAAGTTAGGTGCGGAGACATCATGCGTTTGTTTTAAAGCCGGAATGCTCGCTTTCATTCATCAAACCGAAAAAAACGAACAAACGTTTTAATCAGTTTTTAATGGACTTTGCTTCCCACTCAGCTTAGCATTCTCCCGTTTCAGGATCCCCGACTGAGCGAGTCGGCTTCGATCTGAGTGGGTAATTTGTCAGTGTTTCATGTTGTAACATGAAATCAGTGTTGAATGCACAATAACGAATCAAATGGGGTTGGGTTCGCAGCAAGCAGCCCATCTTTTTTTTTTTTTTTTGTCAGACAGGCTTTAAAGATGGAAAATGACCGAGTCGGTCATGATAGCTGTAATGTAACGAGGGACGCGTAAATGATACTTGTCATTAGACACCCTACATTTCCCCGCTTCGAAATAAAACATGTTGAAGTTTTAAATGAACAGTGAAAGTGGGCCTCTAGGGTGCACCGTATTAGAGTCTGTACTGTATATTTGTGTTTGTGTGTGTGTGTGTGTGTGGGATGGGATGGGCTTCCCAGCTGGAACCACACCAGGGCCTCTCATTTACATTCGCATTCGCATTTATTCACTTGGCAGACACTTTTATCCAAAATGATTTACAAGTGAGGCGGAATTGAGTCCAAATACGAAGCTGTTAAAGGAGCTGACAGTGATGCAGTGCTGCAAAAGCAAGTCTCACAAAGTGACCAGAAACAACAGAAGAACAGTTAGTCAAGCTAGAAACGATCAATTGATGAATACTTTGCATTACACAACAGTGCTGTGGAATCTGCACACACTCTCATTTACTCACTCACTCACTCAGCATCTATACCGCTTAATCCTGTATTCAGGGTCACGGGGGGCCTGGAGCCTATCCCACATGGCAGGGTACACCCTGGACAGGGTGCCAATCCATCGCAGGGCACAGACACACACACATTCACACACTACGGGCAATTTGGAAACGCCAATTAGCCTAACCTACATGTCTTTGGACTGTGGGAGGAAACCGGAGTACCCGGAGGAAACCCACCAAGCACGGGGAGAACATGCAAACTCCATGCACACAGAGACGGGAATCGAGCCTGGCCGGGGATCGAACCCGGACCCCGGTGGTGCAAGGCGACAGTGCTAACCACTACACCACCGTGCCGCCCCACTGTCATTTATTTATAGGAATTTATAAATGATGTTTTCTGTAAGGACGCACTCATGGAATAAGTCTCCAGTGTCAATGACATTTCACTTTTCTAACATGGCAATGTAAAAAGCATAGACCGTATTTTTGTCCTACCGACCTCCAATGATCTTCACTGCCCTGGATCGCGTTTGGATCGAAGTCCATGTTGTATTTGACACACTTCTAATAATGAAACTGATCTAGAGTTCCTTTATATTGAAACAATCCAAGATAAGCAGAATGTACTGTATATCTGGCTAGAAAGCTGACAAACCTAGATAGTTAGTTACATAAAAGGCTTCGTCTTGGTTTTGGAAAGAATAGGCCAAACAAGGCAAGGGACACCTTAGATGGGCTGGCACATACAGTACACACACTCGGTGCAATTCGGGAATGCCAATTAGCCTAATCTGCATGTTTTTGGACTGTTGGATGAAGCGCTAGTACCTGGAGGAAACACACACAGCACTGAGAGAACATGCAAACTCCATACACATTGTCCCCGAGGGGGGACTCGAACGTAACCCCTGGCTAACCACTAAGCCACCATGCTGCCAAGCACACATACTGTCCTTATGCCAAGGTTCAAACAATCCAACTGGACTTTCTTCCTAATGTGACATCACAAAAGTCAACACCCTCCCCTGACTTGTGCTCTGGTGGGGTGAGTTTCAGCAGTAACTTATTTACATATGACATACGCGTTTGGAGGAGGGGCTTATCTGAGGCATTATGTGAGGCGTATTGGAGCTGGATTGTTAACAGACGCACTTTGGGGGAGATTTGAGACTTGTTAAAGAAATAGAATATATGGGACCTTTAAACAAGGGTAGTATGAATACTATTCGTAGTTACTGTTTTTCAATGAAATAAAAAAATAAATAAAAATACTAGACAGTCAACCATAACAAGAGACAACACTGGCAGTTGCTACAGGAGACAGAGACGTCCAGTATACCACCTTAATACTAGTTATTAAACATAAACTGAACAGAAAAGCCAAATTCTGAGCGGAATATTTTGCCTGATCGCTTAGCGACCGACCTAGCCAGTCATCCTGTGGTTAGCGCGTTATTATTATGGTCCCTGCTAGTCAATATATTTCAATAGCTCTTAGCAGAAATGCTTCAATGTGGAAAGAAATATAGCGGATATGATAAGCTCAAGGCGTAACAACGAAGTAATGTATGAAAAAATAAATAAATAAATAAATAAATAAATAAATAAAAAACCGAGCCGCCATGCTTAAAGCTGATTAACTTAGTTCTGCAATCCGAGTCACTACGAGGCTTTGACCACAAACAGCATTTTCTAAAAAAAAAAAAAAAAAAAAACCTCAGGCTGGTAGAGAGAAATCGTAGGTCCCTTCATGTGCGAAAAATAACATTTATGACGTATTACTTGGATGACATCATAGAGAGAAAGACACGGGGGAGAGTTTTTCGTTATACAGGTTTTTGACCGCATTTCTGTGCAGACATTCGAGAACCTGACATTAGATAAAAAGGAAAAAGTACAACGGGAGGCATCAGGGATATATCATCAATCAGCGTTTTTTCCGCCTCCCTCTTCCCCTCTCGGAGACAACAGCAGATGCTCAGATGTTAAACACGAGCCTGTAATGACAGCCAGAGCTGAAGGCAAACACCCCTGAGCAGCGACATGAACCAAACCAGACTTAGCGAGCGCCTGCCAGGAAAATCTAATCAGAGGAAGAACCCATTCAAACTCCCACTGAAAAAACAGGGGGGGGAACGTTTAGCGGCGCGAGCGCGCCGCATCGGGCGCAGGGCCGAATGAAGGTAATGAGAGAGAGAGAGAGAGAGAGAGAGGGAGAAAAGTGTGCCTCAGACACAGGAAGGAGGCCGAGAATTTCCTCCTGAGCTAAAGAGCGATTCAGTGCGCTGAGCTTTGACACTGTGGGCGCAGGGAGGAAGGAACCGTGCACAGATCTGCGTTTCCTGTTGACAGGAGCTGTCATAGTGCGCACGCACGCCTTTTCTGACACGTCTGAGAGAAATCTAGCGCTAGTTTTCATATCTCATATCGAGCCTCTCAAGAAGCTGACAGCCGTCTCGTGGCGCCGTCGTTCAAGCCGACCTGAACTCGCAGCGCACGTCAGTAAACAAATCTATTTACAAGACGGAGCTGGAACTAGCTAGAGAGATCGACTGCATGTGCTGTGTTATATGATTTACAGTGATATGACATCGATCTCCACTTCCGTTATGTTTAAATCATAAGGCTGCGTCGGATCACATGTTGTACCAGACGCTGTTACGATGAATTCAACCGATCCGGATCGACTAGATGTTGAAAAAGATCGGATAAGCAGAATGTATAACTAGGATGCTCTTGGCTTTAATTAAGAGCCGTCTGCTGCTCTGCCATCACAATCCATGCTACTTTAACTAGCGCTGTCGCAATAATGTTTAATAGGGGAAAAAAAACACATTTCAATCACTTAAAAACACTCAAGTTTTTATGTTTTTCTCCTGATAAAAAAACAAACAAAAAACAAAAAACAAAGCTTATTTGTCTAATTAACGTTTTCCAGCGTCATTCAACGTCATGTTAGTAAGAAATCCAGGATAGACATGATGCAGTGAAGTGGACTCCAAGTTCCAGAATGCAATGCAGCTACTGTACAGTATATGAGCTACACAGTTACACCGTTAGTTAGCTAGTTAGCATTTTATGATGAGATGGATGGCTGGATAAGATGTGAGTGTTCAGATGACAGACTAAAGTGGCAGTGTGCGCAGGTAGTCGAATTGAATTGTGGGTAATCATGGAATGCATTAACCGGAGTTAACATATCATCAGCAGGTTGATGAGAGAATTTGACAAAATACATGGGACTTTGCAGGTTGAGAAAGTTTCTAGTGAATGTTGTTGGTCTTTCGGCTGCTCCCACATACAAGCTTGGCACAGGGTTTTTACACCGGATGCCCTTCCTGTCATAACCCTTGCATTTTATCCAGGCTCGGGATCGGCACCACATCCTGTGGCTGGGGTTTGGGAACTGGCTGGGCATCGAACCTGGGTGTCAAACATTTACAGAAGATTTTTCTAGCATAGTACACTGATGAGACTGTTAGACCTACAGTACTACATCACAGGGCTGGGAGTTATTGCCACATCCCACGCACAGTCCTGACCACGCTCCAAGCCACATGCTTGGGCCATTAAAGGAGTTCCTGGGAGGCCGGCGTTTCAGTCTGAGAAAACTTTCTACCTTGATGGTGATGCACTGGGATAAGTGCATTCGTGTAGCAGGGGATTATATAGAGAAATAAAGTTAGTACTCTGATAATCAAAAGTCCCAGGTTGACTTGGGGTAGATCTTGGATGCTGTAAAGCATTCATGATGTTTTTTTTCTTTTTCTTTTGCACAATAAATTTTTTGTTCGACACTAAACTAGCAGGTTTAATCGTTGCCTTTATGTTCCAGGACAAAACCACACCTGAACTCGAGGATTCAGAGGTACAGTATATACTATACAGCTGATGTGTTTTAGTAATTTTTGAGCACTTTTTTCTTCTCCCAGAAATCTAACATATACTGTAATAAAGAGCGGGCGAGTTGGCCAGTGTAAACTTTTTTTTTTTTTTTTGACCAAAAGGTCAAACTACATACCACTCCTGCAGGTAATGTGATGTATAGGAAAAGATGCTGAGGGGCCGAGAATGCTAGGCTGCATCTATTTAGCGGAATGGGAGTGATCTGCAGTCTGTGTCCGCGGACTCATCAGAACAATGGCAGTCATCCACGCAGCACAGGCGAAATGGGGAAAAGCAATGCGGCGAACCAAATGGCCGT
This sequence comes from Clarias fuscus, assembly GCA_030347435.1. Lineage (NCBI taxonomy): Eukaryota > Metazoa > Chordata > Actinopteri > Siluriformes > Clariidae > Clarias > Clarias fuscus. The sequence goes on along the minus strand of CM059226.1, from coordinate 22,056,302 downwards.
CTTGCCTGATTGCGTCTCTCGCAGAGTCCTTTTCCATCTGAGTTTTTATCGGGTGGGGAAATGACTAAGGGGAGCAGTGTGTGTGTGTGTGTGTGTGAGTGGGGGGGGGGGGGGGGGGGGGGTGTATTACATCCGTTTGCCCGAATCCATTGTATAAAAACAACCTTGCTTATATATTTTTTTCTTTTTTTTTTTTCACCTTCCAATCTGCGCCGAGTCTGATCTGTTAATCAGTATTTTAAATTAGCATTCTTCCAAAAATGCTAATCAATGAAAGCTCCTAAGTGGTCTCTTAGCATTGCAAAATAAGACCCTTCCCCAGTAGATCTCGTTGCGCCATCAGTCTTGTTGCCATTATTTATTTATTTATAATTTTTTTTTTTTTTTTTTGACGATGTGTTACTTTCTCGCATTGTTAGGCACCTTTGCATATAAATACGGAGTCACGCTCTCCGGTCACGTCAAGATGAGGAGTACAGCGGTGGATTCTATAATGTATAATAGCAGTGTGGAATGTTTGGTTTTTTATATATATATATATATATATATATATATATATATATATATATATATATATATATATACATATGACGAGGTGCGAGATGTGGTTTATGATTAACCTTCTGAACTGTAGTTGGAAGTTGGATGCATTTGATGAAGCAAATAAACCTATTTGATTCAACTCATTTGTATAAACTACCAGTCTAATTCCATGATTTTTCTTTCCTTCTACACTGTAAACCAAAACTGAAGGCGTTTATCCAAAATACACAATGATCTCCTTCGAACAGATGATATAGAGCTGTATCTCTTACTTACACCCTGTAATTCCTTCATAATCTGAGATGCTGTTTGTTAAATGCTGATTTCTGAGGGTGGTGACTCTAAACGAACTCCTCCTCGGCAGCGTTTTGGTCTTGCTTTTCTGGGAAGGTCTTAATAAGAGCCCGTTTCATCAGGGTGTTCTTGCAAGAACCGTTCCAGGACAGCTGACCTTCATGTCTTAAAATAACAAACGACTGTTGTTGTTGTTGTTGTTGTTGTTGTTGTTACTTAATTACTTAATGCCATACAGTACGTGTTATTTTATAGGTTTGAAAAAAATCCATTATTGTTCTAGAATATAGAAAACAAATCCAAATTTGTGTCCAAACCTTTGGTGTACAAACCTCAGTTGTTAAGCATGAATTTAAAGGTGCCATGTTTTACAGTTACTTCAGCAGCTTATCACAGGTCTTAGAGTCCATTAGAGTGATAATGCTACAGATAAAATACCTCGCGCATAATGCATTTTAATGCATCATACCACAAACTCCTTCTGATACACTCCTTTTCCGAACTCGTCATTTCAGTGTCTATGCAAATGAGCTACTGCTGAGCCACACCCCTCTGAGGAACAAGCTGGGGGGGGGGGGGGGGGGCTTCTTATATGAGGTCACAATAGGAGGAAAATTTAAGAAACTTGTTTAATGCCCAGCCACAAGACACAAAGCAGGGAAAGTTTTTTTCATTTGTATACGCACATGGGAGACTCATCTGAAAGTCTAAAGTTGGGACTAAAAAGTGAATTCTGCGTAAAAAGGTGCCCTTTAATGTTTTTACGTGAGGGGATTTTAGCAGGCTTTTTCAGAGCACTCAGAGCTCTTTCACATTTAACGATACAGTGAGTAAATAAAAATTCCTAAGCAAATAACAGAAAATCTGAAAAAGTGTAAACATCCACCAGGGACTGACGCTTGTTATAGAAACGTTTGCTGTTTTATAACTTTTCTATTTCTAAAGGTTTAAAATGCCAGTGTTTTTCAAAACAGGCAATTAGTGCTAGATGAATTAATCGTACTTTGTAATTACCACTAATTAGATAATTAGTACAATATAACTATTTGCATAGTGTATGATCGTGTCTCTGTTCGTAGCTCAAATGATAAACACGAATAGAATTCTATTGTCAAATAAGCAAAATAAGTATAATAATAACAATAATAATAATAATAATATTAGTGCAGATTTAAAACTTTTTTTTTTTTTTTTAAGGTAAATTGCTTTTACAGGGAATCTTGCTTACGTTCCGCAAAACACTTTAGCCGCCCTGCGGGGACGACGACAAGCCCTTGTTTTCCTCTTTAAATTGAGCCGTACAGAATAGACGCCTGCTGTTTTGACTGCAAAGCTGAAGAAGCCACTTTTAAGGCATGGAGGTCGCGGAAGACGTCGAGCTCCCTACAGATCCCCGAGTCGCTGCTCCTGCTGATATGTGCGAGTTTATTTTCGTTCGCTCAGGCCGAAGGTGGGCTCGTACTAAAAATGCTTTCTCCCGGATGGTAAACACAACCCTGAGGGTGTGCGGCGCCCACTCTGCCCCGGAGCTACTGCGTTCTCTGTCCCTTATCTACCTGACATTTTAAACAGCCGAAATCACATTCGTGGAAAATCAGGAACGTGACGAACATCATGACGGGAGCGCTCACGTCGCTCTCCGTCGATTCGGTTCCTGTCTGGCTTCTTTACCGCTCTACACGTCGCTGTTTCCCCTCGAGAGGAAATTCCGCTGTTAATTCAGGCTGATGTTCAAGCGGGTGTCATGTCTGAGCATCCTATTAAATTGATAACTTTGCTCTCATGACGGTACACTTCGACGTAATTATACCATCTGGTACGCTTCGCCGTGTATTGGAAACTACGGACGATTCGTCTGCTCCTCCTAATCATACATCGATTGTAATGTTCGGCGTAAACACAACACGCTGTACCTTCATACACGTCAGCTGGGAAATGAACGCATGGATTTGACCACGGCGCCATCAACATGATTAATATGACTAAGCAATAAGCATGGCAGTCTCTCTCTAGCAGAGGAGTGTTAGGGATCATTACACTCGCTCAGGCAATCTCGCCCACTGGAGTTTATTGTCCACAGACTGGGATCCTACACTTGCTGTACTGATTTGCTATTTTCTTTTAGGATTCGCATTATCATCAATAGATATTAAGACAATTTCAAGCTATCGAGCGTGAATGCTTGCTTGGAAGAAATGAGATACAGAGGACGAACAAAAAAAAAAAAAAAACCTAAACAAAACAAAAACGTGAAATATGGACTGTTTATTCATTTACTTATGTATTTATTTAATTCACAGTACGTTTACGCGGCATGGTGGTGTAGTGGTTAGCAATAGCAATTTTCCCTGTGCTTGGATGGTTTCCTCCAGGTACTTTGGTTTCCTCCCACGGCAGATTAGATTAATCAGCATTCCCAAATCGCAGTGTGTGTGAATGCGTGCCCTACGGTAGACTGGCACCCTGTCCCGGGTGTACCCTGTCTCATGCCAAAAGTCTCCTGGAATAGGCTCCACCCCCTGTAACCCTGTACAGGATACCAGTATAGAAGATGAACACAGTACATTTATATACACTTGTTTGTTGCAATGGTCTTTGATTTGACATGAAAAAATTAGCTAAAGACCTGAAAAAAAAAAGAAAGACTTTATTTATGTAATAATTTTTAATGTACTTATTTGATATAATTTTTTATACATTGTATATTGACATTTCATTTGGCCCAGCTAGTTTTAATGATTATGTTCAGTATGGTACAGTAAATAAAATATAAGTAATAAAGGAATTTTTTATTATATATATATTTTTATTTCTCATTCACGGGCTACACGGGAGCCTACAAAAAGTTTTGATTTAAAAAGTTGTAGACAAGGGTATAATATAAAATGTCATTTATTTTTGTGGCATAATCGTAAAAAGAATTAATTAAATAAAAATAAATAAATAAATAAATAAATAATAATATATCCCCCCTAGGTCTTTTTTTTTTTTTTTTTTTGATTTTTCCCCGATTTGTCATTATGTTCAGTATGGTACAGTAAATAAAATATAAGTAATAAAGGAATTTTTTATTATATATATTTTTTTATTTCTCATTCACTGGCTACACGGGAGCCTACAAAAAGTTTTGATTTAAAAAGTTGTAGACAAGGGTATAATATAAAATGTAATTTATTTTTGTGGCATAATCGTAAAAAGAATTAATTAAATAAAAATAAATAAATAAATAAATAAATAATAATATATCCCCCCTAGGTCTTTTTTTTTTTTTTGATTTTTCCCCGATTTGTCATTATGTTCAGTATGGTACAGTAAATAAAATATAAGTAGTAAAGGAATTTTTTATTATATATATTTTTTTATTTCTCATTCACTGGCTACACGGGAGCCTACAAAAAGTTTTGATTTAAAAAGTTGTAGACAAGGGTGTATAATATAAAATGTCATTTATTTTTGTGGCATAATCGTAAAAAAAATTAATTAAATAAAAATAAATAAATAAATAAATAAATAATAATATATCCCCCCTAGGTCTTTTTTTTTTTTTTTTTCCCCGATTTTCTCGTGTCCAATTCCTCCCCGTCACTAGGGGGCTCCACATTAAGGCTACTACTACCACTCAGCCGGGAGGGCCGAAGAGTATCACGTGCTTCCTCCGAATCACGTGACGCCAGCCGACCGCATCTTTTCGAACTTTTCGCACCGTTGGTGGCGCCGTAACACACTCGGAGGACAGCGCTATCTGCTCCTTCCGCTTGCGTGAGCTCGCAGACGCCCCTGATTGGCTGTAGAGCAGTGATTGATGTGGGAGCGCTAAGTACCTCTCATCCCTCCCTCTCTGAGAGAGCTCGGCCAATCAGCTCTCTCCAGACCTCCGGCTTCCCCCTAGGTCTTCTATAGAGAATATGATAGCAATCAATTAATTAATTCATTTGATATTCATTCATTAATAAACCCTTGTCTCTACTGTTTATCCTATACGGCGTCACAGGAGCTTGGAGCCTATATCACATACAGTAGGCTGTACTCGGGGCACTAGGTGAGGGTACATCCCGGACGCGGTACCAATCCATCGCAGGATGCATGAAGTTGAGTTTCCTAGAAGTCAATGCCGCATCTATTCCCCCTTAAAGCAAGCCAGAGTTAAACACATGCCACAGCTGTCAAAGCGGACGTACTACCGTCACTGTAGGCCAACTAATATTTACCATTGTACTGTATGAATCCTTGTGTCCTAAAACTAAAGTACGCCCACAAACGGAGTGGCCCCTTTTTTGTTCCTTTAGAAAAATATGAGATACATTTTCCTGCATTTTTCAAATCAGAATTCTGCTATACAAATCAAGTCAATTCATTCTTATTTATGTAGCGCTTTTAACAGAATCGAAAGGAAATGATGGAAATCCGTATAAAATGTGTGAGGGAATGTGTATAAGACAAAATGATCAGATAATAGGACCAAGGCGTGTTTTATGAATCCGGGTCCAGGTTCGATTTCCCGCCAAGCTCGATTCCCGTCTCTGTGTGCATGGAGTTTGCATGTTCTCTCCCCGTGCTTGGTGGGTTTCCTCCGGGTTCTCCGGTTTCCTCCCACAGTCCAAAGACATGCCGATTAGGCTAATTCCCAAAATTGGCCGTAGTGTGTGAATGAGTGTGTGAGTGTGTGTATGTGCTTGTGCCCTGCGATGGATTGGCACCCTGTTCTGGGTGTACCCCGCCTCGTGTCCTAAGTCTCCTGGGATAGGCTCCAGGCCCCCTGCGGCCCTGTACACAGAGCGAGGAAATAAACTGATCATCAACTATAAATGGTGTTGATGCCTTCAATAGTCTGGATTACTACAACAAATGGTTTCCTTTGAGAAAAGCTTCTTATGAGAACCTCTTCTAGTAAGCTAGAACTTATACCCATCCTAAGGGACTCGCTCATCGTCTCACTCGTTGTTTATCCTGTATACAGGGTCGTGGGGAGGACGACATCTCAGGAGTGGGGGTCAATTAGCCTAATCTGCATGTTTTCGTACTGTGGGAAAAAAAACCCACCAAGAAAACCCCCTGCACACAGACCCCAAGGCGGGAATCGAACCCAGTCCCTGCAGGTGCAAGACAACCACTAAGCCATTCCAAAGCGACTTTTTTTTCCTTTTTTTTTTTTACCAAGCCCTTGATAACATCGCTTTTATGAAATGATGTTTCAATTTCCAAGTATACCCCACTTCAGAGAACTAGACATGCAATAAAAACATCTTTTTGTTTTATGTCACAAAGATGAGCTGAACATCATCTCTAAGACATCATTTTTTTTTTTTTTTTTTTTACAGTTTCATATTAGCAATTCTGATGCAAAAGTGAGTATCCAGACTCGTATCTGGAGGATATTGTATTCCAAAGAGAGCGAGAAAGAAAGAGAGAGAGAGAGACTCTAAGCCCTAGATAGAGTTCAGTGTTTATCTGAAAGCTCTATACAGGATTAATGTGATCTCTGGGCTGAATTGTTAGCACTCGCGCCGTCTCTCACCCCTCGCTAAGACGTTTCATCACACCCTGGTTCCGTGAACAATAACACCCTGACAGATATATTTAGCCTCCCGAGCATTCCGTCACCGTTCTCCTCGCGTTCAGCAGGGTTCGGGATTTCACACAGAACCTCCACACACCTTTATAAACACCTCCTGCAGCACCTTGTGTCGACTTAACAGTAACAAATCTACCTTATGATCCAAAGAACACTGAACTGGCGGTTTGGTGACGATCTTAAAGGAATTATTATTATTTTCTTTCTTTCTTTCTTTCTTTTTTTTTTTTGGGGGGGGGGGGGGGTCGCAGCAATTTGAGTTCGTGTTTTTAAAGGTTATTAAAACAAATTCTCTAATGAGGACTTGTGTGTGTGTGTGTGTGATGCTGTTTGTCCAAAACTCCTTATCTAACCCTGCAAATGCAGATTTTTTTTTTTTTTTATCCGCATATCCACCGTTGATTTGAACGAAATTCAATCTGCATATATTAAAGTTTTACGATTCCACTCATCCATATAAAGTACACCCAACTCCGGAATTAATGGCACCGATTAGTAGAAATGGTAAAAAAAATAAAATAAAAATAAAAAAAATTAACACATGAAACCGCCTTCATTTATCATTGCATTAGTAAAGCTGTGTGTGAATAATCACTTCTGGTAAAACAGATTGTACAAGTTAATGCCAATTAATCAAAAGTTACCAAGCGACTTCAAGGCACATCTGATTTGCATTTAGCCACACCTACAATACAAAACTCCATGAAAGGAAAAGTTCATAAAGCATAAAAACAACAAATAAGCAATAAAACAATGAAAGACAACTTCCTAATACCTGTTGCAAAAAAAAAAAAAAAAAAAAAAAAAAAACCTGCAGTGTGTTGGATTAATACAATAAAGTACTTATATAAAAGACACATATAAAGAATATAAGGTATTCTTTATATGAGGCCATTAATTTTGTCTTCATTTCATATTGCATTTGTCTATTGATTTGGTTTAATGAATAAATGATTTATAATTGATGATATAGTGCATATACAAATATGATCTCCTGCTCATGCAGCGTTAGTGGGTGGTGTAATACTCTCAAATGAATGCTTTCACGAGCTCAAAGACATCCACGATTGTCTAGAACTGCTACTACTAGATGGTCTTTGGGAGCACAGCCAAACTGCTTCCTATACACCTACTGTACTGTAGCTGCAGAAGGCTGTAACATCACCCATGGTGTTAACTTAGAAACTGGTGAATGCTTTTCTTTTTGCCTTTTCTGTGGGTTACTAAAAGGAAGGTTGGGGGTTCGAGCCCAAGCACCAACAAGTTGCTCCAGTTGGGTTCTGGATCAAGGCCCTTAACCCTACCTGCTCCAGGTTTGCTGTATCCTGGCTGACCCTGTGCTCCGAGCCCAGCTTCCGAACTGGGATATTATTGTAGTGATGTTATTCACTGTGCTATAAAGTGCAAGTGTCAAACAATGGAAAATGATCATCATGATTATTATTTCAGAAAAATCGATGCAAGCTCGAGAGATGGGATACAAAAGTCAACAGATTCTCATGAATAGCAGATCATATGTTTTGGTTTAAGTGAACAATATGCGAATACATTCATTCAGATCCAGCTAAAGAACGTTTTTTTTTTTTTTTTTTTTTTACCCTTCCACAATCATATGTATAGAGAGCAACAAGCTTATTTGAAAGACTCCAAAAAGAAGTTTCCTTTCTGGGAACCACCAAGGAAATAGGGCATCTTAATGCTAGCAAGTTAAAATGGCATGAAATTGTAAACCTTTTTGTCCATGCATAGCATATTGCATTTTGAGTTTTCCCAATGTAATAAATTTCAAATAATGTAATAAAATTTTACGTACGAGGATATTAACACCCAAAACACGGTTGCCTCTGCCAGGATGTTAAGCCTGAATCTTGCAACAAATATTACTGTGATGTGATGCTGAAAAGTTATGAGCATATGAGTTGAAAAAACTCACATGCTTAACTGGGGGAAAAAAAAAAAAAAAAAAAATGAAAAAAATATTGTTATAAACAGTGTTTAGTGACTGATCTAAAGTAAATACTTGCAAAAACTCATTTAAGTTAAGAAGCAGGACTTTATTTACTTTTGATGCTGGATGCTGATTTAACATTGCTCGAAAAAACCTCCTTAAACTCATGGTCAAGTAGCAATTTCAATTTCAGAGAGTGTTTTCTTTGTTTCGATTTTTTTTTTCTCCCCTGGTTGGAGGAATTTAGGGAATTTGAATTAAAAACCAAAAAAACGACCATGGAGTAAGAATATTAAAGAGCTGGAAATGTTCTGCAATGAGGAGGGTCCAAGATCTTGTAAATACTGTAAATGACAACAACCTTGCTAGATCTCGAATGAACAGGCTCAGTATTATTGTTATTCAGGGTGTATTACCAGTATAGTCTCTGGGACCACCATGACCCTGTAAAAAAAAAAAATAGTAAGTACTATTTAATACATAGTAAATAGTAAAAGTATTACTGATGATGAATGAATGCCTATTTTTTTTTTATAAAGGGTGCCGATAATTCTGGTGATATAGCGATGACTGTGTAAATAAAGATGAGACTGGGCAAATTGCGCCTATATTATTTATACAAAAAAAAAAAAAACTCATCCTATTGTGTTTCCTTGTCATTTCCTTATCTGAGAATATCCCGTTCGTTCATCTTCCTCTCATTTCCTTTTAATTTGCCACAATCTGAATAATATTTATAACCCTTAAAACCCTTGACAGCTTCGAGGAGCCTCCTGATGCCGGGTGCACGCACAGGTGGGATGAGTGTAAATAATGGCACTGGAGGTGAAGTGCAATAACAAGATAGAGCGAATGTGACAGATCACGGCACGGCCGCCAATCCAATCTTAACAGTTATTCAAAGTAATATGTGCTTCATCTTGTTGATGAGTGGCAGCCGTTTACAGGAAAACAGAGTCTGAAAGAGCTAATTAAACCTGAGTAAATGGGCGCTCTATAATTAAGCTCACTCTGATTTTATTGTGTTGTTCAGCTGAACCAGATCATGCATTTTGACCCAAGTTTTCTTCTTTCCTTTTTCGTCCCTCTCAATCCTCTGGCATGACTGTGGGTTTTCATTCCAACCGAGCAGGAGATGCACTTGATTTGACCTGGGTCTTGGCTTGCCATTTAGATGTGGCAAAGAATTAAAGACCATCTGCGTTATTAAGGTTCTGGAGTCCTTTTTTAAAAAAAATTTTTTATTTCAGTATTTTCACTGCCTGACCACAACTGATTCATCGAGTCAGCTACTGTACTTATCAGCCTTTGATGACTTGGCATATGGGTGTGATACTGTACTGTATGTTGCATGGCCATGACCAAGTGGAAAGATCTGGGTTATCAACTTTCCAGTAGGATGGATCCATTGGAATGACTCTCCAACCTGCTTGGAAAGATGCTTTTAAAAGAGCTTAGTTGAGATTCTGTGACGTTACTGCTCCTAGTGGAACGTAAGCAAGACCACATCGGGGGGAAAAAAAAGGTTATGTTTTAATAATGGAAATCATAATGTGCTTTCTGCAATGATATTTGTTTAAACTGCAAACACTTTTATTTAATTCTTGGAAACCAGTGATAGAAGACATTGTCTTTGAGTATTTGGTTTCAAACTGCAGAAATCTGAGTTTGCATGCTTGCTCACTGTGGGAAGTAGAAAGTTCCAACTTGGAAAGTGCCAATTTCCCAGTAGTCATGATCCGGCAACATTAAAGCAAGGCAAACACTTAAAGTAAATATGCAATACCTCCTATTTTCTCATGGATGAAATGGAAGTATTTTCTCACTTCAGTTATTGGGTATAAATATCTGCTTATCTGAAAGGTTTCGGTATGAGTTTGTACCTGGAAAATAAGTGTTTTTATGTTGTGGCCCGGGAAACCCCTTCAGTTGATGACATTTTGCTTTTCTGCTATATATAGTTCTGAAAACTGTAACCACAGAAAGTCTTGAAATCCTTCTTGCATATGCATCTTAAATGAAGATAAAGTTCTACTGTAGCATTTTGAAGATCTAACTAAAAGGAAATATATATATATATATATATTATTTTTTAAAAATGTAATCATTTGTAGATTTTAATGGGTATCTGATTGATTTAAAACCGAATGGATTAGAATTATGTTCGTGATCAAAATAGGACATTACCCTAGTTAGCGAGGTTTTTGGACACCTTTACACAGGCTGACTTTGTAGACAGACAACCACAGTGTTTGTCCAACTGTTAAGTCGGCTCCTTGCACAGCATGGTATTTGCAGAAGGACCGGCTCCGTGTTTTAAGCAAATAAAACGTTTCAACATGAGCAGCATGTGACAGGCGTTTCAGACCCGCGCATGGATGTTCATGTAGATATTGATTACTGATCCAATTTCATTCCGTACTGGTCTTAAATTTTGCACTTTCGACGAAACGGAGACGCTCCAAAGAACGTGGCTTTGCTCAACAGCTTGTTCCTTGTCCATAACGACATGGCAGAAAACGAATCTACTTGACTTACCTTCTTTTCCAACCAAGAAGTCTACGTGGCAGTAAGTGTAGGCCACTCCGATCTTGGTCTCCACTTGCGGTCTCTTGAGAGTTGAGTAAATCTTCCCCGGACTGCCGTCGTCTGCCTGACGGATCTTCCTCAACCCACAACCCATCTCTGCTGTCAGAGCGAACGTTAATCCTGAAACGAGACAGACAATAAAGCTGGTTAAGCTTCTCGGAGCGGGCGTTAAGTCTTTTTTTGTTTTGTGTGAAAGTATGTTTTTCTATTCTCAGACGTGTTTGTGAAGGGAAGTGAGATCTGATCTAACCATTCTTTAGGAACCTATAAATACCATCAGAAGTCGGGGAAAACATCGTTCAACCAGCATTCGTTTGCATGTTTAGGTTTTCTCAAGAACTCTACAGCATGAATACACTTAAACCATTCAAGAGCAAAGGCTCTATCTATTTTTACACTTTACTAGTCAATAGCTCAAACTCTAGCTTTGTGCTCCACTAACATTGTCTGACATTGTCCTCTTGCCATAATAGTTGCACTTTAACCCTGCATTCAAACCCTGGATATTGTCTTGGATGTTGAATGTTGGATTAAGATCCTGGAGGCTTGATACTTCCGCCGATTGTACATCTGTAACCAGATGATATGAGACAATTTGCGTGACTTGGAAAAATTCCCCACGCTTGGACTCTATCCAGTTTATCATGTGAATCTAGCTCGCAAGCGTAAGAAGTTTCACCGTTGTATAAGCACCAAGTTATATACAGTACTATAGTAGGTGGAGCATGGTATATACAGCACGGTACCTTTGACAACACCATAGTACTTATTCGCTGATATACAGTAGTACAGTACATACAGTATACCACACTATGGCACCACTTCGGCTCAGTAGTACATGTACCATCACGGTGCTAGCCACAGCTAGGTATTTATGTCTAGTTAGCCCATGAACAGCATTTGAGTGCAGCGCTAATCAGCTAGCTATATTTCGGTCAAATCTTGCTAGCCTGCAAGTAGCTTAAACACACATAGATATTGAGAAATAGAAACAATTTGAAATGGCTAGTTACAGTTTCAGTGATAGCTAGTCAGTGAGATAAAGTTTAGCTAGCAAGCTAAAAGCTTAACACATCTTAAACAAAGCTAGGGTTTTTAGATGTCTGTTTATTTCACTTAGAGTAATGCTAATCAGCTAAGTATACTGTATTTCTGGAGGTAATATATGCCAAGCTTTTTAGGTTTACTAAAATGTCGAGTACTGCAATGGCATTAGCATGCTAGCTTTTTAAGAGCAAGCATTAGTTTTAGTAAATGTTTTCTAAATCATAATACATATAAATAAATATGCAAGCTGGCATCAGTAGCTTTTTTCCCCCCCCCTGCAAAAGTAGCTAGGTTTTTTTCTAAAATGCAAGAACGTGACCTTGACAAGTAAGCATGGTCGCTAACAGATCGGTATCTATGATGACACCAGCATGACCGTGGAGGGTATTATGGTACTGCATGTTCTCATATAAATCCAAACGCTAATCCAATAAGTGTCCATTTAATGACTTCTGACGGTTGTTAAATAAATAATGAAATAACGCAAATAAGCTATCGGCTCCTCTAACAGGTGAGAAAGCCGGACTTTCGCTTTTACCTCGTCGCACAAATCCGTTCTGACAGCAGCGAGGCGGCTGATTAAACGGGGGGAGGGGGAGCGACCGACGCGAAGTGCACTTTATTACGTTCCCTCTTAATTATGTCGTGTGGTTTTACGGTGGCCGGCTAATCTGGGAGGCCGGCGAGGGAGGAAAAACTGCACATAACGAGGTGAATGGCGCGAATGTAAAGGTGAGAATCAATCACGGCAAATCAGGAGCCTGCATTGTTCTTCAGGGGGTCGGGGGGAATGCGAGACGAGGCCAGGCGCTGAGTTTAATTAGGGCCTCGGCGAGGAGCTCGGCTCATTCACGAGCTCTGGCATGAGAAATGATGCTTTCAGCAAAGCGCGGACGAATAGATGCGTTTCATTAGCCGTCGGGATAATGATGTTTTGCGTTCAGCGATCATGTCTGAACTATGGGCCGCCACCCGAACAAACGAAATGAGGCGCGAATCTGCACAACTAGGACATTAAGAAAATTTCCAGTCGTGCATCTCCCGGGTGAATAATCAACCATGTTTCATTCTGAAGTGTAATTTCTTTCTTTTTTTTCTTTTTCTTTTTATTATTAGTCTGTTTGCTCTGTCACATCCCTCCAAGCAAGATTTCAGTTTTTCTTCTTTATGAGACAAGAAGCAGTGAGAGAGAGAGAGAGAGAGAGAGAGAGAGAGAGACAGAGTAAAGTGAAAGAGAAAATCAAAATCAAAATTCTCCCTCAACAGTAATATCTCTTAAAGTGGCTCTGAGGACTTGGCGCACTCAAACCCTCTCTAGAAAAAGAAAACAGATCAAGTCATTGAAGATGGATGAAGAGAAAAATCCTCATAAAAACACCGGGTTCTGGTGTTGAAGAGCGGTCCGGAAGCGCCAGGCTGATGATGGACCCGAGCAGAGCAGCTGGAGGAAAAGTGGAGCAACAGTTAAGGGGTTAGAGGGAGGGGGGTTGGCGGATCAGGGAGACAGGGTGTTCCGTGGTGTGTATTTTTAGAGCGTTTGGTGGGAGTGGGAGACGTTTATGATTTCAGAGTGACTGCTGGATCCCTGGAATTCTCAGCAGCTCTTCGTCCTCCAGAGTCGAGCTCCCCGAGCACGGCGGAGACTGACAGCGGAACAGAAGAGTGCGCGCTCGGTAAGCAATCCGCCCCCTTGACAGTGGAAGAAGAAGAGAGAAACGAAAATGCCCTTTGGATTTCAAAACCCTTCCACATGCCCACTTCTGTCTACTGTACAACATGCTGCTTTGCTGTGAAGTTACTGAATGCTTGATGTTTCTTCTTCTAAGAAGAAGAAGAAGAAAAAGAAAAAAAAAAACATCAGAGTAGCATCACTGCTTAGCAGTTTTTCACCAAAGCATTTAAGAAAAAAAAAAAAAAAAACCCATCCATTAATAAGTTACTAAACTGAAGTGATGCCCAGTGAAGCCCAGGATGGAAAAGAGGCATAAAAACCAGCACAGTGAGATTCTGTTGAATCTGTTTTTGACTGGAGTTTAATTACTTAATAGCAGTTTAAATGACAGGATTCCTACGTTTCCCTTAACAGCGCGTATGTTTGATTCTTTACTCAAGTACTTTATAATATCACAGACAGCAAAACAATATAAAGTTACAGGTACACAAAAAAAAAAAAAAAATGTTTTGGTCATGACTGCTTGGAAAGTGCCAGTGATGGGTTACTTAATTATAATAAAAGTCATTTTTAAGCAAATCTACATATATTGTATTGAATAATTCATTAATATTACAAGAGCACAGTCATCATGATTAATAGCTTTGATAAAAAATATACCATTTGTATTTGTATTATAGTATTTTTATTATAGTGCTTACTATGGTATAGTATATGGTATGACAACAACTTATTACATGATAAAAAAAAAAAAAAAAAAAAAGCCTTTATGAGCTCTGCATGAAAGGCAATTCATCCTTATGCACATACGAGCGCGGCAATTAACATGTGCATATTTTCTCCCTCAACGCTGCCACGTTTCACTGCTCTTAACAGTCTGAGACGCCTCCAAAATGCAAGATGCTTTATGTGTTTAACATGCGTTAGAATTATACCGTAGGTCACATCCGTTGTTTCTGACAATGCTGTAAGCCACAATTAGCATGCAGGATTAGCATGCTTAGACAAAAGAGTGCTAGATGTACAGTAACTGAGACAAACGATATGATAACATCCATAGAAACTCCATAGATAACATGATAACCTGGTCATTCAGTACATTCAGGTCGTCAGCTGACTTCATTTTATTGCCGCATATCGTTGCTGAGTCTCGACCTGAGAAACTGAAGCGACTCCAGATCATAACACCGTCTCCAGAGGCTTGTACAGTGGACACTACGCATGATGGGTTCATCGCTTCATGCGCTTCCCTTCTTACCCTGACACGCCCATCACTCTGGAACAGGATCAATCTGGACTCATCAGAGCACATGACCTTCATCTATCTCTCCAAAGGCCAATCTTTTTGCCTCCTAGCAATCTGAAGCTCACGTTCATTCATGACGGTTCAGCACTATCCTTCCAGCTCATAATTATGTGTCAGACAGTTAATACCATTACTCCATCCATTCCAGCATCTCCTTAGTTGTTTTCTTTGCTTGATACAGGCCAACAGTTTCTATTTGACCCGTCTGAAACGATAATCCAAATGAAGTGGTGATAAACGTCCTCTCCCAGGCCAGACAGTTCTCAGTATCCACATTGTTTCTGCTAAGCTGGTACACAACAGCCAATTCTACGTGTCTGCAAACGACAGTGTTTAATTAGAGTGTGCTTGATTAGCAGCGATTAGAAGTGATGTACTGAAAAACTCTAAAGAACGACAAGCCTGAGTGACCTGTATTCATGTAAGGTGACAAAGAACTCCAAGGCGCAGCTTCCTGCCTAGTATTTTTGTCCGATCAGCAGGGAAGCCTCTCTCTCTGTGAAGCCCTGTTTGGACGTCTTGCTTCCTTCCTGTGCTTCCTGTACGACGCTCCTCACCTGGGCGGGAGTACTATGTGTGTGTGTGTGTGTGTGTGAGAGAATGTGCGTGAGGAGAAAAACAGAACTTGAAACCTTTAAAACAAATGGTAGTTAAGGGAAAGCACTTCAAGGCACTTTAAAGCAAATGTAAAGTTAGCAGTGGAAAAAGTCATTGGTGTCTTGAGATAAAAAAATTGTATTTTTATATTGACCCAAAGGACTGGTTTTAATTCTCAGTTCCTCTTTGTTTTGGTTCAAAGCTGTGTGATCTCTATAGACTATGTTTTGTAGGTCTGTTTGAAGCTTAGCCTTTGCAGGCGATGAGAGACTTCCATAGGTCAAATGAAATCCTGAAATTGGCTGCATGGCAAACAAGCAAGCAGCTGCAATGTAGGTATCACTGGTTAGTGGTTATCGAGGACGTGGTGGTGGGGTTGAGGTGGTGGTAATACAGTAGGATGGGATTGCCATAGATTGTATAAAAAGAACCGGACAAACCCTCCATGACTTTACTCACAGGTTTTCTGAAGAGCGGTTTTGAAGCTCAACTGTGGAACCTCTGGTCGTCGCCATCTTGGCAGGAGCTGACTCCCCCTAAACCTTGGTCGAGCCATAAATGGGCAAATGGGCAAAACGAACGGAGCCTGGCTGTCGGGTGGAACCCGCAGTTACCACAAGCTAGCAAAAATGCCTATAGCTGGCTATTGTGAAGCAATGAAGCTGTCACTCAAATAGGCCACGCCCCTAATTATGCATAGTGTTATGGTTTAATCTATTCCGGAGACGAGTTCTTAGGGTAAAATTTTGTATTGCAAAACGCATTTTCCCATAGGCACTAATGTAAACGCAGATAATCCGTTCCAGCCACCCAAAAGTTTTTACCAATTTCCAATACTATAATCATATTTTTTTGTATATATAAACACAATCAAAACATTTAGAAAAGACATGTCTATCAAGCAAAATATGAAATCAATAGACATTAATCCTAAATTTATTTAGGATAAATTTGTAGCAGAACCAATGCGCAACTTACAGTAGCCGGCGCTCGGTTCGGCCCGGTTTGTCCGCTCGTATGGCAAACGTCGAGGCAGCATGTTGGTATGCTGAGGTACCACTGTAGTTGCCATGAATGGGGAGTCTAGCTACAGCGAACAAAACAGGTTTATTTGTTTTTTTTTTTTTTTTGTGCCAGGCTGAAAACAATGCATTTTTGCATTTTAACATTGGACAGAGCCGAATCCTAGAGGTCATTTGAGGAACTGTATGTTTTAGCACTTGAGCGTTTTGCCTTCATTTTTGAGTTTCATCACGAGTTTCTGAAATTTGTTACGGTTTAATCTGACATCTTTCTAACATTTGTCTTCAAAAAGAATCTGTTTTTGTCATGAACTTTTTCTGGGACCATAAAACAATACGGCAATAGTTTGCTAATCAGACCAGTGACAGTAAAAAATAAATAAATAAATAAATAAAAAGGAAATACCCTGTAGCTATACAGTAGTTTCTATCCTGATGAGCAGCCTTCAGCTAAATGATTTACATAAGCACATATACTGTACAGCAACAGAGGAGCTGATATGGAAGATACAGTATAGGCAAGAAAGCTAGAATCGCTGAGGTACGGCTATTTTTTTTATTTGTTGTTTCATTTACTTTTATTGGTTCCGCTACAGTATATGGTTATACAGTATAGTATAGTATAGTATGCCCGAAGCCAGTGTTGTTCAATACAGATCACAGTTTATCAGCCGATGACACCTGATGTATTTTTCCTATCCGTGCTGCAGATATTCAATGCGGGCGTGTGTAAGGAAACCATAAAGTGTAATGTGGACAGATTCGTCTCCGTCAACGTGCCTTCAATGATCATCCTTTCCCTGAGACATACAGTAGATTTTCTTTTGCAGAATTCAGACGTGTTTTTAACCATCAATTGAAGGGACAAGAGACAAAAATCCATCTGTTCAGCATCTCCAGACCTGGCCTTGACCACGCTGGGAGCCCGGCCCCGGCCGACGGGATTGCCATGGGAACCGGCCCCTTGACAACCATTTCATACAAGGCAGAATAAAAGACGACAATCTCTCTCTCTCTCTGTCTCTCTCTCTGTCTCTGTGGCTCTCCCCTTTCTGTCTTTATCCCTTTCCTCCCACCCTCCCGTTCCTCTCCGTATCTCCCTTCTCTCCTTTTCTAATTTAGATTTAGCCGGACAAATCATTTTCCTCACTCAGCTTGCACCTTTGCCGGCAGATTCTGGAGCAGAACCAGGTTTTATATGCACATGGGGGAATAGGAAAAAAAAAAAAAGTCTATAAAAAAAGTAAGTAAATAACTCAATAAATAATAAAGCCCTCACAGAGAGACATTTCTTTCCTAAACAGCATGTGAACATTCCGGTGGAATAATCATGGCATGATCTAAATTTGCTCCCAGTCAGGTCTTTATTAGGGCGTATGGAGGCCAAGTTCGTTTTCCTCCCTCGAACAGGATATTGACATCCCCTTCTTGAACGTTACCGGATCGATACGGCCGCAATTACCTCGACCACCCATTAACAAAGCGAGTCGATTCATCTTGGAGAAATATCCGAGATGCTTCTTTGGCTTTCCCGCTTAACCGTCAGTGGCCTGTTAAACAGCTGCAGGCCCACGGCTTCCTGACACCTTTTTCGCTCGGATTGCCTTTTAATATTCCGTCTCGTGACAAAGTGGTGAGCTTTGCGCCCAAGGCCCCCGTCAGCACGTCGGGAAAGAGAGGAAGCTAATCTTCGCTTGAACCACGAGAACGTAATCCATTCAAAGTGGCAGGGCGCAGCGGCAAGGGGCAGAAAATTCCATTCATCTTCCGTCAAAGCGCCCGGCTAAGCCGACTCATTTCTTTTTTTGCAAGGCATCTGATTTGAAGTCTGCCTCGTCAGATGAGAGTCAACTTCATTTTCCGCCAGAGTGCGGGCCTCGACTGAGGAGGAACGCTGCGGGAGAACCTCTGCCCTAATTACATGGGCCGCGAGAGCTCTCGCCAAGACAAGGGTGGTTAAAAAAAAAAAAAAAAAAAAGCACCATGGTACAGTATATACGTTCTTCAGGACAAGGAAAAGGTGTCAGTCAATTCAAAGTCATTTCCGCACACACGCACAGTATGGCGTAATTGCATTTCGGATGCGCCAAGCCGCCCTAATTAGCTCAATTAAACTTAATTGGGTGCAAGAGGATTCTCAGTCCTAATCGGGTTATCAAAATATTGAGGCTTTCACACGATCCATTAATCACGCACCTTCAAAAGCAAGGGCGTCTGCCAGCCCGTAGGTACTGACGACTGGATTTAATTAGCGAAATCGTCAGACTTATAATGAACGTTCCGTAGACACTCATGACTCATCGATACGAACTCAAAACAGCGCTGTTCGCTTAGAGACAGACAGACGGAACGGAGCGTTAATGGGTTTTTATTGCCTCCAGGACTGTCAGAAGGGTTGGTCTTAGCCATTATGGAGAACAGTCTAACCGGTATACAAGCTGATTCATCAAAACAACTCTGGTAGAAGGTTAATTGTGGGAAAAATCGATGGATGGCTCGCACACAAAGCGGTACGGGGAATCCAAGCTATCGTCACGAGCGCGTCAGATATGAGATGTCTGAGCTGGCTTTAGGTTAAATCTGAATTCTTTTTTTTTTTTTAACAGCAGATCTGACAGGTTTATATTGTTCACCGTAGGTTAATTTGTGCTGATTTATTCAAGTTAAAGGTCAATTTTTGTTGGATGAAGAGAACATTTGATCTCTTTTTAATATACTCGGGGCATTCGAGTCAAACCGGGACTCATGATGAAATTTCATGGTGAAATTGAAGGCATAAAACGCCCGATTCTTGAAAGCCGATGCATAATTTTTTGGCCGGTTGCAGAAGAGATGCATCTGTCTGTGGCAACTGTACACAAAGTCATTCACTAACACAACTTGCTCATTGCAGCAACTAGTCTGGGAGTTATTGCCGCATCCCCTGTATAGTCCTGACCTGGCTCCAAGCCATTTCCATTTTTTGATTGGAAAATTCAAGAGTTCCTGGGAGGCCCGAGGTTCCAGACGTGAAGCAGCCAGTCTGTCTGATCACGGCTCCGGCGTACTGAGAAAACTTTCTACCTTAATGGTATCCAAGCACTATTGACACACTGGGATAAGTGCATTCACATGGCAGAGCATTATATAGAGAAATAAAGGGAGTTTTTATTCTCATACTTGTGTGTTCTGTTCCTGACTCTGCACAATCAAAGGTCCCGGTTTGACTCGAACACCCC
Organism: Clarias fuscus; assembly: GCA_030347435.1. Lineage (NCBI taxonomy): Eukaryota > Metazoa > Chordata > Actinopteri > Siluriformes > Clariidae > Clarias > Clarias fuscus. The sequence goes on along the minus strand of CM059226.1, from coordinate 22,036,494 downwards.
TGGTACAAAGTAAACAATGACCATGTGATTTAAACATGTAAATTAAGTACAGTTGCATTGAGAATTTCGTTCTCTGTCTGAAAAAGGCTACGTTCTTAAAAAACGGACAAACAAACAGCAGCAGCAACAACAACAACAACAACAGTGGCTCCTTGGAAAGTGTAATGTTAGACTATTACTTTTAAAAGCGACCCATTATGCAAGATGGACTTTCGAGTGCATGTACAATAAACATAGATCTTGAACAAAACAGTTAGATTTTTCCGCACATTGTGACCTCATATAAGAAGAACCCCTCCCCCAGTTTTGATGCTCAGCTTTGCTGTTGGGCCATGGCGCATAAATTCTTTTGCATAAACACTGAAAAGGCTCGTTTGGAAGAGGAGTGTTTGAGATAAGGGGGAACAAATCAGACACACACATTTCGGGAACTCTGAGACCCATGTTAACTTGTTATAAAATTAGTACAATATGGGACCTTTAAATCTAGTTAACACTAGAGGTCTTATATTTATGTATAGCAACTCACATTATATACAGTATATATATATATATATATATGCCTTCCTTTTCTTCTCTTTTCAGCTGCTCCCGTTAGGGGTCATCACAGTGGACCATTTGTCTCCATCTAACTCTGTCTACCACATCTTCCCTTGTCACTCCAACCTCCTGCATGTCCTCCCTCACCACATCCATAAACCTCCTCTTGGTTGGGTCTTCCTGTTCCCCTCCTGCCTGGCAGCTCCATCTCTAACAATCTCTTATACCCGGTATACCTCTCGTCCCTCCTCTGCACATGTCCAAACCATCTTAATCTGTTGTCTATAACTTTGTCCCCACTGTCATACCTGTAATAACCCCTCTAATATACTGTACTCATTCATACTGTGTGTATGTATATATATATATATATATATCATTATATAACTTCATATATGCTTGAGTACATGTAAATTACCTTTTCGTATCATTTAAAGACGTAAACATTTGGCATTGTGGGTAGCATTTTCGCCTCACAGCTCCTGAATTTAGACGTTTCTGTTTGTTTCTGTCAGTGTGGAGTTTTATGTGTGCGTGTGGTTTTCTGTCCACGGTGCTCAGACGTACAGTACCATGATCCCGATCAGGACAAAGCGATTATTAACGATGAATGAATGAATGGATGAATGTCTTGCCATATCACTATAACTTAGGGTCAACTTCTCATCATCATCATCATCATCATCATCATCATCATCGTTTTGCTTGTATTTTGTACAGTATGTAGGTTTATCTGTAGAGCCAGCAGGAGGAGATTTTCTGGAGCAGGGACGAGGACACCATGGAACACAGCATGCTTATTGGGTCGAGGCGTCATACAGTAGACTGTAACGATCGGACCGGGGCTCTCAAGATGTTCCAGATTCCACGGCGACAACGAACTCCTCTGTGTGCGCGAGTTCCAGAGACCCGGCACGACCGACACACACACAGCCTGCCTCGCGGGCAGCCGCTGGAACTGATTAATGACAGTTTGCCCTCTTCTGCCCTTTTCTCTCTTTTCCTTCCACTTGAACATACTCTCTCTCTCTGTCTCTGTCTCTCACTCTCTCTTTCTTCATCTCAATTTCTCGCTTACCCTCTCATGTCTTCTAGAATACCCTTGACCTCCATTCTCTTCCTAGCAACAAGGGCGAATTCGACACGAACGGCTTGTTAAAGAAGTGAAAGAAGAAGAAGAAAAAAAAAAAAAAAGAATCAGACAGACAAGTCTCAGAGCTGCCATCCAGACCACGCTTCGCTCATGTGACATGTGAATCGCTGGAGAACCGAATCGCTGATCTGCCAGAGGCTTAGGAAGGGGTGTGTGTGTGTGTGTGTGTGTGTGTGTGTGTGCGCGCATGAGTGTTTGTGGGAAGTTTTGAGGCTTGTGGCTCGCCTTGAGTGATCAGTAATACTGATATGCTCTTTATCAGCTGCCTTCTTAATCGTCTGAGCCCTAAGCAGATAACGCTCCGAACTGAATTGGATTAAAATCATTTTGATGATCATTTTTTTTGTTTCAAACACTGTAGATATGTCGCCCTGAGAGTAACAAAGTGTTTTTATAACAGAGAGATTTTTTTTTTTAATCGTGGTGCCATTGCTCACTTTTCTTATAGGCAGACTTTCGATTGCCTTGGACGACAAGCAATTTTTGAAATGCATGATCAATGTGCATAGATATTGTTCAAATAGAAACCTGCTTAGACGGGATGAGGCATTTAGACAGAATCACAAGGGTGGTGCTGTATTACTGTACATGTGTCATGACATTCATGATCGATAAGGGATGAGACAGCATCGGAACGCTCGGAACTTTCAAACACCCCGTCTGTGTGTGCGCGCTCAGTTCTTACCTGCTGTGCCGTCGTGGATCCACAGGTGCGTCGAGTCTCAACAATCCGAGAAAATCTTCTCTGCCAAGTTCACGAACGGCATGAAGCGAGGCGAGCAAGGGAGCCCGAGTGCGGCCGGAATGTTCCAAATTCCTGCCTGAAATCCTAGAGCTCCAGAGTCCGTGGTCTGCTCTTCGGCGTGCACTTTTCCTCCCTGGCTCTGTTTGTCTCACGATCCCACCGGTTACAGTCCCGCGAAAGGCTGAGCGGAGCGCGGAGAGCTCACTTTGCGTGCCTGCGTTGAGGTCATGCTCAAACTATGCCTGCGCTGTGTTCTGCAAGCTCAGGAAAACCACATCCTCTGACATCTCTACCTCCTCTCTCCTGCTGCGCTGCTCACTCTCTCTCTCTCTCTCTCTCTCTCTCACACACACACACACACATTCACACACACACCCACATGCACACACATGCACGCTCGCTCTCCTTCGCTTGCTCGCTCTTAGATTGTCTGAGATGACAGACTGCGCTGACCCAGACGCTGCTCAGCCCCTCCACCCGCTCTCTTTCTCTCTTACTCTGGCCTCCTCCAGCAGCCGCTGCAGTTCCAGCCCACTGACTGAAGAATACATCTGAGGAGGAGGCACCGGGTGAGAGAGAGAGTGAGTGAGTGAGTGAGTAAGTGAGAGAGAGAGAGAGAGAGAGAGAGAGAACGGAGGGAGGAGATGGAGAAAATGGGAGACAGTGGGGAAATGCCTGAGAGTGGAGGGGAGCGAAATGAGGTGGGGATTTTAATGAGGAATTTGGGGAATTGCTTGAGTCCAAACCAATGGAAAAACACACACAAAAAGAAAGGACACCTGGAAGAGACAAAGCTGGGGCATTTGGTGGATATGGTCAATGGTTTGAGATCACACGCCAAGCTACAGTACAAGTTCTTGAGGCGTGCGAGCATGCATACCCTTAAAGGAGAAGTCTGTACACATCAACAAAGGCACGTTCACCGAGCGACCGGGACACTCCGAAGGCACAAGGGGGGGGGCGGGGGGGGGGGATGGGGGGGGTGCTTGCTTAGAGCGGCGCTGCTTTGGTAAAATGCATTTTTTATAAGCCTCACATGAGACCTCTTATACAGTATCTATTATTCAGATCAATCACTCGGAGAAGGAGGTCGTAACACACAGCTAATTGGTGTATTTGACCTGGATGTTGCCTTGTAGGTGGTTTAGGCTTGAAGCGACTCCTAGGTTATCCGCTCTGCTTTTTTTTTTATATGAATTATTCTAGAATTAGTTTTGTCCATTAGAAATCGAATCAAGGCTGTTAAACATGGAGTATCACAGGATGTCTGTCGTTGTTCCCAGTTCTATCCAAGTTTCCTATTTCCCCATGTGAGCGGGGCTTTCCTCGGGGTTTCCGGGTTTCCTCCCGTTCTCCAAAAACAACCTTGTGCGTAGTTTTAGCGACTCAAATTACCCCAAGGTTTGAACGTGTGTGTGAATGGTGCTGTGCAATGGACTGGCATCCCATTCAGGGAGTATTCTCCCCACACGCCCACTGTTTCCACATTATTCCCAGAAGAATATGAATATTGATTTTCTTGTAACTGTTCCAGCAAACTTTTCTTCATTTAATGATTGAAATAGTTTCGGAATTGTTTATTTCAGTAGGCAAACAATTTTTACATTATTTGATTATAAGTGTACGATCTTTATTTGTTTACCTTATGGATTATTTACCATTAAATATTTTTTTTAGGTTAATCCGGGAGTGATGTCATTGACAGTGGTCTGGTTCTCTCAGCCAGTGACTGGAGAAAGTCAGGTATGTTTCTGCTCGGCTCTGCATCGAACTTCAATCTAGTGGAGGTTTTGAGCTAGTATTAATCATAAAGGGGTTATGAAACCGATACTGAAACCTTTTCCATGTTAATGAGTGCTATTATATGATTTATTATTATTATTGTTTTTAATTTTTTTTTTTTTTGATGCATTAAATGTGAGAAACTTCTTTGAAAGTCAGAATGTATGTTTATAAACAAATCTGTGTATAAGAATCGCAGTTGCTGTTAAGGAGGACGAGGCTAATGCATTTTATTTCGCATCCTTCAGATGAATCATAGTGAATCTGAATGCGTGTGTGTTAATCGTCTGTCCTCTGTCAATAAACTGCAGACTCATCTCCTCAAAGAGCCTGGTGTCGGTAGTTTATTTGTGGTGCTGAGTGAAATCCGCTACAAGTAGATTCAGTGGCGGAGCTACTGGAACCGTAGTGGCACTACTTATTCTTGCGAAGATGAGTGGCGTTTGGAGTAGTTTGAAATACGCATTGTCTTAAAGGTCCTATACAGCGGTACCCCGCTCCACTAATTTTCGTCTTAAGAACCGAAATTTCGCAAGAAATTTGTCCCAGTATACAGGAGGAAGCATGCTGAAACGATCCGAACCGAACCCCGGCTAAGTTGCGCGTATGTCCGGGGGCCGTTTGAAATTCGTTTGTGTCAGTGGAAAGCCAAGCAAGTGAGTTTTTACGTATTTTTGGGGGACGGCAGCAAGAAGAAAACAGAGCCACGCTCTGTTTTGTTTTTAAAGCAGCTGGCGCCAAAAGGAATCATAAATGAATGTTAAGTGAGGTTTAATGTCTATTATTTTATATTTTATTTTATTTACATGTCTTTTCCAAATGTTTTGATTGTTTTTACTGTATGTGCAAAAAAAAATATAACTATAATATTGGAAATTGGTAATATTTTTGAGTGGCTGGAACGAATTACCTGTATTTACATTATTCCCGATGGGAACATGCGTTTCACAATACGTACTGTATTTCCACCCTCAGAACTCGTCTCAGGAACAGATTAATTTCAGATAAACAGATAAATTTCCATGCTGAGGTGCTGCTGTATTTTCCTCTCTTTTTCTTTCTTTACCAAGTTAACACAGCTCCCCTCAAAGTGAGGGTGTTAATGCACCGGTTGAAATATCTCTCAGATAATGCCTTCTTTTCCATTCCTCAAACTCCCTTCATTGTCTCTGTAAATGAGCGATTGCTGAGTCACACCCTCCCTGAGAACTAAGAGGAATAAGCTGGGGGAGGGGCTCTTCTGATGTGAGGTCACAATAGGTTAGGGGGAAATTTGGAAAGGTGGAGTAAATCGTGAAAAGTATATTCGAAAATCGAGAAAGGGGACAAGGAAGAAAGTATTGGTTGGGTTTCTTAAGGGTGATATTGCATCACAGTGCATACCAACCACCGGTAAACACCAAGAAGAAGAAGAAGAGAAAAATCGAATTGGCTTGTTTTGAATGAATGAGTGTGAGTGCCCAGCGATGGATTGGCACCCTGTCCATGGTGTACCCTGCCTTGTGCCCAAAGTTTCCTGGGATTGGCTGCAGGCTTCCTTGTATATAGGATAAGCAGAATAGAAGACGAATGAACGAATATCAGTATTTATCACATCATTGTTGTTATTACAATCTGAAAGAGAGAGAGAGAGAGAGAGAGAGCGGTTGTGTGGAAAAATGATGCTTAGGCAAAAAAACGTACAGTAGCTACCTGTTTGAATATATTTGTAGTCTATAATGCCTTTTTGGGATGCTGTAGCTTGATTTAGAGCGAGCCCAGAGGAAGGGGGATGTAAACTCTTTGGATAGTCGCAGCTTGACAAAAAGGAGAAATAATGCTCCTTAAAAAGACTCAGTGAGGTAACCACTTGTGAATGTATACATCCTTTTTTTGTTCAATTTTTACTGCATTAAAACTTTAACTTAAAATTTACTAAGTTGCACTTCATGTAATATAACAGAATGAAACCCATAAAAAAGATCTGGTCCAACCAATTGACCTTAATCCAACCAACTGGCCTAATCGTTTGATAAAGGTCCACTTGTGTGCAATCAGAGTGTCACATGATCCTTCACGTAATGTTGGCATAAATACACCAGTTCGGAAAGGGCACTGAATCAGTAACACTACGTATCTAGCAAGCAACATGAAAACCAATGAGCTCTGCAATTAAGGCAGAGACAATGGTGCGGAGAAGCATAAAGATCAGGGCTAGGGCGATATAAAAACCCAAACTTTGAACATTACATGGCCCACCTTTAGGTCCATGATAACAAAATGGAAAGTATTTGGCACCAGTACATACCTGACAAGACTAGGCAAAGAAGGTGTTACCAAAGATAACACTGAAGGAGCTGTGAAGATCCACAGTGGAGATGGGAGTATCTGTTCACACAACCACTTTAAGCCATAGCCAGGCCAAAATAAACCCACTGCTTTAATGAAAAAGAAAGAAAACGTGTTTGGAGTTTGCCTAACAGCATGTGGCAGACTCTGGCAACACACTGGAGAATGTTCTCTGATCAGATGAGACTAGAAGTGTGCATCTTGGCCATTATGTGAAACACTATGTGTGGCATAAACCCAACACTTCCCATCACTCCGAGAATACCATTCCTACTGTGAAGCAGGGTTGTGGCACCATCATGCTGTGGGGTTGCTTTTGTGTTTCAGCAGGGACTAGAAAACTGGTCAGGAATGAAGCAAAGGTGGATGACAGATTTTTGAAAGATAATGGCAGATTTTTGACAGTGTTGGAGGTTGACATTCCAGCAGGGCAATGATGCTTAACCTGGTAAAGCTACTGTACACTAGAGTGGTTTAAAAAAGTAAGAGAATGTCCTGGTCAAAGCCAAGAGCCCAATCCAGGTTACTGTAAACCAACACGACCCATCTATCTTGAAGGAGTTGAAACTGCTAAACAATTAATCTCTGGATTAATAAATATTTGTCTTATCTTATCTTATCTTATCTTAATAGAGATAGTTGTAATTGCAAAAGCTGCCTTGGGGGTTATACCTATGTGCATGACTTTTTGTTACAATAAAAAAAAAAAATACACTGATTAGCCATAACCATAAGGGCTCTTTTATGCACCCTAGTACCAAAGGGGCTCGCCGGGTCTGATCCCACAGAAAAGCCAATGCACTTAAAAGTGAGTTCTTAAAAGTGGTGGCCATGAGAGAAAGGCACCAGGACCCCCAGTGGACTACAGCCTGCCATGTATGAGGACCAGCAGGCAAAGAGCCCAAGACCATCAACCCAGTCTCCAAACTCCTTAGTTCCCAATCCGATTGAAGTATGCTCTGGACAAACAAATCTGATCTACGGTGGCCCCACCTTGCAACCTACAGCACCCAAAGCATCCTCTGCCAACGCCTCGGTGCCAGACACCAAAACACCACCCAGAGGTCTTGTGGAGTCATGCCCCCAATGAACCAGAGCTGCCTTGGTGGCGCACCCAACACAATGTTGGGCTTAATGTTTTGTGTTGAAATGTTATTGCTGAGTGTTGTATTTTGCACCTTTTATTTTTGCAACATCTATACCACTTAATCGTATATTCACGGTCACGGGAGGCCTGGAGCCTATCCCTGGAGACTAAGGGCACAAGGCAGGGTACACACTGGACAGGGTGCCAATCCATTGCAGGACAAACACATACACACACTCACACACTCTACGGCCACGGACACAGTCTTTGGACTGTGGGAGGAAACCGGAGTACCCGGAGGAAACCCACTAAGCACGGGGAGAACATGCAAACTCCATGCACACAGAGACGGGAATCAAACCTGCCGGGAATTAAACCCTGACCCTGGAGGTGCAAGGCGACAGTGCTAACCACTACACCACCGTGCCACCTCCAGATGGTACAAGCTTCCCAAATTTCATTTCAATTCCAGGTATTAATGCAACAAAACTATAGGGCATCAATACATTTGCAAGGCACTGTACACAGTAATTAACTATGCCACTGTTCCAACTCTAACTTGGATGATATTTGATTTAGTTCATGGTAAATAAATGATGACACAGTGGTATTAGTATACTGGACGGTATTTGTGTTCCTAATAAACACTACAAACACTACAGTTACGTTCCATCACCAGTAAATTAAACAGATGACGAACTGGCTCTAGCACGTGTCCTTTACTGCAGCCTGAGGATAACGAGAGGGTGATGATCTCCCAGAGAGTAATTACAGCTAATCATTCCACAATCCATCAAGTAGCAAAAAAAAAACATTTCTTGTTTTGCTAATTAAGGGTGAAAGCTTGCTAGCTTTTGTTTTAGCCTGTATGAATTGGTGTAAGTTATCATGTTATCTGGCCAAAGAAAAGGGGAAGCAGTAATGCTAGGCTGTTTTGCTAGTTATGATGCTAAATCAGATGGTAGAACATGGATAACCATAGGTATAGAACCATTATAACGGAACCTAAAAACACAAAACAAGTCAGTTTACATGCAATACCAGTTCAACAGTAGTTTTGATGATAGTTCCTGGTTCGTCCATGTTGGGTTTCTGGGGGTGTTTTGGCATTATGATTGGAGAAGCTGGTAAGGTCTTGGCCTGCTGATCCCCACTACCATCAAGTTGCCACTGGTGGGCCCTTGAGCAAAGCCCTTAACCCTCAACTGCTCAGATGTACTGTATGTCGCTCTGGATAAGGTTGTCTGCCAAATGCTGCAAATGTAACAAGTGACTTGAATAAAATGAAAACGCAACACCAAACCTGAATGAGAAAATCTCTTACACTGTTGAACTCCAGATTACACCATTGGCTATTACTGGGCACCATATTTAACTGGGAACAAATGACTGAGAAATGGAGTTGACTGCAAAAAAATATGGACTGATTCATGAAAAACAAAGTGGTTTTCTAAGGTGCACATGCAAGAAAGCCTGATGCCACACTGCCCCCTAGTGTCTGAAGTCTTGGAGTGTTTGAAGACCAGGTAATAGGAGAGTAGTTCTTCCAGCATAAAAGTGATATGCTGCAGACTGACAAACTGTTTAAAAAAGGTATAAAATAACCAGACAGACTCCAAAGGCAATATGACATTTGTGTCAGGAGCTTTTTTTACAAGAAATATGACACTAAAGCTATCTTTCATTTTCTTTTCAATTTCAACTCTAGACTGCATTTTTATGTATTCACTTAAGTAAAGGCACTTTTTCCTGGCAAGGATTATGGCAGATCTGGAGTCTATCCAAAGTGGGAAAAAATACACGAGCCATCACCATGCAGAAACGTTTATACTCACCAGTTGACTTTCAGGCTTGTTTCTGGGAGGTAGGAGGAACCTGGAGATCCTAGAGGAAACCATCTGGGCATGAGAAGAACAGATAAACCTGGTTGAACTGTTGAGTGGAGGTGTGAAGCAAGAACTCTACCAACTGTACCACAATTTATTTTATATGTTCCAATGCTGAGGGGAAAAAAAGCAGTTTCGATAATAATCAAGAGCTTTAGTTAACAGGAAGGGAACCTGGTGTGCTCATCCGCTCTTGTAGCCAATCTACCCTAAAGATTTATACGCATTCTGAGATGATTTTCTGCTCACCATGGTTGTCACAAATGATTGTTTGATTACAGGTTCTGTTAACTCGAACCTGGCTGTTCTCCACTGACCTCTCTCATTGACCCGGCATGTCCACCTGAAGAAGTGCTTTTGTTTTTTTTGTTTAAAAAGTAGTTTTTTTTAACCTGGTAGATGATTGACTGCTGATCGGAGGGTCCCTGGTTCGTGCCCCAGAACCACCATCTGCGCATTTGTGTTATTGAGCAAGGTCCTTCATCCTGAACTGCTCTGATACAACCTCTGCAAGTAACTGAAGGACATTTCTGCAGGATTTGGGAGTATTTGTTACCTGATGTGCACTGTTGATCTAACTTGTCAAGGAGGCTTAGTGGTTCGCGCCTTGCAACTCCAGGGTCCGGGTTCAGTTTTTGCCTTTGTGCATGGAATTCTCCCCGCATGCATGCTATCCCTGTGTAAAACTTTACGCCTTGGGTTAAAGCTATATCTTTAAGTTTTAAGACAGGAATGAGTAAAAAAAAAAAAGAGACAATGGTGAGAAAAAGGCAGTTTTAGCTGCTATAATGTATGTGGTGGTGGCACGGGATGCTTAGTGGTTAGCAATGTCGCCCTGTACCTCCAGGATTCAGGTTCGATTCCCGCCTTGGGATCTGCATGTTCTGTGCTTGGTGGGATTTCCTCCCACAGTTCAAAGACATGCAGATTACAAAATTTGTCTGTCTGCATGAATGTTGACCTACTATGGTCATCAAAATTGGAATAAGTACTAAGGTAATCACCACTGGTCTCAATGGTTCCTACATACATCCCATACTACAGAAGTTCCTACATATATGAAGTTTGGGAACACTCAAATTTCTTTGTTTCGGTTTTATTGATGTAGCAGCCTTGCACCACCTGGGTCCTGTTCGATTCCCGGCCAGGCTTGATTCCCGTCTCTTTGTGCATGGAGTTTGCATGTTCGCCCCGTGCTTGGTGGGTTTCCTCCGGGTACTCCGGTTTCCTCCCACAGTCCAAAGACATGCAGATTAGGCTAATTGTTGTTCCCAAATTGCCTGCAGTGTGTGAATGAGTGAGTGAGTGTATGTGTGTCTGTGCCCTGCGATGGATTGCCACCCTGTCCAGGGTGTACCCTGCCATGTGCCCTAAGCCTCATGGAATAGGCTCCAGCCCATCCAACCCACCCCCCAGATATAGAAGTAGCAGATACATCTCAGTATCAACTGTTCAAAGGAGATTCAGCATTGCTTTATAGTGTAGAAATAAATAAAAATCATGAATGACCATAGAGTAAGAAAAGTAAAGCTCAAATCAGTAAAGTGAGCTATAATAACCATTACTAACACAGTCTTCACATCTAATAAATGAGCATCTTGGCATGGCCTGTCAACCTTCTTCTATATCCAGTAGGTAAATGTCGTAGAATATAGATAAGGTGTGTAATCTATTTTTCATTTTCTGCAAACAAATCATTGTTATCTCATGAAATAAACTCTTTACTCTTTATAATCCGAACCAAGGTTAAACATGTTGCTAAGCTGTAATTATGTCCAGGATGCATCAAGGCTGAGGACGATTCCTCTAAGATCACGCCAGTTCTGCAGGTGATTTAAAGCCAGGATTAAAGGTTTACCTTGAAAAGCAAACATAAAGCTTCAGTGGAACCAAAAGACAGAATGTCAATTCATATGATAATTGTAAGATTAGAGGGATTGGTTGCTGTCTGTAATATTAGTATATCTGTGCACAAGCGAATTACTTTCTTCCTTTCTTGTCATTGTGATCAGTTCGGTTCCTGAATTGATTTCACTAAACTCGGTGACAGAACGTGTAATCGACTGTAAAACTGCCCCTGTGGCTTCTGTCAGATGGTGCATTGATTTACACACAGACACAGAGAGGATTTGGCGAATAGAAAATGAATGGCGTGTTATTAAAAGATAAAACATTCAGGAGATGAGAGGATCTGGAATCCTTTTTTATAATAAATATCGGCACTACGAATAGAATGTTGACTTTGTGCCGCAGGCAGGGTGTTTATGAAAGGAGATATATACGGTATGTTCGCAAACAAAAAACCGAATGTAGAGAAAATCGAATAACTGTACAGGAACACAGAACATGGAGTAAACACCATGGGTGTGCTGTTGAGCGAAACAAAGAGACGTTGGTGGAAAAAACAACCGTGTTAACAAATAGTAAGAGGAATTTACATGTTTTTTTATTATTTATTTTTATTTAATTTTCCATTATTCCAATATTAAATGCATGTATAAATGGATAATGTTTGAAATGGTATTTAATTCATAAAAAATATAATTTTCAAGGAAAAATATAATAATAATAATAATAATAATAATAATAATAATAATAATAATAATAATAATTATTATTATTATTATTATTATAGAAAAATAATAAATGCGAATACTCCAGATAATTGTACCACTCGAGGGCCTGGGGTTAATTATTTTTGGTCTTCCTAATTTTTCTGTCAGGATTAGTAGAGGTTTCCACGCTGTTCAGTATGATGTGTTTCAATTCCTGATTGTTTTTCAACTTTTTTTTCATAGTGCACAGAAGAGCAAGTTGAAAGTTTTGATACATGCTTCGTGGAGGGTTTTGAGGAAAAGACAGCCATCTAGGCTAAATTGTAAAAACAGTCATTTTTGGAAACCGTCAAATCCTTAGAAAAGTAATGGCACCCCATTGCAGGTTGGGAGCACCATATTCACCAGTATGACCTGGATTAAATGTTTCAATCTTTTGGGCTTAAAAAGTGCAATAATAATAATAGTAAGGCTTAAGCTTAGGTGAAAAGATTTAAAATGGTCTTTTTACTACAGAATATTCTTTCATGCAACTTGTAAGTGGCAAAAGTCTGGGGTATGTATTGTAATGGGTTAGACACGGTTCCCAGAGACAAACTACAAATCAGCAGGGCTGAGCTTTAGAAAGGAGAGGCTGATTTTTCTTCTTTGTCCTGTGTGCTTCAATGGGAAGCAGGTTCTCCATGGTGCACATGCATTTCTGACCTATTATCTGCAATATACTGTACCTTTATTTTTTTTTTTTATCATTGGCTGGAACATTAGCTACTCCACAATCTCCTTTTCCCTCGCCTAATGTAACCGAAACAATCGCATTACATAATAAATACACTCTTTGCACTTGCAGTACCCTTTCCCATTGTTTGCAGAAATTGATTCAAATAAGATCTTGGCATTCACAGACTGATTTGAAACTAGCCAAATTGCTAAAAAGAGCTTAATGTTCCATAACTCAGTCTTAAGTGGAAAAAGGAAGCATTTAAGCTAAAGCAAATCATAAAAGAGATGGAAAAAAAAAAAAAAAAAACCTGAAACAGACTGGAAAAAGGAAAACAACACTGTTGAGACAATCATGGTATACGTAGGTGTCAACAGTGATCAGAGAGCATGACCATGGGGCAGGATCTGGAGCAAGACAAGGAAAACAAAGAAAGGCCAATACGTCAACATGATCCTGTGTATTTAGAAGTTCATGCGCCAGTACTGAAACATGTAAATTTTCTAAACGTATTTTTCAATGGATTAATTCGTGATCTTGGTCATGAACAAATACATCTGCAAACAACCGCTCTATTCTATTATCCTACATCAGCGCCAGTACGTCCTGACTGAGTGATCTAAGACTGAGACCATGCATTTAACCTTGGATTAAGGATTCAACTCAATTAGGTCATAGATTTCACCTTGTTTTTGTAACCATGTGGTGCTACAATGTTTATGAAGCTAACAATGCACACATCTCTCGTCAGAAAAGCAAGACCAGATCTTAAGATACTTGCCTCACACAACATCGCTCATTCACCTTTCCACTGATTTGTGCATTTTCAGTAGATCCTTGAATCTGGACCGACTCTGGAATGTTTGGCATAAAATTGGAAATACATATAATATGGTGCTATGTACATGCACTACTTCAACCATGGGGCAGGTAATACTGGCAAGTTTTTGGAAGGAGGGGGGAAAAAACCGGAGGACCCTAAGGAAACATATGCTAAGACGGCAGCATGTACAGAAACTTCAGGTAGACAGTAACCCGAGTTTAGGATCAAACATATTGGTGGCACGGCAGCTTGCTGGGTAGCAATATCGCCTCGTACCTCCAGGATCCGGGTTCAATTACCGCCTGCCTCAGGGTCTGTGTGCATAAAGTTTGCACGTTCTCCCCGTGCTTGGTGGGTTTCCTCCGGGTACTCCGGTTTCCTCCCCCAGTCCAAAGACATGCAGATTAGGCTAATTGGTGTTGCCCATAGTGTGTGAATGCATGTATTAATGTTGATCAGAGGTCCTACTACAGTCGTAAAAAGGTGAAAATAAATACAATGATCACCACTGATTCACGGTCCCTAGTTGGACTAGAAGGATGGATGGATGGATGGATGGACATTGAAACATGGAGATGCTTGGCTTTTAGATGTTTTGAGATCACGCTCTAGATCAAGCCTCACCAGATGTCTTTCTGAGTCTTTGTCCAAAGTTTCCTTAAATAAACACATAACCACGGCAATGTCACTATATTAAAACATCTGATAAGGTAGCTATTTACATTCTATTAAGTATCCTATATATCATTATGTAAATATGTAACTAAGATACAGCCGAGTCACATGTATTTGCACATGAAACTGTTAGGAAAGCACTCACATTTTTCTTTCTAACGCTTGTTTTCGTGAAGGTGGAATTAACACCAACTGAAAGGGCTATGTAACATTTACTGCTCCATGTAGGACAAAATGCACACATGCAGTACCAAATGAGGCAGAACGTGTCATGAATGCAAAGTCTGTCATCGTACCGCTTGTTTGTTATGGTAAAGATAAACACGCATTAGAGCAGGTTTTACTCACCCATGCAGAAATGTGTGCAATATGCGCAGCATGAATGCAAAGTCCTTCATTTATTATGTTCGGCCTTTGGGTGTAACCCCTTGCCTTATCTTTCCCTCTCTATCTCCAATACCTGTCAAGTTTGACAATGGGGGCCCTATTGTTCACTGCTGTATGACGCTTCTGTCATTGTCTCTTGGCAGGGCTGGGGTTTTTTTAAAATTATTTATTTATTTATTTTTAACTGTGAGAAAGACCTGCCTTCCCATAGGTTTCGCCACCATCTGTCCCTGTCTGCTGTCTCCTAACACCAACTGGTTCTGGTAGTGTTATAATATCTAAAGTCACCCTTGGCACAGTCCTTTCATTACTTGTGAGATCGGCAGCTCATGGGTGTCCATTCTGCTTACATGAACCAGTTATTGCAAATGGTTGCCAAACAGCATGGTCTCAATTCTGTTGGACTTATAGTATGAAGCACCTCAGTGTTTGTGACATGGTGACAAACCTAATGTGTAAACCCCTTCTGAGAGACTGCTGTCCAATCATCTCAAGCCTATACAGTAGATGTGAGTGTAGAGGTGATTATGCTGTACAGTACCCGCTGTCCTGCTGCCACCTAGTAAGCTTCAGTGACCGGATGTTTTGTGTATTAGAGATTTTCCCTCTGATTTTAGGATTCAAGGTGGGATCTTCTGTCACCATACCACCCAAATAGGTGAATAAGTGGATAAGTGTTTCAGCTCATTATTAAACATCGTTTTAAACCAGAGCTTCAGTTTTAAACTTGCTAGAGCTTGGTTCCCAGCGATTGCATGATTTAGAGATGATGTGTCTTTTTTTTTTTTTTTTTTTGTAGCTGGTCTGCCTTGTTATCTACTTGATCTATCATTGTCTTGCTCTTCCGTCATCGAGTGTTAAACAAATTGCCATCCTGCTTATAGCGTATCTTTACTCCGAAGTGAGGCATGTCCCTGAAGGCTTGACGCAGAGTGAAGACTAAGAACAAGAAAAATTAAGGTCTGCTTTGCAACTGCACCGAATCCCCTGCCATCAATTCTGATAATCGCCAGCTGAAACCCATGCACATCTTCACCCACGGGTGGTGTGATGACAGAGGATGCCACCTTGAATCTTAAAATCAGAGGGAAAATCTCATACTGCTGCAACTAGGATGCAATCCTGCTGTAGTCTGTCTGTCATTTTAAATGCCTCAGTGAGATGATGGAAATCGGCGCATATGGCAATGTGGAACATGCCAATATGGAAACTTAGGATGATGTTCATGACCTTGGGCGGATTGACACTTTTGAGCAGGAGGCCCCACATGACTTCCCTCTTGATACAAATGGAAAGTTGTTGTTGTTCTTAGATCTTCTTTAGAAACTGCCTCAGAAACTGCCCAGGGCCTCCAGGAGGTAGTTTTTGTTCCAAGAATGGATCCTATCGAGAATGAGCCTTCCTCACCATGGCTAGCAAAACGATTCTACTTATGAACTGACATTTTTATAATGTAAAAGATTACAAGGATAAGGATTGCGATTCTATTCGAAGCCTTGAGGTAGTCTTTTTTCCATTCTGTGGAAATTAGCAATCAAGAGAGACTCATTATTGGCTATGAGGACTTCATGGGGGATGTACTGTATAATTTTGCTACTGTATGTTTTTGACGAGATCTTTCAAGGCCTTTGCAAGTTCTCCAGAGCAACTGACTTCTTCATGGGGGTATTTTATCCGAAACAGACGAGTTGGCCCTCAGTTTGGTTCCTCAGTTTGTAAGTGTGATTTACAATAAGAGGAATGGTTACAACTTCAACCTTAGGTTAGTCACTGTCTCAAGCAAATTTAGAAACTTGTAATCTTGGCTTTTAAGTACTTCTTCTTCCGGGACCATGTTTTTCGTGGGCTGGGACAGCTTAGTGTTTGAGATCTTGGACTAATCATCAACAGGACAAGGGTTCAAACCCCAACAATAGCTTTCAGCTATCGACATGGTTAAATTTCACGTTACATGGTGCTTGCTTGATCTGGATGAAGGCTGCTTCTATGCATGCTTCTGGCAGCGCTAGAGTAGAGCCCTACGAGTTGCATATTGGTGTGAAATTTCAAAAATAACCATGATTCAACTGACAACAGAGGCTTCTAGAGATGGCATGTGCAGCTCTGTTGTACCCTAAGGGGAACATGTTCAGCACAGTATCGGACATGGGCTAATGAAGGATGGGTGATGGTAACTAAGAAAAACTGGGAACATTATCTGCCCAGGTACTGTGCGACACAGTCAGTGTCGGGCAGTTATCTTGAATCAGTCTTACATAGAGAGGGGTCATGGACCTTGTTTGACATTGGGGTGTGTAAGGGGAAACATAATTTGCTGCATTTTAATATTATTGATCACCATACTTTTGTATTATGTAGCAGTTTAACATGCTCTATTAAGCGTCTGGCAGATGTACAAGTTTCTTTTTGTGTGTGTATATGCATGCGTTCAAGAGCACTGTGACCGCAGCCCTACTGTAGATAAAAAGAACGTTGTGTACAGTGAGCCACAAACGTATCTCGAAAAACGAGAACAAACTGTTTTAGGAGGATTTCAATAAACATACCTAGCACTGTGCACACACATATGGTACAGTACAGTAGCACGCACCTTTCTTCGGTCCATTCTTCCTGTAAATAATGACGTAAATGTAATCGAACTAACTGCGTCTGTGTCACGCGAATTGATCCTCTCCAGAAGGAAAATAAACTTTGTTGCTTGCTATTGACTCCTGGTCTGTTTATTGATTACCAAGATACTTGTACAGGGTGGAGACTTTGAAACAACACCCAACCCCCAACCTGGAGGACTATGTGTCGATTTCCATCTGGCCTCTACCCTGGAACCTATCGGACATTTTGAACCTCCTTGGGCGCCAAAGTCTGATTTATGCTTCTTTATTAAGCAGTCGCCCACAGGTATCCTGAAGCTGTGTACCCTTCCCAGAAGTGTAACTACACTACCCGTCAAAAGTTTGGACACACCTTCTAATTCCATGATTTCTTTTTTCTCCAGGTTTCCTATTTATTTCCACGCTGTAGACATTAAAAATATACAATAATCTCAATAACTGAACAGTTGATATTGAGTTGTGTCTGCTACTTTTGCTCTGTAAAGCCTTCATGTTGGCTCTAACCTGAGGTGCTGTTTGTTCATTTGTGATTTTTGAGGTTGGTAACCCTAAAATGACTTCTCCTCTGCAAGTTTTGGTCTTTCTTTCCTAGAATGGTCTTCGAATATAGAAAATAAATCAGAAAACAAAACAAAAAAAAAAGGTTGAATTAGAAGGTGTCCAGACTTTTGTCTGATACTGTACATGTCACTGCAACGCAAACTGCAACTATTGTGATTGGTTCACCTGGTAGCATTGCATTTCCAGCTTCTTCTTCTTCTTCTCCTATGCTTCCAATTTTGAATTGAGTTGAGAGTCGTACTGACCATTTCCTTCAATGTGTTCTCTCTTTTCTGACTTGCAGTATTTTCAGTAACAGTACCGGTTGCGTGTCATTTAGTAGCTCCAACTGCAGCCAGATTCACTCCATTCCATTCACCATTGTGTGTACTGTAGCATACCAAAGCCAATTACCAGAAAGTGGTGACAAGACTCAGCACAGTGGAATAGAAACCCGACGTTGACTAGTGTTTTGGTGGTGTAATTGCAGAGCACACAGACACACCAGCGCACAAGTATAAAAGTTCACAACACTCTACTGTAGGTCATCGGCATAGCCTGGGTTATAGGCTCTACATGGACTCGATACAAACTTAAGACCCTGTTGAGGTGTTGAGGTTGGACTACTGACCGAAAGGTCTCAGGTTCAAACCCCACCACTTAGTTGTCACTGTTGGGCCCTTAAGCAAGGGCCCTTAATCCTAAATTGCTCTGATGTTTAATGAGATAGTAGATCTAGATAAGGGGGATCTGCCAAATGCCATATATGTGAATAAAGAACCAAAAAGGATCTTAGAATAGAACCTTTTTGGTAACGCTGGTTGTGTAACACACATAATGTTGCCATGGTAGCTTTTTTGCTGTTCTTTTTTTATATAAACAACATCATTATTTCAACATCAGTAATGCCTTTATCCTGGTAATATTTGCAACACTGTGTCAACCCCAGGGGTGGCTAATGGACCTATTGGGAAGTTTTTGGGGAGGAAGAAATTAACTGGCGGACCATGAGGAGGCTCATGCAAAGACAGCAACATGTGTAGAAACTTCATGCTTCATGAGAGTAACCTCATCTCAGGCTCAAAACCCTCTTATACTGTATTGATTTGCAAAGTCCCGGCAACAGCAACAGTATTTTTTTTTTTTAATTGTTGAAAGTTGAAACACATTTTCAGGCAAGCATTTCAGCTTTTTGGAAAATGTTTTAAAATTGAAAAAAAAGAAAAAAAAGAAATGTGATTCAGGTTGTCCAAGATGGCAAGCGATTCACAGTGGCAAGAAAATGTATGTGAACCTTTTGGAATTTCATGGTTTTCTGCATTAATTTGTCATACAATGTGATCTGATCTTCATCTATGTCAAGGGTATTGACAAATTTAATGTGCCTAAGATATAGATTTTTTTTTTTAAATCTGATTTTTCATGTTTTTATTGAACACACACATTTAACATTCAAAGTCAACCCTTGTGATCAATAACTGGTTGACTAACGCCCCGGGAGCGATAACCTCACCCAGGTGCTCCCTGTAGCTGTGGATCAGACCTGCACATTGTTCAAGGAACTTTAGCACATTCTTCTTGGCAGAACTACTTTAGCACTGTCATATTCTTTGTATTGCTCTCTTCAAATCGTTCCATAGCATCTCTATTGGACTGGGGTCTGTGGTTGGACTTGGCCACTCCAAAAAGGCTGATTTTGTTTTTCTGAAGCCATTCTGTTATTTTGGGTCATTGTCCTGTTGCCCAATTCATGTTTCCTCTACCATACTGCAGTGCCCCTCCCCTCCCCCCCCCCCCTTTTTTTTTTACATCAGATGTACTGTAGTGCTGCGTATTCTTTCCAAACAGTTCAATCTTAGTTTCATCAGTGGACAGAACATTTTTTTTCATCACCACTGTGGAGTGTCAATGTGCTCTTTTGCAAAGTTCGGGCATGCACCAATGTTTTTTTTTTTTTAGTAAGCAGCCGCTTCCTTCATGGTGTCCTTCCATAGACATCCTGCTGGTTCAATGTTTTACGTGCTGCAGACTCATGAACACAGACGTTACCCAGTTTCGATGATGCCTTCGAATCTTTGCCTGTCACTCAGTCAAAGTAGGTCTAGTCCACACCTCTGAACAAGACTCAGGTATGCTAACACCTGACTCCAATTAGCATTTTAAAGGACATTAACACAGGGATTCAGATACTTTTTAACCACTAGCACTATGAGGTTCTTTTGCTTGTTCCCAATAAAGACATGAAATATATGATTTCTCTGTGTTATTATTTAATAATTGTATATTTTATATAGATAAAGATCAGATCGCATATCATTTCTTGCCACTGCATATTAAGTATCTATGGTGTGTTAAGTATTGCATATCTCGATATCTAAATTTGTAACCGAGATACGGCTGAGTCGAATGTGTTTGCTTGGTCCATTAAACAGATTTGAAAGCACTCACATTTTTTTCATCAAAGTGTCATTTAAACCAAAGATTCAACATGCATTATGCAAGATTTACTGCTCCATTTAGGAAAAAGAATGTACACATTTATGTAAAATGTGGGACTAATACAAAGCATTATGGCAGGTTTACAGACCTGTGCAGAAATATGTACAGTTTGTGCATGGTGTGAATGCAAAGTCCGTCATTAATCATGCTGAGCATTTGGGTGTAACCTGCTGCCATATTGCCCAGTGCATTTGTTAGTTCTTTATCAGCATAATCCACCTATTTTAACTTAGTTAATACATAGGGTTGGTTTCACTCCCTTAAAGTATTTGCTAATTTTTTTGCTTGCTGTTTGCCAACTGGGGCCACATGGCTTTGTTCTGCGGAGGGTGGGTCATTGGAATGTCATGTAAGTGTATCAAGTATGTGTGTTTCGTCTGTGACGCTGATCGTATAAAAAGCAGCTCAGATTGCACAGGCTGCAAAACCCTGGTGCATCTCGTTTCAGCGGGCACTCGTATTCCTTAGACCTGAGTAAGTTATGATTTTAATATTCTGAATAATTACATTCAACCTTATCGATATCTTACATGTCAAAAAGGATTATTTTAGCAACACAACATCTGCTACTATTTAAGGTCAGAATTTGATAACGCTAATGCTTTCTGGTAGATGATCAGCGTAGCGTAATAATATTTTAACGTAACCTTGAGTGAAAAAGTGAAATATTTATTCGCGGCTATATTTTTTATTGAATGTTTTTCACATTTACATTTTGCCTATTATCTGTGAGTCTAAGAACTTAGAAAAGACATATAACAACATTTAAAACAAGTAGAAACATGTCGAATTGTTTTGCAATGAAAAATACATTTTTTTTTTTTTTCCATTCAAATATTCATGATCAGTTCATACATTTCTATAAGTTTCACTTTTCATTGACTTCATTTTTAGGTTGTGGAAAGTTTTATATATAGAATATAGAATTATAGAATATAGAAATCGAAAATGTAGTATTTAAATCAAAACAGGTTAACTTTAAAGTAACTTTAACCTAAATTTGCAAATTCAAAATGCAAATGTATAAATCACGGTTTATATAAATATTTCCCTGTCACCCCATTTATTACCCATATTAACTTATACTGTATATAATAACTCTATATTTTATATGTATCTACTATTTGTACCCTCTGTATTGTTTAATAACTTTACAATTGATACTTTTCGTACAGTCCAGTTATGAAGGGTGTCAAACCAGAGAATAACAGAACACAGTTATGAGAGTAAAAACTCCCTTTATTTCTCTATATAATCCACTACTACACTAATGCACTTATCCCAGTGTTTCACTAGTGCTTGGACACCATTAATGTGGAACGTTTTCTCACTATGCTGGAGCTTTGATTAGCATGCTGTCTGCTTCATGTCTGAAACGCTGGCCTCCCAGGAACTCCTTAATTGGCCCCAACATGTGGAAATGGCTTGGAGTGAGGTCAGGACTGCAGGGGGTTGTGGCAATAGCCGAGCTACTGTACTGTAATGTGCACATGGTATTGGGGAATGATTGCGTGTACAGTTGAACGTAGCACTTAAAGCAGTAACATTATAGTGTTATAGTTTAAATTAAGCAAATTAAAGTTAAGAACGCGTAACAGTCCCTGTACTGTAAGTCATTCGATACTCCCACCATCTGATATAAATCCACATTTATTTACTACATATACGTATATTCAATTGCTATCACAAATGGTTGCAGTTAAATTAAATATGAAACTTCAAATGTAGTTAATGATGTGGTTTTAACTAAAGTTAGTAGTGGTTTAGTGGTTAGCATTGTTGCCTCACACCTCCAGGGTCAAGGGTTCGATTCCTGCCTCGGGTCTGTGTGAGTAGAGTTTGCATGTTTTCCCCGTGATTGGTGGGTTTCCTCAGGGTGCTCTGGTTTCCTCCCACAGTCCAAAGTCATGCAGATTCGGTTAATTAGCATTTCCAAGGTGCCTGTAATGTGTGTGTTTGTGTGTACATTACCATCTTTAAATTTCCACACAAGCTACTGCCAGTATGTAATACAGTTTAGGAGTATTGGGCATTACATCTCATGCTGCTGTTGCATACTGTATATCACATAATAAAAGTAATTTTCATATTTATCCTCTCCTGGGGTTTGTTTGTAGAACTAAGACCTTTGGAAGAATGTTTCTTTGGAGTCTTTGTGCGCTCACTCTCTTACATATGAGCTCAACCTGCAGTGTGGTGAGTAGATATGAACACATGGAGACTTGATATCTTGAAAATGTTGCAAGTGAGAAAAAAAAAAACGAGGTAGTCATTCAAACTATACCGCACTACTGTGAATCTGTTAATATT
This sequence comes from Clarias fuscus, assembly GCA_030347435.1. Taxonomy (NCBI): domain Eukaryota; kingdom Metazoa; phylum Chordata; class Actinopteri; order Siluriformes; family Clariidae; genus Clarias; species Clarias fuscus. The sequence goes on along the minus strand of CM059226.1, from coordinate 22,013,854 downwards.
ACATAATATAGTTTTAAATGTATTGTTTTTTACAGCAGATTCCACATCAAAAATCAAATGGTGTATACCAAAACCAAATGAAACCAGCATGAAACAATATATACTGTAGATAATAAATCTATTAAGCTGGCGTGTCTGTACATTGATGATATTAGCATAAAAATGTTTTTTTTTGGGGGGGGGGGGGGGGCGGTGGATGTAGGTTAAGTAATAGAACACATCAAAATATTTTTTGGGATTTTTGTATATTTGTTTGTGCATGCATCACGTAAAAACTACTAAACAAATTTAAATGGGGGGCTTGACGTAATATATACAGTAGCTTGAGGTAACATATAGGCTTTGTTTCATCACAATCGGCCCATGGAAAGAGAAGATATGCTACTTTGAAAGAAAATGCCCTTATATCATAAAAAAAAAATAAACCTTGAAAACACCATTAGTTCACCTCAAAATTCAACAGATGATAAAAATAAAAAAAATTTAATATATAAATATATATAAACTAAAATTATATTTCACGCAAACGAAGAGTCGTGGGCACATCTAGTGTGTGTGTATATATATATATATATATATAGATATATATACAGTCGTGGCCAAAAGGTTTGAGAATTACATAAATATTGGAAATTGGAAAAGTTGCTGCTTAAGTTTTTATAATAGCAATTTGCATATACTCCAGAATGTTATGAAGAGTGATCAGATGAATTGCATAGTCCTTCTTTGCCATGAAAATTAACTTAGTCCCGAAAAAAAAAACTATCCACTGCATTTCATTGCTGTCATTAAAGGACCTGCTGAGATCATTTCAGTAATCGTCTTGTTAACTCTGGTGAGAATGTTGACGAGCACAAGGCTGGAGATCATTATGTCAGGCTGATTGGGTTAGAATGGCAGACTTGACATGTTAAAAGGAGGGTGATGCTTGAAATCATTGTTGTTTCATTGTTAACCATGGTGACCTACAAAGAAACGCGTGCAGCCATCATTGCGTTGCATAAAAATGGCTTCACAGGCAAGGATATTGTGGCTACTAAGATTGCACCTAAATCAACAATTTATAGGATCATCAAGAACTTCAACTTTGAAAGAGGTTCAATTCTTGTTAAGAAGGCTTCAGGGCGTCCAAGAAAGTCCAGCAAGCGCCAGGATCGTCTCCTAAAGAGGATTCAGCTGCGGGATCGGAGTGCCACCAGTGCAGAGCTGCTCAGGAATGGCAGCAGTCAGGTGTGAGCGCATCTGCACGCACAGTGAGGCCAAGACTTTTGGAAGATGGCCTGGTGTCAACAAGGGAAGCAAAGAAGCCACTTCTCTCCAAAAAAAAACATCAGGGACAGATTGATCTTCTGCAAAAAGTATGGCGAATGGACTGCTGAGGACTGCGGCAAAGTCATATTCTCGGATGAAGCCTCTTTCCGATTGTTTGGGGCATCTGGAAAAAGGCTTGTCCGGAGAAGAAAAGGTGAGCGCTACCATCAGTCCTGTGTCATGCCAACAGTAAAGCATCCTGAGACCATTCATGTGTGGGGTTGCTTCTCATCCAAGGGAGTGGGCTCACTCACAATTTTGTCCAAAAACACAGCCATGAATAAAGAATGATACCAAAACACCCTCCAACAGCAACTTCTTCCAACAATCCAACAACAGTTTGGTGAAGAACAATGCATTTTCCAGCATGATGGAGCACCGTGCCATAAGGCAAAAAGTGATAACTAAGTGGCTCGGGGACCAAAACGTTGAAATTTTGTGTCCATGGCCTGGAAACTCCACAGATCTTAATCCCATTGGATTAAACTTGTGTTCAATCCTCAAGAGGCGGGTGGACAAACAAAAACCACTAATTCGGACAAACTCCAAGAAGTGATTATGAAAGAATGGGTTGCTATCAGTCAGGATTTGGCCCAGAAGTTGATTGAGAGCAGCCCAGTCGAATTGCAGAGGTCCTGAAAAAGAAGCGCCAACACTGCAAACACTGACTCTTTGCATAAATGTCATGTAATTGTCGATAAAAGCCTTTGAAACGTATGAAGTGCTTGTAATTATATTTCAGTACATCACAGAAACAACTGAAACAAAGATCTAAAAGCAGTTTAGCAGCAAACTTTGTGAAAACTAATATTTGTTGTCATTCTCAAAACTTTTGGCCATGACTGTATATATACATGTGTGTGTGTGTGTGTGTGTGTAGTGTGTGTGTGTGAGTGTATAGTAATATGTATAAGATTATACTGTAATAGTATATGTAACTCTCTCTCTCTCTCTCTCTCTCTCTGTAACTCATCGTCTCATGGCCTCAACAGTCAGGTAAGCCCTAGTCCTACTAAAGTTACAACCACTTACATGACTGTGTATACCAATTAATCTTTGTATAACTAAATCACAGTCATATTTTTTACCCAACAATTTAATCAAATTGTGCATTTTTTATTTCATTTATAATTTGTTAGATTTTCCTATTTGAACAGTTAACGAATTTGTGTTGCTTGTAAAGTACTTGCACCCGAATCAAGCCCCGTCTGACCTTTTTGTCTCTTTGTCTCTTACAGATCAGATCTGTCCAAGCCTGCAGTCAGTGCAGAATGAAATAGTCAACATTCACAACACGTTTCGGCGAGCAGTCGTTCCAACTGCCAGCAACATGCTTAAGATGGTAAAGCGAACCTTTTATAAGCTTTAGCAGTTGATTTAACACAGTGAAGTAAATTTGCGCCAAAAAAAAATGCCCCATTACACCACCACCTGGTGGGCTGAGTTCTTAAACGTAATCTTATGTTCTTAAACCTATAATTTATATACTTCAACTTTTAAGTCAGTGTGCCAAAAGTCACCGTCCCAGGTAAGGTACTGGACATCAGGAGCCGTGCAATTGGTGCTCTTCTGACCAGGTAGAACTTAGAGCGAACGTGAAATTCGCCATGAAACTGGGCAAATCTGCCACAAAGACGTTTGACATGCTTCGTCACGTTTACAGAGATGCTGCGTCATTTGAGGTGTTTTGAATGAATGGCACTGGCATGCGCACTTCAAGAGTGGAAGAATGTCACTGGAAGACGGCGAGAGATCGGGAAGCCCTTCAGATCAGGAATCGCTGCCGAGTTCGTCCCCAGGCTGCTGACCCAGGAGCAGATTAACATTGTGTCGAAGTCTGCCAATAACTCCGTCAGCATGCCATGGACGACCCATCCTTCATGTCGAGGATCATTAGTATTGACGGAACTTGGGTACGATCCTGAGACAAAGTAACGGTCTTCACAGTGGATTAGCCCACAAATCTCCATGACCGGAAAAGGCGAGACATGTCTGCAGCTCGACCGAGATCATACTCATCATCGTCTTCAACATCTGGGGCATTGAGCTTTGAGAATTCATCCCCAGGAAATAGACCGTCAATAGCGAATTCTACAGCCAGCTTTTAAGACTTCTGAGGGAGCATATACCTACGGCGGAAAAACAGACCTACAGTAATATCGAAAGTTTTTGATACCAACTCATACTCAACCTGAATGTCCTTTAATTAACTATATTTGTTTGGTGTTTAATAATCTCAGAATACTGGTATGCTGGTATGATATCATATACAGTATAAGAGGAACCAGAATCAAATTGAACCTTCTGGATCAGACTGGATAGCAGGTACACACGTGGACAAAATTGTTGGTACCCTTCGGTCAATGAAAGAAAAACTCACAATGGTCACATAAATAACTTTAATCTGACAAAAGTAATAATAAAAAAAAAAGTCTATGAATGTTAACCAATGAAAGTCAGACATTGCTTTTCAACCATGCTTCAATGGAATTATTTAAAAAAATAAACTCATGGAACAGGCCTGGACAAAAATGATGGTACCCCTAGAAAATACTGAAAATAATGTGACCAAAGGGACATGTTAATTCAAGGTGTGTCCACTAATTAGCATCACAGGTGTCTACAATCTTGTAATCAGTCAGTGGGCCTATATATAGGGCTCCAGGTAGTCACTGTGTTGTTTGGTGACATGGTATGTACCACACTCAACATGGACCAGAGGACGCGAAGGAAAGAGTTGTCTCAGGAGATTCGAAAGAAAATTATAGACAAGCATGTTAAAGGTAAAGGCTATAAGACCATTTCCAAGCAGCTAGATGTTCCTGTGACTACAGTTGCACATATTATTCAGAAATTTAAGATCCATGGGACTGTAGCCAACCTCCCTGGACGTGGCCGCAGGAGGAAAATTGATGACAAATCAAAGAGACGGATAATCCGAATGGTAACAAAAGAGCCCAGAAAGACTTCTAAAGAGATCCAAGGTGAACTTCATGCTCAAGGAACATCAGTGTCGGATCGCACCATCCGTCGTTGTTTGAGCCAAAGTGGACTACATGGGAGACGACCAAGGAGGACACCATTGTTGAGAACAAATCATAAAAAAGCCAGACTGGAATATGCCAAACTACATGTTGACAAGCCACAAAAGCTTCTGGGAGAATGTCCTATGGACAGATGAGACAAAAATGGAACTTTCTGCCAAGGCACATCAGCTCTATGTTCACAGATGGAAAAATGAAGGCATATCAAGAAAAGAACACTGTCCCTACTGTGAAACATGGAGGAGGCTCTGTTATGTTCTGGGGCTGCTTTGCTGCATCTGGCACAGGGTGTCTTGAATCTGTGCAGGGTACAATGAAATCTCAAGACTATCAAGGGATTCTAGAGAGAAATGTGCTGGCCAGTGTCAGAAAGCTGGGTCTCAGTCGCAGGTCATGGGTCTTGCAACAGGACAATGACCCAAAACACACAGCTAAAAACACCCAAGAATGGCTAAGAGGAAAACATTGGACTATTCTAAAGTGGCCTTCTATGAGCCCTGACCTCAATCCTATTGAGCATCTTTGGAAGGAGCTGAAACATGCCGTCTGGAAAAGGCACCCTTCAAACCGGAAACAACTGGAGCAGCTTGCTCATGAGGAGTGGGCCAAAATACCTGCAGAGAGGTGCAGAAGTCTCATTGACAGTTACAGGAATCGTATGATTGCAGTGATTGCCTCAAAAGGTTGTGCAACAAACTATTAAGTTAGGGGTACCATCATTTTTGTCCAGGCCTGTTCCATGAGTTCATTTTTTAAAATAATTCAGTTGAAGCATGGTTGAAAAGCAATGTCTGAATGTCTTTCATTGGTTAACATTCATAGAATTATTATTATTATTACTTTTGTCAGATTAAAGTTATTTCTGTGACCATTGTGAGTTTTTCTTTCATTGACCGAAGGGTACCAACAATTTTGTCCACGTGTGTATATAAATTATGAATAAGAAATCTTTTGGATATCTGTTCTGATTATACAGTAGAAGCTGTTCTTAGATAATAATACAAAACAATTGTCACGCCACGCCCGGTCATGCCCCATGTCTCCAGACAGGCCATGCTCACCTGCTCGTCCAATCCACACTCCACTCCACCCTTTCCATTTTGCCGCCTCAATCTCTGCTTTCTGCACACCTGTTCTTTATCTCAGTTTATCACCTCTGCCTATTTAAACTCTTCATCAAGCAACCATTAGCTGCCGAATTATTGCGTGCTCATAGCCCAGTTTTCTCGTGCCTCACGTCAAGTTATATTCTCGCCCTCGCATTACGGACTTCTTCCCCTTTTTTCACGCTTCTCGCCTCGCGGATTAAACCTGTTCACTACGCTGACCGAACTCCCGGCTTTGATCTCCTGCTTCCGCTTCACGACCACGACTTTGTCTAGCCCGCTGGATTTACAACACGGACTTCAGGTATGCGCTTCAGGAATTAGAGCGCTTCTCTTTAGCGCTTCTGTCCGCACCTGCCTTCACGCTGCACGTTGGATGCCGCAGTCATCTTGTCACACAGATCTCCACTGCCTCTCACTTGCCACCACCTTCATTGAATACTCAAGCTTCTCTTTATCTCTAACCAGTTCTTTATGTATACTTAAACATATGTTTTAACTAATAAAGACTTTAAGTTTGGTTGTTGTCTGCTTTTGGGTCCTCCATGCCTGCCCAACACGGACTTCCCGTGACAACAATACAATATCCGGGTAAGACGACTGTATCTGGTCCATGTGCGACCATCCACAATGGCAGCTTTTTGACTGTATGCTCTTTCGACAGCGTGTGATGATCTCAGTAACCTCAGTGTGTGCGTCTCTCTTGCAGAACTGGAGCTCAGAGGTCGCCGCATCGGCTCAGAAGTGGGCAGATACCTGTGCGATGGAGCACGGCCCCCCCAGCAGCCGCATGCTCGGGAGTAGGCCAACTTTCCTTATTTCACTGATCATGAATGTAAAACCACTCATACAGTACGAATAAAATGACCGTATCTTTGCTCAAGTCCCTGTAAACAGTTATATTAGCTCAGATAAGGATGACATAGAAATGACTCTGAAGCGATTCAGTTTCACTGAGCTCACGTTACAGCGCTAGACATGATGAATTGAGAATATTTTTCAAGTTGACACTATTTATTATTATTTTTTTTTTCCCAGTGGCCCATTGAGATGAATCACTTTAAGTTGGCCACTGAGAATGAATGTAATTGAAAGCTGATGTGAGGGGAAAACTGGTTACTGGCAAAGAATGAATAGACTCAATCCAAGTGCTTTTGACAAATGCTAACAGACCGACTTAAAGTCGACGATTAGCAGTGTTAAGATGTTTGGAAATCGGAAATGAATGGTTTCAAGAGGGTTATAAGCACTTCTAGTTTGGGATTTATTGTGTGCCACAGCGTTTCTTTCGGAATTTCGGTTTTGAATGAATGCCATATACCATATCACGTACCATAGCATAAAACTAATATATGTTGATATAATTTATACAGTGTAATTGACTAGGGCGGCACGGTGGCGTACTGGTTAGCACTGTCGCCTTGCACCGCCAGGGTCCTGGTTCGATTCCCGTCTCTGTGTGCATGGAGTTTGCGTGTTCTCCTGGTGATTGGTTGGTTTCCTCCGCGTACTAATTGGTGTGCCTTGCGATGGATTGTCACCCTGTCCAGCATGTACCCCACCTTGTGCCCTAAGTCTCCTGGAATAGGCTCCAGGCCCCCCGTGACCCTGAATACAGGATATAGATGATGACAAGCAAGAATTTTGGAAATCGTTAAAATAGCTAAAAATAATCACTTTCAGGTTGAAGCCCACGTACATGTCTGTTGTCTGTCTTTCTGTACGGCAGAAATCTCTGTCTAACGTATTAATACCAAGAAATACAATATTGTAAGGTTGAGTATCTTACAGCTCGTTTACGCGACGTTGTCCTTCTTTTGTCGTCGGCCAAATAAATAAACTCCTCATTCAGTCAATCGGAGAGAGATGAGAAATCGAAAATTTCATCTTCAAACGACTCAACTTCACTTCAGCGCTGTTATTTCAGCCAAAGTAAAAATACGAACTAATCCCAGTAAAAATGATTCAAGTTTAGCTTTTCTAATTAATATCTACAGTATTGGTGCAGGTTTTTTGTTTACATTGCGCAAGTAGCGCATTAGTAGCTTTATTATTTTAAAGTAGATGATTAAATCCGGCATATGTACTGTAACTCCAAACATTTGATTTGAGCGCATAACACTGGGCTCTCAGTTCTGGTGTTTTACGCACCCTCATCGCAGAATGCTGCGGATATACAGTATTTGCTCCAACGACCCGTGTTTTAGCACCATGGCTTCAGAACATATGAGGCAAGCGGGTTTTAAACTTCCCGCGAGCCGTGCAGTGTCGAGCCGTCCTTTGTGTTTTGCGTAACTGCACATAAAATTCCTTCTAATCAACATTTTGATTTCATTTATGAATATCAGGGTTAACTTCAGTCAAAAACCAAAGGACCGGCAAAGTTCCATCAAATTCTGATCAGCCAGCTTTGTGCGATTCTGTGCCGAAATCCGGCTGGACAGACGTACAGATATACAGACAGGTCACTAATCAGCTGCTCAGTCACTACAAAACCTTGTTGTTGATTATTTTCCCAATGCAGCAGACGAATATATTATATATCTTATATCATATCTATTTTAAATTAAGATTGTAATGCATTTAAACCTAGTTAATGAGTTTAAACTGAACAACCTGTTATTTACTGTATTTCTTTTGTTGTTGTTGATTTTTTAACATGGTTTTTCTCGAGTAGAAAATTCATGAAACATGAAAAAAAAAATGGAATGTGGAAGTACGTGCATGTTTTTCTTTTCTTTTTTTTAAAAAATTTCATCCATATTTGTTTCTTGTTTTCTGTTCATGCAGCATATCAAATGGGTGAAAACCTGTTCAAAAGCTCCGAGCTTGTTCCATGGACTGATGTCGTGACTGCCTGGCACAACGAAGTGGCCAATTACAACTATCCCACAGGGTCCGCCAACGGGAAATCCATCGGCCACTACACACAGGTCAATTAGTTCTGAGTTAAAAAAAAAAAAAGAAAGGAAAAAAAAAAAGAACGAAAAGAAAAATCAGCAATCTGCACTGTAAAAAAAATTCAAATGCCTGAAAATTTTGCGCCAATTTACAGGTTGTTCATTAATTCTGAAGCTTAGCTGCTTCAATTAGTGAGACTGAGAGAGAGAGAGAGAGAGAGAGAGAGAGGACCGCAAGGTTCTTGATTGAAAAAAATAAATAAATCAGTCTATATTTTTTTTGTTTAGGATTGAGATGGTTTATCTTTGATAAGGAACATTAGGTATATTTCTTCCACTATGTGTATATATTCTTCACAAATGATGACTTGACTTGACGTATTTGAATTACTGAAATCTTGCTACTGTATTTAGTACCAATCTAAATCTCATTTGGATGCTACAGTACAGTACGTGCTCTCCGAAAACCATGAGTCGTGACAACAGCTAAAGTGACTCATGATGCACTTATTGGTATAGTTCATAAATAATTCATTCATTTTAACAATTTTTTAACATGCATAATTGGTCTAGACGTTAGCATTGTCTACTTGCTCCTGAAGGGTCGGGGTTCAAACTGGTGCCACCAGTCCGTGTACATGGAGTTTGCATGTTCTACAGGGTGGGCCATTTATATGGAAACACCTTAATAAAATGGGCATGGTTGGTGATATTAACGTCCTGTTTGTGGCACATTAGTATATGTCAGGGGGCAAACTTTTCAAGATGGGTGGTGACCATGGTGGCCATTTTGAAGTCGGCCATCTTGGATCCAACGTTTGTTTTTTCAATAGGAAGAGGGTCATGTGACACATCAGACTTATTGGGAATTTCACAAGAAAATCAATGGTGTGCTTGGTTTTAACGTAACTTTATTCTTTCATGAGTTATTTACAGGTTTCTCTTTGTTCACAGCCATTGACATGTCGAAGAGGTTAACACGTGATGAGCGGATCGAAATTGTATTGATATCTGGTGAACGCAGTAACCGGGTCATTGCAGCAGATTTCAATGCAAGACACCCTACGAGACCACCCATCTCCCATGCCAAAGTTAGCAAACCGCTTGCTAAGTTTTGTGAAATTGGTTCAGTGTTGGATTTGCCAAAATGTGGACGCATGAAAACTGTCACTAATGAACAAACATCAGTCGCTGTCCTAGCTTCATGACCCTCTTCCTATTGAAAAAACAAAAGTTGGATCCAAGATGTCCGACTTGGCCACCATGGTCACCACCCATCTTGAAAAGTTTGCCCCCTCACATATACTAATGTGCCACAAACAGGACGTTAATATCACCAACCATTCCCATTTTATTAAGGTGTATCCATATAAATGGCCCACCCTGTATATGTGCATGGTGGGTTTCCACCAGGTTCTCCAGTTCCCATACCATCATACCAAAAACATGCATTGTTGACTGACTGGTGTTTCCAGATTGCCTATAGTGTGTGACAGTGTGACTGGGGTGCAAAAGCTTGCGGTCCTCTACATTTGTTGATTTATGTCAATTCCATTCAGAAATGGAAATATGAATCTGATTCCCGTCTGGCCTCCCAGGAACTCCTTTAATCATCCAAACATGTAAGAAATTCCTTGGCGCGAGGTCAGGACTGTAGGGTGGATGTGTCTATAACTCCCAGCCGAGTTCCTGTAATGTTCAAGTGGTGCTGGTGAACGATTGCTCGCAAAGTTCCCACAGATCGACGCGTCTCTTCCGCAAGTGAATAATAAGTTATATTCAAGGATCAGGCGTTCCACTCAGGGACATCCCAGTGGGATCCGAGTCACATCAGCCGGGATCATCATTCGCAGACGTACTGCCGTCTTTAGCACCATAGTGATATTTTACAAGTCCCGGTTTGGCTTGAACGACCCTCATACATGGGGAAATGAGCATATTTTGGGAAACCCTAGCTTTCCAGGCAATTTAATTCCTAGAAGGAGACAGACTTACAATCCTCACAATGAACCCACTGTAGCTTTCATAGTACTCAATAATAATCTGCTTTCATATTCCATATATATCTCCATAATAAGACAAGGAATGAAATCAATGCTTCGTTTAAACCTTATATGTAATAGAACTGTTTATTATTAGTGAATTTGTATTAAGCACATATAGTGTAGTAGTGTGATATGTCGTAAAACTTGTTTTGATGTTTAATCTTCTTTAAATAAGTGTTGTACTTAAAATAAATAAATAAATAAATAAATAAATAATTGTGTTTCTGATCAAAGGTGATCTGGTTCAGCTCGTATCAAGTCGGGTGCGGAGTGGCGAAGTGCGGGAGCGACTATTTCTACGACTGCCAGTACTACCGAGCGTATGTTGATGAACTCACGTGAAACTTTAAAAAAAAAAAAACATTTTTTTTTTTTTTTTTACATGAAACATAATTAGCTTGTCTTTTTCTCTTTTGTTTGTCTTTTGCAAACAGAGGAAATTACAGAAGGGTGCCACCGTACTCACTGGGAGAACCCTGCTCGGCCTGTCCGGGAAATTGTGAAAGCAAACTGTGCAGTGAGTAACCTGTCGTTATCTCTGTATAGTATATACAGTATGCAAACATCCTGCTCGGTCAATATACTGTAGCTCTTTAAACATCGCTTTGATGTATGTTGCCGTGACCTCCAACCTTACCGTTTGTCTTTTTTTTTTTTTTTTTTTCTAGCCAATCCTTGTCCTAACATCAACACCTATGCCAATTGCCCCGAATTGGTAGGACAGGGCAGTTGTAGCAGCTACCTGGTGAAATGGTGCACGGCCCAGTGTTCCTGTTCCACAGAGATCATTCCTACTAACTAGAAAAAGAAGACTTGTGATGATTGTGATGATGTGTCTAAGCTGCTTAAATCCCAGACCTCTGCTTATCCCTTTCTCTGAAGTAGCTGAGACATTCCTAGACTTTAGTCTCCGGACTTCAGGACTGTAACTTAGACTGTAGGATTTATTCTGCTTATCAATTGTCCAACAGTGTGAATGATCCTAGTAAATCATGGCTGAATTCTAAACCAGACCGTGTGATAAAACTGTGTTAGAATATTCTCCATGAAGATTCTTTGACGATTTAAGAAAGTAACTCTGTCCTGTTTACTGTATGTCATAGGTTAGCCTGATATAATAAGCACGGACATTATAAGATATTCGTTGCAGTGCTTGCTATATTAATAAAGATATGTTTTTGTTCATTAGCACATTGTGATTATGTTTCATCATCGTTATAATAACTAGCTCTTGCATGCGTCATCCTGTGTCGCTCTCCTTTTGATGGGTTTTAGACGAGCGTCGTAGCAGAGAAGATCGTGAAAGCACACAATATACACTTTGAATATATTGGGGAAAGTGAAAGGGGGGGTGTTTTGAAATGGTATGGGTGAGACATCTAAAAACAGATGCTGCTCAAACAAATCAGCTTCAAGCTAATATCACCATCAACAACATCTCAGTGGCGGTTTTCCTTCAAGTGTCTGCTTCCAAACGAAGACAACGGATGATCGAGGTTTAATAACAGAATTCTAGTCCAGTCTGACTCCATGAATTATGAACGCGAACGAATGCTGTGCAATGCTAAATGATGCACATGCAAATTGCTTTTCAGACATAAACAATTATATCTTTCAAATATGTGGAATAATGCAATATAGTGTAAATAATTACATTCACGAGCAGTTTGTTCCCCAGGAAATGGGTTATTACTCTGTAATTCTGGTATAATATGATCTAGTACTACAGAAGATATCCAGCAGATGGCACTGTTGCACAATATTATGACTCAGTGGTTCATTTTTGTGTACAACTAATAATGGGCTCTTTAGATGCTTATTTCCTGCCTTACTTTCTTACATTGGACTTTAATAAAAAAAGCATGTTTTACTTTATACAGTATATCCGCATGCTCAAAAATAACAAATATTGACTTATCAAATTTTTTTTTGCCACACATTCTAAGTCTTTAAGGTCATTTTGGGTATCACTTATGTTCTAATGACTTTACTAAATTTTGCGGACCCCATAAGTGTAAACCCCATCCAACTGAATTTAAAGAGACTAATTAGACTTTTTTAAATGTACATTAGGCACATATGTACTATCGTACCATATTTAAAGAATGGGTGTAAAAATCACACATCAAAATACGGTTGGATTTAAGCATGATTGAGGCTTGTTTTAATTACATTACACCTTTACACTTGAGATATACCTATTAAATATTGATACACCTATGGGAAAAAAAAAGTTAAATAGTGTGCATTCCAATCACTCTTTGTAAATACCTCCTGATGTAGCCAATTCTTGTCGAGTTACACAAAGTCTTAAAGAGACGATAGATAAAAATATTGTTCATGTTCCTCTCTGGGGGTGAGTGTTATCAAGATATTGGCCAACAAATTGATAAGCATGGAACTAGAGCACCACCACCACCACCCTCAGGCTGATCAGGCTAATCTCTCTTGCCTGGTAGTGGGAGGGGTACTTCCTATTGACCAAGTTCTACATCTAACAGACTTACTGGTTTTAGTTTTAATAGAAGATACCCCACCTCTTCCTCTTCCTCCTCCTCCCCTTACTACTACTACTACTACTTTAACCAACACCACTACTGCTAATAATAATAGTAAAGGGCGGCATCGTGGCATGGTGGTTAGCTCTGTGGCCTCGCAACTGCCATGGTCGAGAGTTTAATTTGAGTCTGTGTGTGCCTTGTGCTCAAAGTCCCTGTACAGGATAAGCAGTATAGAAGATAAATCATTTAAATTTATAATAATAATAATAATAATAATAATAAAAGGATAAAAAGTATAAGAAGAAGAAGAAGGAGGACAGTGGTTGCATTATAACTACCGGCTCCCTCTTTTGAGTGTTTCTGTGACAGTAGGCTTTGGATCCATCACGACCCTGAGAATAGAACGAACCAGTAATAATTGTATCATTATAGCGCTGTGCAATTTCAAATCAAATTACGATTATAAAAGTATCGCGATTTTATTAAAAATCACAATTCGATATTACATTTCCTACCTGATTGTGTTACAATTTTAAACCTTTAAAAATAGTCTAATGATGAATTAAATGTAGCCCATTCCTTATCACATTAGTTCTTTTAAACTTACAAATCAATCGAAAATCTATTTAAACAATACAAACTAACTTCAAATACAAGAGTTTAACATTTTTACTGTGGTTTACTGGTTCATCTCTATTATAAATTTAAAAATATTTTTTTTTAGATTTTGGAGTCAGTGTGGCGATACGTAAAGCGTCACCCAAAAGAATCGCGATTCATAGATGAATCGATTTTCTCCCCTATCTCTAGTAAACATAATCAGAAGAACTGGCTGTACGAGTCCTGATTACAGGCCACGCCCTTCTCCTTTCTGATTGGTTAACCCTGATCCAGGCAGCGTATCCGCGTTCTCAACAAACCGCAAAAAAAAAGGCGGGCTCAATCGCGCGCACTTACGTACTACGTAGTGCGTCTGCATAGAACGCTGCTCGCCGGTGCGCTCGTGCTGGTTGCCATGACAACGTCAGAGTTAGTATACTAGCCTGCCGAAGAGTATGTCAAAATAGTGCAGAGCTTGTTTTTTGGACATGTTATAAGAAAGTGCGGTAGTTTGACAGTTTTTTTTTTTTTGGCAGGCCGAGTGTTTCTTTAATCTGTGTGTGTGTGTGTGTGTGTGTGTGTGTGTGTGAAAAGCCCAATATGAGAATGGTAGAAGAGAACAGGGGAGCGTTCAAGGTGAGTATATCGTGAGCTGAAGTGCACGCGCTGTAGAAAGAAAGTCAGAAATAAAACGTTGATTTATCGTTATTGTTTTTTTTTTTTGTCTTGTTTGTTCGTTCGTTTCCCACAAGATAAGGAAGAAGGAATAAACTTTAACCCCCCCCCCCCCCCCAAAACATGACTAGTTAAACTATTGATAACTTTACTAGGAAATGTAGTGCGCACGCGACCTTTTTTCTTTTCTTTTTTTATTTCCTGGTGAGATTTTTTTTTTTTTTGCTGACTAACTCCAATCGCTCGCGTGCACGCCGGAAGTAGTGGAAGCGTGTAAACTACTATGTGACATGAATTAAAAGTAACAGCTTTCTAGCATGCTGTTGTAGCAACAAAAGACTGAAAACAAGGCGAACAAGGCGACTAGTTGCTAACTGCTAACTAGCTGTTTAACGGACTTAACCAAGCCTTAGTTAAGCCTGTTTTGTGTTGAGGATTTTAAACGACAAGTAGGTGTTGTAAACAGAAAAGAAAAACATAACGACATTGTAGTTAGATAGTTATAACTATAACTATAACTATATATTTTTTTTCTTCTTTTGATAATAATAAAACGGTTCATGCGGTCAGGCGCTGGATGTTTATGATGCACTAATTCAGCAGATGGCAGTAGCACGGAGGGAGGGAGGGCTGTCCTCGACCTCATCATGGATGTGATGCTGAAACAATAAGCTTCACACACACACACACACACACCACCACCACCACCACCACCACCTCCTCCTGTAGCACCAGCGGTTGTAGTAAAACAAATCGTGCGCATGGCGTCCAGATGCGGCCGCGCGCGCCAGAGGATGCTCCTCGCGATGGTGATGATGATGTGAGACAGCGTTCGGTCAAATCCGCTCTTGTGTAAAAAAAAAAAAAAAGGAGAGAGAAAGAGAAAGGAAAAAAAAAATCGACCACCACGGGAATACTTCACAAGACTCATCCCCATCATCCCGCACGGCGCAGTGTTCATGGCGGAGAAACCAGGAAGCGGTGGCGACGCGGACACGCAGCGCGAGCTCGCCGCCGGCACCGACTCGTGCTCTGGATCGGTATCGGTGTCGAACGGCGATTGTGGACTCGCGCCGCCAGAGCTGGCTGGATCCACCGGAGCGGACAACGCATCAGAGTGCAAACCTGGAATACCAAGAAAGGCCAGCATCATCAAGGTGGGTACACGCTGTGTTTTATTCTCTCTCTCTCTCTCTCTCTCTGTGTGTGTGTGTGTGTGTGTGTGTTTTATTGTTTACCATTACTGTGTGCTATCTTCGTGTACAACCTTCTTCCTGGGCTGGGCTTTATATACCGAACATACTGTTCCCTCATGTCACAATGAAAACGAAAGATCTGCTTTTGATTAAGGCGTGTGTCTTGTTAAAGGAAACTTAATCAACAACGCTGTCATGGTGTCCCTGGCGAGATGTGCCAAGTTCCTCTTAGTTGTTGTCCTAGAAATGAAGCAGTTCATTTTCGCAACTTTCTAATTTGTAATCATTGTATCCATTTATGGTGCCGTAGTGGTCAGCGCCGACGTCTCGCACCTCCAAGAGTCGAAGGTTCGATTCCAGATACCAGAGTTTGCATGCTCTTCTAGGGATTGGTGGGTTTCCTCCGGGTGATCCGGTTTCCTCCAACGTGTCCAAAACACACGTGTGTGGGTGGATGGGTGTTTGGCGTGTGACGGATTGCCATCCTGTCCAGGTGCTCGTCGTGCTCTGGTTTCCTCCAACATGTGCAAAGACATGCAGATTAGGCTAATTGGTGTGCCTGTAGTGTGTGTGAATGAGCGTGTAAGTGTGAGTATGTGTGTGCACACGTCCAGTGTGTACCCCGCCTCGTGCCCCAGGGCCTCTGACCCTGTATAAGACAATGAGTGAGTGAGTAAACGAGCAACGATCCATTGCCATCTGATTGCATTTAACGTCGTTGAACGCCAACAAAACGAGCGATCGCTTCTGTTGTGGCAGCTACAAACGGTCATCTCGTCTCCGGCGTCTCTCCGCCGAACCGTCCTCCATCCTGAAGACTCTGAAGGATTCCAGATTCTAAACGGTGGAAACCAAACACGCAGACGCTCTAGAGCGCCGTCTGTAAAACGTCCATGTGAACCAGCTGTTACTATAGAAACGATAGTGGATTAGAATTAAAACCGGCAAACTACTGTACATAAAGAAAACTGCGATCTACTACAATCTCTCTCTCCTGTAGGCCATCAGTCATCATGATCACACAAACGCAAACATTGTTTTAGGATATTTTCCCTGCCCGTTATTACGTCTTGTTTACGTTTCATCATCACCACCACGGCCATGTTTGTTCAGGACCCGCCTTGTGTGTGCGCGCCATAGGGTACGGCGCAAAAGCCGGCTCAACCTGTAACGTGGTCGAGTTGACTTTTCGTAGCGCATGAGAGTATCACATGCTCAAGTGATAACCGCATCCCATCTTACTGTGCCATTATTCCAGAGGAGAATTTTACTCTTCCGAATCGCTCACATTTCCTGACGATTCAGCTTCAAACTTCTGTTCCTTTTGGTCCGTTAATCATTCATACTCGTTCTTCTTCTGTAAGCGGTTCAGCTACGTCAGGTTCACATCCTGGATAGGACACTAGTGCGTCATGGTGACACCACAAACAAACAAACAAACAAACACATCCAGTGGCGATTAATTGCACCTACCTGCATGTCTACTTTTCAGAAGAAAGGCTGAGCACTAATCCATGCATCTGTGTGGGGCCAGCTTAATGTTTTTATTTTTTTGTAATTATTATTGCTCTACAGTCATTATCGATCGTGATAAATTGTTGTACGTATAGTAGGAAGTGCATTATATAATTGAACATGCATTATCATTGTGTATATAGACCACATGCCCAGCATCTCAATGTGAACATTTTCCCAGATTAACCCTTTAAGGTATAACACATACACACACACACACACACACACACACACACACACGCACATGCACACACACACGCACATGCACACACACGCTCATAAACTTAATTTAAAACCATAAATCTCCTCTGAACCAATCCGCTCCAGCGCTGGATATACTGTATAACCTTCGTTAACTCTTGCTCCAAATCCCATACTCCAGACACTGAAAGATGATTAGTTGCACAAAGTAATCAAATGTTTTTTTTTTTTTGAAACATGAGACACCAGAGAATAATTGCTTGGCTTCATTCTTACTATATGTGTATAAATATAAAAATATCTTGGTCTTGATTCTTCGTTTAATAAACGCATACGCAAGGGTGAAAGGTGACTGATCACATGAACACGTTATCGCCTGACCGTATTGTGTAAATCTGTCAGTCAGAAGGTGATGAAGCGTGAAAACCTCGTGGCCCGTGTGTTACGTCAGGGAAACACCACCGAATCTCTAGAGAAGCTGTTTTTTTTTTTTGCTTTCTTTTTGCCGAGAAACAACGATCAACACACTGCGTCGTCGAGCTGTGTCCGGTATGTGCGCTATGCAGACAGGATCATCGCGGGTCAACACAGGCCATCAGCAGAATGTCACAGGGAAGTGGTGAAACAATGAAGACAGGAAATACAGAAATGCAGGAAAATGACTTCATTTTTTTATATTTAACGAGAAAGCACCGCCACCCCTCCTCTCCTTCAAACAATCGTCACATTGGAAGAAACTTTTGCAGTAATAGCAGTCATCGTCTGAGATAGATAGCGTGTAAAGGAACGAGCTAGTGCATGAGTCACTACTCTGTCGCAGAAATTGCGAGCTACGCACAACACCTTAACCGTCACGTTTATGTTTTTACTCATCAGCCCAAAGGGTTGTACGAGGGAAAAACACGATTGCATGCACGATACAGTACGATCGATTCCTTCCACCCCGCGCAACATTGAGACACTTTTTCTGCAGTAATACACGAGGCAGGAAACATTGCTTTACTTCCTCCTAATGAAGAACATAGCAGTTGCACGAGAGCGGCGTTGAAATGGCAATGTGACTGACTGATTTCGCCGTGTTACACTCTGGCCTGGTGCAAAAACAACAAGAATTTAGACGAAGCAGCGGTTGACATGGAGTCATATTTTTTTATTTCTTCACCGCAAAGCCACAATTTATCAAAACACCCACAAGAACCTTGGAGATAATAAAGTAGTCCGAATTACTATACAGCGCACCTCAAAAGTCTCTATATATAGCGGAAATGTACAGTTGCGACAGCTTCCTGATTCAGTCATGAGAACGATCTCAGTATGTTCTTCTTTTGTCAAAGGCAAAATTATGACCCTTGAAATATAGATTTTCCTTTGGGACTTATGTATGGACGGAGCCTTTTCTGGAACACATCATGCTGTGATTATTGTTATTTATAATGTTCATGGGAAGAAAACATCTCCTGGTTGCGCTGTTGGAGGAAATTAATCAATCACTGTGGCATGTCACTCTTGCCACCCTAAAGTTTTGATATTGAGCGACTCTCGAGAATCTACAGCGGTGGAAAGTCCTCACAGGGGAGCGAAGGATATTATAACAAGAAATAGGGATTCAGTCTGGATTGTGTGACGATGAGCCGTCTACGAATATTCACGTGTTCCCAGAGTGCAAAAGAAGTTGTGGACGGAGGAAAAGTATTCACAGTTGACCATTAATTCCGCTCATACGGAAGCGTTCGTGAAAAAAAGTTGCAGAACAAAGTCCTTTTCATCCTTGTGCCATTCTCCCCGAACTTACACCACCTGATGCCTACTTGTGCTGAACGTTAAAGGAGAGTGCGTTTAACGGTGAAGATCCACCAAGAACTGTTCCTGCATTACGCGAGCAAATCGTCTCCTTTTGCAGGAGTCTGCAGTGATCTTTGTTCTGGGATATGTTTGAGAAACTACCTGAATGATATGAACACACTTCGAACACTCACATTACACAAAACGTGATAAAACAACATGTTAATAGTGTGTGTGCCGAAAGCTTTAACACAGCCAACCTTATTCGGCACTCAAGAACAATGTACTTTGTACAATGTGCAATGTAATTTGAGTATAAAAAGTTATCTGCAAAGACAGCAGCTACATCTTGTAAGTTGACCCTCATCCAAGCACTTACTGTACAGCAGAAGCCCTCAAAAAGCTCGAGCATTAATCTGCAGAGAATAAAAAGCCTTAAATGTTTACATTGTCACAGAAATAATAACGAGGAGAGAAATAAAGAGCGGTTCCTAGCTCTGGCCGAGGCAGCCCAGGTTTACCTTCGGCGCAGAGCTTTGATTTGTTTGTTTTGTCGTTGACACAGCCTCGGTCCATATGATGTGCGTTATGACGAGTGTGCATAGTAAGACAGTCACATTTTAGATAAGCTTTTCTGCATTTGTGAGAGCGCCTCAATGCTAGTTAAGGAATGGAGATTTTTATCTCTTTGGTCGAGCACAGGCTATTCTATTGGTTTCAGTTTCTTTATATTTCATCTCTACATGAAATAATAAAAGAATGGACGATGTTGCCTTCCAGTAAATAAAAGTTTTATGTTTAAGATCATTTCTCAGATCTTGACTATATATTTTTACAGCTATAAATAATAAATATATAAACAATTAAACAATACAACACAATAAATAAATCACTTTGAATGGCAGACCCCAATAAGACACACACACACACACACACACACACACACACATACACACACACACACTTGTAATCAGCAATCGTTATAGGCATCGGTAGGCTGATACAGTATCTGGGCATCAGTGGACGGCCCCAAAAACCCTGATTGGAGCCCCCCATATACTGTGGTGCAGTTTTTTTTTTTTCTGAAAAGTTTAATATTTAGAAAAGACTCTCTGCTGTAAGTGTGGAGGAGTTTGCTTTGTATGTAAAGAGAAAGAGAGAGATGCTGGAGAGGAAACCGCTGTTCACAGCTGCAGCATAAGTGCGAACATGAACTTGCTTGTCTTTTGGACATCAAATCAAACTATATACCGTTAAAATGTCGAGTGCATAGATCATGAATAAACTGAGCATTGCAATTGTCAGCAAAGCAGCAAAACCTGAGGTATATGCAGAATAAAACACTCC
Source organism: Clarias fuscus (assembly GCA_030347435.1). Taxonomy (NCBI): domain Eukaryota; kingdom Metazoa; phylum Chordata; class Actinopteri; order Siluriformes; family Clariidae; genus Clarias; species Clarias fuscus. The sequence goes on along the minus strand of CM059226.1, from coordinate 21,993,631 downwards.
TGTCCATGATGTCATGTGAATATTATTCTAATATTTATCATCATTGTGTGCGTTATCATTTATCTTGCGCTGTTCTTACTTATTAAACAACACACATAATTAGTTCCAGTCCTGGTCAAGATGTTGCAAAATTTGATGTCCTGTTTGTACAATACAAATGTTTTATTGGTTACAAAATGTTTTGAAAAAAAAAACAATCCTGTCCAAGCATTTTATTGTGACTTGCTTTTGTAAAAAGAAAGTAGACAAGGAGAGTAACGTCACTCCCTTGTTTGTGTGATACGCCTTGCGTAGATCTTTTTGAGAGAATTAAATTAAGTGGCGAGGTAACATGATTTAGACGCAGGACTAAAATGCAATTTCAACACAGGACCATTTGTTTCCTTTCAGTTTTCACAGAGCCGTGCACTACGGGCTTCAGCAGTGCAGACAAACAAAGTCTAAGTCAAACCAGGAAGAGGAAATGCTTTCTCTGCACCCGATACTCCGTAGTAACACTACTTTCTGTTCTTGGTAGAGATACACAGGGTTTCCTGTGGAAAGTGTTTGTGTTATTCAACTTGAAATGTCACACGAGGAAAAGTACCAGGACAGAAACACATGCTTTCTTTCACAATGGGCAAACTGCTTAATCAGGATATCGATTGAGTTTTTTTTAACAGAGATTAACAAGTCCAAAATGTGTCATGCATTAAAAAAAAACAGTTATACTGATGTACTGTACACCCTTTGTTAGTCTTATAAGCCTTGTGAAAATTTCCTGCATTTTGTCTCTCATGCCTTAGGAGGTATATCATTTTCAAATAACTTAAGAGAAAACTATGTAGAACAAGGAGCTGGAGCTCCTCCCACTCTTGGCGGTAAAGCATTGCAACATAATAATTTGTGAATGTGAAAGTAATGATGCGATCGGGTAAAGCCGCAGAGCCTCGGTGACGGCTTGGCTCGCCTCTGCTGCTGCTTTCCAAATCTCTGCCAGCGTTCAGACAGATGTGGAGTATCATCACAGCTGCTTTTTTGTAAAGTCCTGGGAAGCTTGAACTGATCTTTTTCTTCAGTAGAAATGACTGCCATGATGTAAAGCTGCAGTTGTTTTGGAGAAACGCTTTACTTACTGACTCACTGACTCATTGACTTATTTAATTTCTCACACATCCACTTACTTACTAACTCATTTACTCTTTCACTCACTGAGTCACATGCTGACTCACCGACACGTTTACCCTCTCACGCACTGCCTTATTAACTAATTTACTCTTTTACTCACTGACTTACTGACTCATTTTACCTCTCACTCACTGACTCACTAACTCATTTACCACTAACTCATTTACCCTGACATTTACCACTAACTCATTTCCTCTCTCACACATCCTCACTCCTCACTCACTGAGGCACATACTGACTCACTGACTCACTAACTCATTTACTCACTCACACACTGACTTACTCACTGACTCACTAACTCATTTATTCTCTTACACTCTGACTCACTAACTCATTTCCTCTCTCACACATCCAGTATGTGCCTCACTCACTGAGGCACATACTGACTCACTGACTCACAGGCCTCTCACTCACTGACTCACTAACTCATTTACCACTGACTTACTCACTGACTCACTAACTCATTTATTCTCTTACACTCTGACTCACTGACTCATTTCCTTTCTTACTGAGTCACTTACTGAGTGACTTATTTTCCTTCTCACTAACAGACTCATTTTTGACTCACTAAGTCATTTAACACCTCACTGACTGATTCACTTAATCACTCGGCTTCCCACTCCTTCACTTACTCATATAATCACACACTTCCCCCCCACTCCTTTACTCACTGATTCACCCACTCACTCACTCACTCACTCACTCACTCACTCACTCACTAACACTCTCACACACTGGCTCATTTACTGGCTCACAAAGTCATTTACCCACTCACTTGTTCACTCACTCACTCACTCACTGACTCAGTCACTGACTCACTCACTCATTCACTCACTCACTCACTCACTCACTTCAGTCACAGGAATATTTGATTTTTGAAGCACATGATGTGGCCTTGGATTTAATGTTTTATATATAAACATGATTGAGTCTCAGGTTTAAATCATCCTTTGTTTCAAGTCTTGATCGTTTGTGCTTGGATCCTGCTGCAGGTCTCGGAGTCAGGGTGATTAAACTTGACATCTGTATCTTTGAACTTTTTACACACATCTGCCGTGCATTCTTACAGACGGAGCAGCTTGATGATTTTTCTTTCTGTTGCTTGTCCCTGCATTGGGAGCCACCGCCGGTCACGTTAACCCAGCGCTACATAATGATGACACCCCGGAGTAAAATCTAGGACACCAATCTGCATAAACTCCAGCGATCAGGGAGTTAATGCAGAATGGTGCGTGTGCCACGGTGGTCGATATTTATTAGTGTCACGAGAGTTCGGCTTTGTTAGTTAGACTTTTGGCAGTGGAATAACTTCTAAGAAACTACAGGAAATATGCTTTAAAAAAAAATCTTATCTGAAAAGATTTTTGCTTTTCTACTTTTTGTTGTTGTTTTTTTAGTGAGGCCTGGGTTTTCATTCATTGGTGCACATACTGTATCAGTGTAAGACTATGCGTGATAAAAGACCTAATCATTAAATGTAATGTGTTAAAGTGTAAAGTAGAAGTGCTGTTTTGGTTACCCTTATCACACTGAGCCACACAGAACATTGCGTGAACGCTCATAGAAACCACTAACAACATATTTATTTATTTATTTATTTATTTATTGTACAAAAACAGTCCGAAGAGGACATGGTCGGAGCAATACTTAGGACATAGTAATGAAAGCATCGACTTCATTGACGCATCGCGGAGACAGGAAAGATTGGATAGCATTGTGACTGAGTCATCATTGGAACGTGAATTAAGGTTATATCACGCAGCACGTAATCAGCCTGTTCATAAAAACTTTTGCTGGTTCCAGTTTCTTGCACCTTCAGTTCATGCTGAAAAGGTACGTGTGTATCGAGGTATTATGCATGATAAGCATGAGATAAGAGCGTAGTGCCATATGATCGGACACAGTAATAACTCGGGTCGATCTCATTGTGAGAATGTGCACAAGAGGAAATTAGTGCCAACACGATAGACTCATTGACAACCTGACGCGGATAGGAAACAGTATGAACTTGATAAATGCAGATTTTTCCATTTTGACCCCCGTTCCCACTGCATCCTAAAAAATATCAAAGCATACTGATATTATAGATGCGGAAGCATCTATGGTTTTAATTTGACTCTTCCTGATTAGCTATTTTCTCTGATTAAAGTCTGTTTAAAATCTTGGATGTTCACTTTCTTTTACTTTTGTTTAGATTCTAGTCAGTCTGAGGAATTTCCCTATCTCCGACTCTGACAGGTTTGTGTTAGTAACCAGTGACTTCTTTGAATAAGTTATGGTTTCCATGGTAACGTCGTAGTGCTTTGTAAAGCAGATGCTCTCTATATATTTTTTTATTACTTAAATTTCTATATTTTCTATACTTATTTTTTATTTTTATTACATTCTTATTTTATGTTTTATATTCCTTATTTAAAATTCTAAATTTTTCTTTAAATGTTTAGGGCAAGGGAGGTTGTTAAAACATTTCACTGCATATTATACTGTGTATGGCTGTGTTTGTGACAAATACAACTTGAATTTGAATTAAACAGATAAAAGTTTTTTTTTTTAATATAAAAAGTGCTATTATTTAAAAAATAAAAGCGATAACTCTCAGTAAGAGTTGTACAACACTTTGAGATGTGCTGCTATTGAAAAATAATCAGTGTCAACATCGTTATCTCTATCTGTAAAGCAACTTTCAATTTCCTCGTATTATTAAAACCACCATTTTGATACAATGCTTCGTAATGTCTTTCGAGGATGATACTTCCCCGGTCGTCTTTGTGTTCAAGTCATTAAAACAGCCAGAAACGGAAAGATAACGGCGTCAGACAGACCTGACCTTATTGCGAAGTTCGGGAGCCGAGCCTCAAAGCCAGTCAGACTTCCTAATTAGAGCAGAACAGACCTGGTCGAGTACGCCGTTTTGTCTCCGGGCTCAGAACACGCATCGTCCATATCAATTTCCGAGAGAAGACATGGTTCAGCGAGACATCTTCTTGAACAGATACCTTACAAAAATGATAGTTTATTTTTAGCGTAGCCTAGATGCAGCTTGTGGACAGATTTAATCAGAAAGTAGAGCCGGTCACTTGTAGTAACACATTTTAATCAAACATGGAAAAACTTTTTCAAAAACATTCCTCCAACAGTAATTAAGCATCATACTGATCCGGCAAGACGGCTTATCAGTACGATATTGTGTACGCAAAGTAAAAATTGTCAGCAGTTCCTGTTCACATCATTGAGTCATGTCTTTCTTTTTTAGAAATATATTTCAGCCTGAATCAGCGTATTACCCAACACAGCTAACCAGAAATTTGAGGTGTTTGTCTTGAGCCGTGGCTTCTGTAATCCTGCAACTCATGTGAGTTGAATTGCAGGGTGGATTTTTTTTTTTTTTCTGTCCTTTCCCCCCCCTTAAAGTATCCACTGCAAAAACAACCTTACAATTTTAGCGTTAAATTCTCCTGGCACGGACGTGGTTTGTGATAAAGCTAAAGTACTCCGGCTCTTAAAACTGTAATTACTAAACAGTTTAAATCTGATTCTGTTGATTGGTATTTGGGTCATACTTCTTACCACAGGGCCTTTTTCAGGGATTTTCCACTGAGAACAAGCAGAACTGGCAGTTATTCTGTTAAGAAGCTGTAAGGATGAATGTACGCAGTCTTGTCAGTCATCTGTCAGACAGCATGTGGAGCATGTGAGTCCTAAAAAAGGCAAACGAAACTCAAGATTAAAAACTGTCCCGGGCAGCACTTCCTAAATGGAAGCGACGTGCAGTCATGATCTTTGATCTAAGTTTACAGAACAGCACACTTTTGTTTGTTTTTTAAAGGCTTTTCACACAAATCATTTGTTGTAGCAGTTTGTGGATAATAACTTGTATTCCAAAATATATACTATATATATATATATATATATATATACACATGTATACACACTTCAGGAAAAAGAAAGGTTGTGTAAATATTTTAATATTAAATGTACTGCTATACAATATATATGGATATGATCATATTATTAATATTATATTAATAGAAAGACACATCATAATTCTTTTCCAGAATTTTTTTTACCCTGAAATTAGACTCGGGGTCACGTCATATCAGTCACGTCATAATGCGACATGACGCTACCATGAAATAAATTGTATTGTAAATCAGTTTGTGGGTGTATGGGGGCATTGAATAACATTTAATATTTATATACTCTATACACTACAGCTCAAAAGTTTGGGATCACTAGCACATTTCTTTGTTTTTTGTTTAGCGATTTATTTTCTACATTCTACAACAATACTGTGGGTTTCAAAACTATGACATAACACATTTGGAATTAGGTAATTATGAAACAACAACAACAACAACAACAACAGTCAGTTGATAGTTTAACACGCGGAGGTCAGCTGTTCTGAATCAGTTCTTGCAAGAACAGTATTGTGTCAAGTGCATTTGCAAAATCCATCAACCGCCATGATGAAACTGTCTCTCATGAAGACCTTCCCAGGAAAGCAAGACCAAAACTTAGCTCTGCTGTAGAGGAGAAGTTCATTTAGAGTCACCAGCCTCAGAAATCACCAATTAACAACCAGCACCTCAGATTAGAGCCGTTATGAAACTTTACAGAGCAGAAGTAGCAGATATATATCTCAATATCAGGAACGACCATGGAGTTTGAATGTGATCCCAAACTTTGAAGCGGTAGTGTGTATATATAAAATTTATTTTAATGCCCCCAACAACCACAAACTGATTGATAAAGGAGCAAGAATAAAAAAATATATAAACGTGTACATTTAGCAATATTTTATATTGTAATCTGTATTTATAATATTGTAATATAATACAATATTAGAACAGAATTTTGGTATTCTGAAATACATACAATTTTGTTTTTTTAAGGTAAAGTCACATCACGTTATTGTAATTTACAGGTCATCATCAGTAGTTTTGTCCTTAAAGAAAAACAATTAATAACAGGAGATATAGTTATCATCTGAAAGTCAGTTATGATATTAGACCGGATACAAGAGACATACAGAAACAAAACATGGTCTGCTCCTTTTAGAAAACTTAAGAATATTCGAATAATAAAATTTTGGCACCAGAAATGTTGCGTAAATAAACTCAGAGGTCTGCTTGTATCTGTTGTATTACATTTATTGGACTGCCAAAGTACACAAAAGTCAAGTCCAGTACGTGGTTGTTACACTCAAGTGAAAGAAAAGTAATACGAATTCTTTTAATTATTATATTTTTATGGATTTAACTTGTAATCTGGCATGCATGTAAAGGGGTCAGCTGTTTCAGAACAGTAACAGCACGATCTATAGCAGATACACACCTTCTAACTTCATGGTCGTCTCTGATTTTTATTTCTTTCTACACTGAAAAGCAATACAAAAGGCGCCCCAAAAAATACAATAATCTCCTTTGAACAGTTGATATTGAGATGTATCTGCTACTTCTGCTCTGTAAATCCTTCCTAACGGCTCTAAACTGAGCTGCTGTTTGTTAATTGGTGATTTCTGAGGCTGGTGACTTCTCCTCCGCAGCAGAGCTAAGTTTTGGTCTTGCTTTCCTGGGAAGGTCTTCATGAGAGCCAGTTTCATCATGGAGCTTGATGGATTTTACAAATGCACTTGACACAATGCTGTTTTTGCAAGAACCGTTCCAGAACAGCTGACCTTAATGTCTTAAAATAACAACTGACTTTTGTTGTTCTTACTTAGTTGACCTAATGACACACTGACTTACTCAGTACTTACTTACTTAGAACTTCTTACCTTTAAATGAATTATACAGTATATATACAGTAAGTATTAGCTTCTGATTAATCAACATACACATGCATTTGTTTGTAAAATCTAAAACACTGACTATACAGTTTGCTGTTTAAAAAAAAAAAAAAAAAACAGAAATAACTCCCACTACGATTTCCCACTTCGTCTGTCAAATGCACCAAAGTCAGAAATGTCTGAAATATTTCTGATTGGTGAAGTAGAGCTTAGGATGTAGTGACTTAAATAGAATTATTCATCAGACTTTTTAAACATATACAAATTACATGCTTTTTAAGTGATGTTTGAATATTTTACAACAAGTTCTCAGAAATGTACTAGTGTAGAATATCCGCCAGCATAGTGAAAGCTACGTATGAGGTATTCACGACACACCAAAACTGAACGTCCTGTACCGATCAATAGAAATACCAATATGCATACTCTTACAGTCTTAGTAATTGTACTTTATTATATTTGCAGTGTAAGTGTGAAAGCTGCTATCATGTTTGTAGTGATGTGTTTGTTCCTTAAATTTTTAAAATGGTACTGTAAAAAAAAAAAAAAAAAAAAAAAAATTATGCTCAAACATTTTTAAGAAAAAAATATTGGAAGAGATTGATCTGACCTGATACTCTTATTCTGACATTACAGTAACTTACAGTAACTGTTGTGGATCTCATGCCATTTAAAGAATGGTTGAAAACATGCAGAAAAGTTGAAGTTTGCTACGTATCTGTTTAGAGTCTCTGGCGTTCATCAAAAGTGATAACATCAGCAAACGACAACATCGCTTATTTTAACTGATGGTTCTTATTTTTAGCCGTAAACAGTGAGTTCAAGCATTAGAAGCTAGCCAGCCAGCTGTCGTCGCCACATTAAATACTGAACTGCTCTCAGCACATCTTCAGTTCTTCACAGCCTGGATCCCAGAAAGTGTTGAAAATATCCGCTTCAGGTTCTGCTCCATGTTGACACGATTGCGCCACACGATTGGAACAGATTATTCTACCACATTCCTAAGGTGTTCTGTTAGATTCAAGTCTTATAAGTGTTGAAGTCCACTTATCTCACTGCCCTGATCATAGAACCGGTTTGAGATGACGTAATAAACGGGCTGTGGTATTCAAACAATGCTTGATAAGTGTTATTGTGTGCCACTGTTATTAGCCTAGTAGGTTGGACCATGGATTCATGCTCTTAATGCAAACTTTTGACTTCATTCATCAGACCAGGAGAAGTGTCCGTAGTCCTTACCTGTCCAGTTTCCTTGAACCTCTTCCTGATGGTTCCCTTCAGGTTCCTGTTTAATTCTGATGGAGTTTTTACAAAACGTTGACATGTTTTGTTTCCTGAGATGGTTTTCTGCTCACCACAACTGTATAGAATTGTTATTTGAAGCAGGGTGTTCTCCTCTGATCTTTCTCAGTAACTGCCAACAGAATTACCGCTTAGTGGATGTTTTTCTCCTTTTTTCCTTTTACATCATTCTGTGTAAAAATCCTAGATCGGCAGTTTTTCTGAAATACTAAAACCACCTGACTAAAAACACCCATGGCATTTCCCAGTCTCTGAGATGGTGTTTGATTGAGGATTGACTGAAGCTCTTGACTTCAGTATCTGCACCGCTGCCTCATCATTAATATCGAGTGGATAATGGCAAAAAAAAAAAAAAAGATAGCAATTCCAGTTCCTAATAATGTCAGTGCATGGCTTTTAAATATATATAGCTGGTTCTCTCTACATTCTTAGAATGTATTTTTTTGTCACATATTCCATAACCAACCGTTGCTGGCTATGGATTTCAAGCATTTGTAAGCGTATTGGCTTAAGCTTAATTCTAGGGAAAAAAAAAGTTTTTCTTTCATTTTTGTATCAAGGTTAAACAGTTAATCCATCCTTCTTAGTGGTGTTTTCCAAATGTCAATCTTACCATAAGTGTTGTGCATATTTCTCACAGATTTTTACACACCCTGTACTGTCTTTTTCCACACGGTTTCTTCCATCAGACTACGTGCATCAGATGCCTCAGCCGTAGTTGTCTGAGCTACAGCTCAGTAGCAACCAATTTCTTATATGCCAATATCTTATATATTCGTATGTCATAATACCTAGAGCTGCGAATCACGAATCATAGATAGACGGTCCGATTCGGATCTTCCGCCCTTACACTCCAGTCCAGTAGGAGTTCTTTTCCCGTGGGCCGATTGCAATGAAACAAAGCCTATATGTTACCTCAAGCTCGGCCAAATACAAGCGTGAAAAATGAATCCGGTAGTTTTTACATGATGCATGCACAAACAAACAGACAAAAATTCCAAAAAAACATGCTGATGTGTTCTGTTACTCATCTTACACCCCCAACACACACACTAACCGCCCATAATCTCAAAAGAAGGAGAACCAAGATTCTTGCAAAACATGAGGATATACAAGACATGCAAGCAGGTTTTTTTTCTTTCTTTTAATTTTATTTTCCGCAGAAGCTGTGCTATGTTTTATAGCTGTGCTATGATTAAATCACACAGTTATAACCCAAGCGTATTTGGAAGACATGTTAAAACATCACGATTGTAATTTAATTTCTTGTGCTGTTGCTTAGCAGATGAAACCCTCTGGTTTAACTACTTAAACGGCTGTCAGTTAAAACCGAACTAAAGCAGGAACGAAACTGAACTATCCTTTCTTTCCTCTTATGAATAATATAAATACATACTTTTTGCTGTTCCTTATTAGATGTAATGCAGTAAGAATATAATTGTAGGGTCATTTGGTGAAATTGCCTACTGTGGTTACGCTTAAACAATGTTTACTTGTCTTCAGCTTCCTGTACCGAGGAAATACGAAGCTGAAATTTTCGACAATTTGATGCAGGAAGGCAAATCGACACCATTAAAACACCATCTTCAGCTTTATTTTTGACTCAGATTTTCCAGCTTTTTCAATTATAATTAGCCTAATCGTATTTTTTTAACCTCTGCGTACCACCCGGAAGGTCCTGCCTCCATTCTATTTGGATATATAAAGTGTAATCTGCATGTGGGCACGCAAGAGACTGATTACTTCTGATTAAATCTCCGGACTACACGTTATTTTATTTCATTACGATCTCACGGCCCCAGGATCCCGGGCTTAATGAAAACCTGCGATGTTCAGGTCTATCAGAGATTTAATTTTCAACCCTGACTCAATCGGCATTAGTAATGAAGTCGCCCATGCGGCGATTTTCAGGTTAATGAAACATCGTGTTCTTTATCTCTCGCTGTGAAAAAAAATGGAAAGAGTGAGAGAGAGAGAGAGCCTGTTGCTAAAAAACCCTAAGGATATCTAGACATGACTAGAGATGCTTATTCAAGAGATGTTTATTTACAGGGTCTAGATTAACATCTACACCGACCACATTTACCCAAAGTGTCATCACAACGTCTTTTCTTTCCACTTTAATGTTCATCATTATTATACTTTTTTTCACCGATTAATGAATAAAATGAGTCAAAGTACTTCTTTGCTGAACGACAACAACAGGTGCACGAATCATTAGCGTCGTGAAAATTCATTAAATCTGCATAGCACCCCGAAGTCGATGCATTTTCAGCAGCTCTCGAGGGCAGAAGGGTTATGCAAGCTGCGGTATTACATTACAAGTCGTTATTATTTTGAAGAGACGAGCCGCCACGCTCAGTGCTGGACCAGTCACAGTAACGGCAGTGAGTGAGCAGGCCAGTGCCGTTCTGATTTAATAAACCGTTTCTGAGCCCGGGTTTCAAAGGGAGACTAGTGCACTTTATGTGTCTCTAGAGAACACCCTCTGGCTCAGGTTATCTGTGAGAGTCTCGTGGAGCATTCAGGCTGGACACGCTCATCAGTAACCAGGTTAACATTACCCATGGGAGCGAGCATATTGTTTAGCACATATGGGGTCGCTGAAGCTCCTGTTCCCATGCAGAAATACATTCCGTTCATGCTTTATTTTTTTCCACACAGCATTCTCCCGCTGTGTTTCATAAGCCTGCCTTTTAAATTCACGTTCGCTGGACATTAGTGAAGCGATTACCGATGCCCATTGGACATTAAAGCCATATAGACTCACGTGAATATCTGAATGCACCGTGCAGCGAGACAGAAAAAACAAAAATCTCTCCTCAGTCCGTTAGGGGATCTACATACTGTAGATCTCTCTGTGTTCGGCTGTTGATGGATTTTGATTTTGATGACACCACACTCCTAGCCTTTCTCGTGTCCTACACGAAGTCAAATCCTTTCAAAACAGGCATCTATTTTGACGGGGAAATTCAGCTTCGTATGCGGCTTTTGTTTTTTTTTCCTACTCTGTAAGAGGAAGTCACAAAACACAGAACACTGACATGTTCAAATCTATATATAAAGGATGTCTCGGATAACCTTTAATCCAAAACACATGACGTTGCTAGAATTGTGATAAAGCACAGCATGTTTACTTGAAGCAGTCTGGTGTGAAGATAAGAGAGGTCAGCGTACGTCTGGCAGTACTGGGATTTAACCTTTCATCTCTACAGCACTATTTTTGTTGCAGAAACAACCTCACATTCAGGACTTCCTTCATCATGAGCATGTCTTATCACTTCCTCTTGCGCCGGCCATGTGATGTTTGTTTACATTCCGCTGTTACTCGGGTTCTCACCATGATCTCATTACAGTTCCCGTTATCTTGACTCTAGCGTCATTCCCAGGTGAAGCGAACCTGATGCTCATGTCAACACGCTCCCCTCTGGGCATGGTACTGTATGACATTTATTAGACTTTTTTAGCCCAAGGTTTGACCAGGACTTTCCTGCGACACCTTTATTTACAGCAGAAGTCTCCTTGTTAACGTTTTCTTCTCGTCCTTATCAGCTCTGAGGGACATCCTCCTCTTGGTAATGTCTCCACCGGACACCATTTTCTCCACTTTTTGATGGGGGCAGTGTTTGTTTAGATGCTGTTTAGATCCTTATTTGCTAAATGTATATGCTAAACATACAATGTTTACCCATCTAATGTTTAATATAGACCGCATTAAAACATTTATAGATGTGCTCTTAAAGGAAAAATAATCATCAACGTTACCGTAATAACCTTAGAGTCAACACCGCATAGGAGGGATAGGGGTGTTAGACACCTTTGACACAAATACACAATGTAAAGCAAATGTACACTCTCGTGAGACTCCGCCTCCAAATCGCCAGGGGAATCCCGGTGACGTAGTGGGGTCAGCCGACCTCGTTTAAAGGCAGTCCCGGGAAGACTGTGCGCACTTGAATGGATGCCATTTTGTCTCAGCGCTGTATTAACTCTGTCTCGTTGAAGATTTTTTGAAATTAGGATTATTCATCATCAAGAGTGTATTTACCGATCTGTCATAACATTAACATCACATAACACTGACACGGATTATCGATTGTATACCAGTAAACTGGTGACAGCTTACGGGCACATCAAGGCTTGTTTATACCTGTAGGAAGGTGAAGGTCGTCAGGACCGGTCCGATACCACAGAAAAGCCAATGTAGCACAGACGGCTGAAAAGTTACAATACACTTTAGTGTATTCCAAATATATTAAAATCTTCTATAGTACATTGCAAAGATACAAAAAGTATATGGAAATCAAGCTTTTACAGGTACATTAAACTTTAAACATATTTTAAAAAATTTGTATTATAGTACACTTTTGCAAAAATATGTTCTAGGAAGATATACTTTAAGTGGAAGTTCAGTGTAATTTCCAAAGCAGACTTATTTAAGCTTTATCAGTTTATTTTTGGCATATTTTGAATATATTAATACATAATATACATAATATACAGTATGCTTGTAACAATGATTTTTTTGCAATGTATTGGTTATTAACAGCAACAAAAACCCAGAGTTGGCTCAGATGGCTAAGGGGTCTGATGGTCCGGGTTCGAGTGTTGTGTCAGGAAGGGCATCGGGTGTAAAATCTGTGCAAAGTTGTGAGGATTGTCTGCTGTGGTGACGCCTTGACCACAAAGTGTGCTTTTTTTTTTTATAGATTTGGCCGGAAGCATGCCGCGACTGGAAAAAGAATATATTCATGGTATATTACTCGTGTATCTGTAACACAGTAAAAAAATGCTGTAATGTACTTATAATACATTAAATATATACCTTTAATTACATTAATTACTGTGTCAGGTATATACTGTACATTACTACATAAACAGCCATATACTTTAAGTGTGCTAAGTATACTTGAAATATACTTCAAGTTTTTCCACTTTAGCACACTTAATACACTTAAAATTGAGCTTTTGTATTTTTTTACAGCAAAATTAGTTCCAAAATAGTAAACTTTAAGTCACTAGTCATTAGTCTGGAGCAAGTACACTTAAGTATGCTTTGGCATGCTAGAATTTATTATACTTAGCATACTTTTTTTCACTTGGGTGTTGATGATAGAAAGGTATTAGGACACCCAATGCGTTAAAGCTCTCTGTGCAAGGGTTAGCAGACATGGAGTTCAAGGTTGATCCGGGTTACAAATTCCCCAGACGTTTATCCGATCGGACGTCCATAGCACCCTCCGGACAAATCAGTCTGAACCTTACGACCTTACGACTTACAGTACTTATAGAGCACACCGCAGAGATCTGATGCGAGTCACGCTTGAAGAAAAACTGCAAAATGAACAATGCAGTGTTTTTTGTTTCTTTTTCCTCTTTCTGAAACAAGAGTCTTGAGGCATTTTTTTTTATGTTAAGGCTGTTTAAAGTTAAAGAAGCCATCTGTGTACATGTGGATCTTAGCATACACGAGCTCATAAGCTGTTTCCAACATGCTTGGAAGAAAAAAGCACTGTTTTTTTTTTTTTTTTTTTTAATAAAGCTATTGCTGTAAGCATTGTTTCTCAAAGACACCAGGGCTTTCCTTAGACGCCATGAGAGGAAATCCTAAAGATCACGCCTAACGGAGAACTAGCGCTGTTTGTGAAAACACGACCACACCTGAAGGTGAACAATAATACAGATCATTTTGAAAATATTCTCAGACTTGGTCTGTTCATAAGGTTAAGTTAAAAATTTTTTTTTTTTTTTTATCCCTTGCAGTGAATAAAGAGCACATCTGTGAGTCGATTTGAACTAAATGAATTGATTTAAATAAGTGTTCAAAACGTGTGAATATAAATGAAAATTAAAAAGGTGATTGATTTGGCAGCTGTGTGGGTGCATAAAGATGCATTTTCCTCATACTTACATGTACATACATCTTTCCATTTATAAAGAGAGCAAGATTAAATACCATCACACTATTACACCTTGTCATAGTTTCTGTCATAGCAGCAAAAATAATAAAAAACAAACAGTAACTGAATAAACGGCGAACGGTGTTTATTTAATATTTCAGGAAAGAGTCTAGGTGTGTCACGGTGGCATCGTGGTTAGCACTGAAGGTTCGATACTCGCCTCTGGTCTGTGTGAGGGAAGTTTGCATGTTCGTGTCCTAGTTCTTGCTGTTTCCTCTCACAGTTCAAAGAAGCTGGGTTGTGTTTCGTAGTTGTGTGTGTGTGTTTGTTTGTTTGTGTCCTGAAATAGGTTGCCAGGGTTGTACCCTTTTCCCTCTCAGTTTTCTGGGTTAGGCTCCAGCCCACCTGTGAACATACACAGTATGAGCAGTTTGGAACACGGTTGTACTGCATGTTTGAATGGAAGGAGTCTCCAGTTTCAGCTCTTTGTATCGGTCACAAGGTCCTGGTTGTAACATGAGGTTTTTATATTTTGTGTGTTTATATAAAATTATATAGTCCTTGGCAAATTGCTGTGGTAGAAAAGAAAAAAAAATTCAGGATGTGCAGTTAAAGAAAAACAATAAACTCACTCACTCACTCACTCATCATCTATACCGCTTAATCCTGTATTCAGGGTCACGGGGGGCCTGGAGCCTATCCCAGGAGACTTAGGGCACATGGCAGGGTACACCCTGGACAGGGTGCCAATCCATCGCAGGGCAAAACAATAAACTTTAATGTGGTAATAGTAACTTTGTGCTATAAGTACCAAGTATTTTATTTAACACTTTTGCATTTGTTTTTGTGTGAATTATTGGAGCGGTAAATATCATAATACTTATACAATATTCTATATAAAAAAAAGAAAGTTTAGAAAGAAAAGTAGAAAAAGAAATTTCTTTCCGCTGGAAGAAAAGTTACTTTTTTTAATGGCACACATGTCCGGTGACACACGCGCGCTTGTATGCGTAACCTCCTGTCTATAAACCCTTCCTATTTTTTTTCCCTCACCCATTTGTTAGATGCCTGTCTTGTGGTTTGTTCAACACACTTCACTTCTATAAAATAAAAAGGGGGATTTTAACACACTTTAATCAGAATTCTTTGAAGAAACCTAGGCCAGATGTTTCTCTGTGCTATTTTGGTTTGTTTTATGACGGACTGCAGCAGCCCAAGGCCGCACATGACAGTTCGGTTTTTCAATGATTGATTCTGATCAAACACACCAAGAGTTTTTTTTTTCTCCCCTTTTCCCTCCAGTGCCACAAATTCCAATATTCGTTGGATGGTGACAAGTGAAAAATGAGAAATATATATCATTACACTGACCCTGATATTATTTAAAACACCATCTCAAGAACAAAAATAAATAAATTCTTTCAGATGTGAGATCTGCGCATTATCGACCGAACTTGTCTGCTGAAGTATAAATGGAAACATGCCGAAGGGCCCCCTGCTAACTTTATCATCAGAGATCTGTCGTGAGAACTAACTGCAGTGGTTTAACACCTTTGGCATGCTTTGTACTTTTTCTGTCTTTCAAGCGCTTGTGTTTAGTTGTAATAGGATTTTTTTGGGGGGGGGGATTATATAAGCGTTATGTAACCAGCCAGCCATTTGCTCTACAAACTCTCACCAGCCTGCACACTGCTTTCCAGTTGCATATAAATGAGTTGCCGTTTTCAACCTAAGACTACAAAAAAAAAAAAAAAGCACACACACACACACACAAACAAAAGAAAACACCCCCTTAGTTTGAACCCCAGGTACAGCTGATGATGTCAAATCAAAATGGCTGCTACCAGCATCAGCCTAAAGCTTTTCACTTAGTTATACTGATAAAAAGTAGGGAAAAAAACAATCTAGTTATTTTGTGTAGGAGCAAATTATTTGTTTATATTTGTGATGAAATCTGAAGAACAAAAATACTGAATCGGAAAATTTTATAAATATGATACAGAATTGCAATACAAATTGATTCAACACTTAGGGTTTAGTGTTAATACCAATTGTATTGGCTGGTCCCTGGTGATTCCCATCCCGTTTTGTTAAACTAAAAGAAATATACAAATACAGTTGGCTGGGATTTTTATGCAAAATTCTGCACATCTAAAAATGCTGATAGTTAAGAAATATGCAATTTTAAATAGCATAATGTAGAACGCTAAGGACAGCTGCTCTAAAAAGAAAAAAAAAAATATATATATATATAATCAACAAAAAAAAAGATTTTTCAATTATATTTCTACTTATAGAGTAGTCTTTGACTAGTGTCCAAGTTTCATGCATTTTTTATAACCAATAGTTAAGCAATAGCAAGTTAATAATCAGTTAATCTTTAATCAATTAATTAAGATTAACAATACACATTTTTTTCTCAAAACTATTTAAATAGATCCAGGGACATAATCCCCCCAAATTAGCCTAAACAAACAGAATTAAAAAACAATAATGTGTTTGAAAATCCTTATTCCCAGTACAGTTACAGAACTTGAATAGATGCCATTTACAGAACCATGTTTGTAATCCAAATCACTGGTATATCAAAGCGAACTTCCCCTTAAGAAATAAATGATTCTCAGATGATTATTCCACTGCCCAAAAATATTCATTAAAAAAATGATTAAAGCAAAATATAAAGTAAAAATAAAACAAATGAACCTGCACTTTATCTTTGGAAATAATCATATCTGGTGTGAGGTACAAAAGGTGGTTGGTTATTGTGTAGGACGACTTCACGACTTCGTGTTTCACACGACTTTCACACACACACACACACACACACACACACACACACACACACACACACACACACACACACACACACACACACACTTTTTGTGCAACTTTAACACGGAACCTCTCTAATGACACTTGCTTTTGAGGATTTTGCGGAAATGTGATGTTGCAAATGTGACAGTTAAACAGAACCATTGGCTCAGTTGTGATCATGTGATGCTCGGCAAACAAGTTACTCACAATCCAAGGTTTTACTGTATTGCAAATGACCTAACTATAAACCATCTTCCTCTTGTGTACAAGTTAATAGACACGAGAAAACATATTATGCAAAACAAATATATATGCTTGCCATTAGCTTCTTTTATTTAATTTTTAACAACAATTAATTGATTAATCAATATTATAATATAATAATATAATATCCCTAGTCTAGAGCTAATTATTGTTCTGATTATAATGACGATGACAAATTTGAAAAATAGGTTAATTGTCGACAACAACACACTTCGGATATTTTGACATAACAACAACAATTAGACATACGGGAAAAAAACAGGTATGAATGCATCCTTAAAAATTATAAGAACACTCCAGAAAAACTCTGTTGCACAAGAACCCTGTGAAATGAAATAAAATGAAGAAACGAGGAAGAAAACTCCTTACTTGTAAAAAGAAATAGCTGTCTAGTGGAATAATCTCTGGCTATTTAACAACATATCAAGTCTCATTTATTAAACGTGATACGGATTTGTTTCCAGTCTGTCTGCGCAGATTTCATGCTGACTTATTATTCTGATTTCCAGCCTTATCTCTCGTTATTTATTTCGTGCTTTAAGCGGTCTGTTTCACTTGCACTTGTTTTTTAGTTTTCTAGTTGGCACAAAATGCAAATGAGCCGCATCAGAGATAAGATTTACACCTTTTGTCTGAACAACATACAAAACACTAGCGTTGGGTATCGTTTGGGGCTTTTTCGATACCGGTGTCAAATCGATACATTTAAACCGGTACCAGTGCCAAAACGGTGCCTGAACCGATACTTTGCAAAAGCCACAAAATGATGACTCAAGAATACATTTTTATTGAACAAAAAATGTAATGCTTAAAATTGAACAATATATTAAAAGTTTAAGTACTAGCTGGAAAGCCATAATTATAAACAGAATCCATGTTACATTAGTATTTTACAAATCGTTTGACCATTTGTTAGCATGAATGCAAGATTTGCATTTTGCAGTTAACATTACATTAGCCTACTACTAACCTGCGGAAAGGCTGCTGTCGTCATTATAATCGGTGGACTCCTTTTTGCTAAGCTGTCTCTAAGATGTCAAACACGGCGCGTCCCTCTGCTTTTAACTTTATTCCGTGTGCCCTCAAATGTTTCATTAGATTAGTTTCCCCCTTTACACGCAACTGTTGTACAAAACCCTACAAAACACACAAACAGAGAGAATGTTTATTCCGGTTTTGCTTGAACCTTTATTAAGAGATTGATTAATGAAGCCTGAGAGAGATTCAGTCCAATCAAAACACATACAAACCAGAGACCAATCTATTAATATCCAGATGCATACTAAGGGTGTTTTTTTCTACCTAATGAAACAACTTTTACTTTTTGCAGACTAATCGTTCTGTGTGAGCACACCTGTGCTGGGAAAAAAAAAATCAGGTAATGAATCTGCCCAAAGTCAGCCATATCCGTTACACAAAGCTCCAGACACCTGGAGATAACAATACATTATGCCGCAATCGTCCTCTCCGCTCAGATGATGTCACCAGAGACGGGCAGATCATTCAGCTAAAAGCTGTTAATGGATGTCTGAGAGCTGAAATCCCTGGCTGCTGTCAGACAGCGACAGCGATAAAACGCACAAAACAGCGGATTTATCAGATATTTTCAAAACGTCCTTCGGAACAAACAACAAACAAGACGAGATGTTTGTCACTGTAAATAAAAAGCTATAATATTACCATTATTTTAGAAGTACTTTTTTCTTCATAAAGGATGTCAGCTCTTTTTTTAAATTTTTTTTTTATTCCAACAAAACAGCTTGTGCTAACGCTAATCGGAGACGGTCAGTGATTTCCAGCAGGAAGTTAAGACTTCCTTTTGACCCAGCCGAGTGGGCTGGAAAACACACACACTCCTTTGTTGTGGGCTATTCTTCTCAAGCCTATCACATGGATAGCCCAAGGCTTGGATGGTGACTCGGTCCCATGGGGGTCTTTCTCTCACAAAGCCATGCTTGTTGTGCTCGCGGTTCGATATATAGCGTCTCGGTCGATAAGCGTTCACCTGAGTTAACGTGTAGAAACCCTGCACTTATTAAATGAGCCGTTTGCAGCTGCTTGATTGTATTGATTGGAATTTATTCTTAGTAAGCGTCAGTATATACGTGGCTATTTATTGAATTTGTTTTTTAGTGTAGCAGTAAATCTTTGTTTAGTTGGACCGATTCACTGCACGTTTGTTCAGCAGATATCAAAATCCTGAGCAGTTACTGATATCCAGGATGAAACGTTAATCGTATTAGCGTGCTCAAGAATTCAAAAAGAAAACCAGATGGTTTAATAATTATTTATGGCAATAAAGGGTGTGCAATTTGACCAAATTATATTACGATACATAATAATATTTCTACAATACACAATATGTATCATGATATTTAAGTTAATACATTTATAAATTAGTAGTAAACGACAGGGTGCCAATCCATCACAGGGAACAGACACACACACATACACTCACTCATTCACACACTACGGGCAATTTGTGAACGCCAATTAGCCTAACCTACATGTCTTTGGACTGTGGGAGGAAACCGGAGTACCCAGAGGAAACCCACCAAGCACGGGGAGAACATGCAAACTCCATGCACACAGAGACCGGAATCGAGCCTGGCCGGGGATCAAACCCGGACCCTGGCGGTGCACGGCGACAGTGCTAACCACTACACCACCGTGCCGCCTTGAATGAAGTCTCAAATAAATAAATATTACCATGGCATCAAATCTAACCAGGTGCTTTAAGTGTATAATTGTTATAGAAATATTGACACTGCCATCAATAATGTGTCAAAAACATGATTTATTACATTATTGATACTAGCCTTATTGATATATTTCCATACTGGCAATGCTGGAGTGCTCTTCCATTTCATAAGAAGTGTAGCAAGTGGGAATTTTCATCTTATTTTTAAGTCAGATTTGTGCGTTCACATTGTAATTTTGTTCAAATTAATTTCAAAATTCCCTCACAGCTCTTTTTCTTCTTCATGTGTTGCAAAGTCATAACCACTGCTTGGTTTTATGTAACGATTACCCGAATGCAAGTTCTACAGAATCGACGCCACATCACATCAAGAAATCACTTGAGATTGCGATTTTCATCATGATATCTTTCTTAAGCTCTTATCACTCGCTGCTTTCGGGCATGTCTGGATGAAAGGTCTTCACTCTCTGGATGAAGATTCATCATGCTTTAGTCATAACTCACTGTGACAGCGAAACTAAGTCAAGGCTGTGCTCTACATGACTGAACTAGAGAGAGGAAGAGAAAGAGTAGACGATATTTCATTTACCATGCGCTGTTTATGCACACGTCTGTGCTTAGAAATCATGCTTGTCTAATAAGTAGATGGAGAAGTGTACATTTCAGATTTAACTAAACGACACTGAGATATGGATAGAAGTTGAATTTTGTGCTGGAGTGAGCGGGATTGGTTAAATTTTGTGCTGGAGTGAGCGGGATTGGTTACATTTTGTGCTGGAGTGGGCGGGATTGGTTAAATTTTGTGCTGGAGTGGGCAGGATTGGTTGAAATTTGTGCTGGAGTGGGCAGGATTGGTTGAAATTTGTGCTGGAGTGGGTGAGATTAGATCAACTTTGTACTGGAGTGGGCGGTATTGGTTAAACTTTCGTGCGGGTATGGGTGGTATTGGTCGAATTTTGTGCTGGAGTGGGCGGGATTGGATAAACTTTTATCCCGCAACTAGAGTGGGTGGAATTGGTTAAACTCTGTGCTGGAGTGGGCGTGATTAGATAAACTTAGTAATGGAGTGGGCAGATTGGTTAAAATTTGTGCTGGGGTGGGCGGGATTGATTAAAATGTTCAGGACTAGTTGAAATTTGTAAAATGTTCTACACAAGTGCATTGGATTGATCAGAGTTTCTCTGGGAGTTGTCAGGATTAGGCAGGAATGTGCAGGACTAGTCAGAAGTTCACATATATAGGAGATACAGTAAAGCCAGCAGCCATATTGAATACTCACTATAAACTCTGTTCTTTTACAGGATGGCTCAAGGCAACGCAAAGAAAGAAAGAAGACAGTCTCCTTCAGCAGCATGCCCACGGAAAAGAAGATCAGCAGTGCTAGCGACTGCATCAATGCCATGGTGGACGGTTCCGAGCTGAGGAAAGTGCGGTCCAATTCCAGAGTTTACTATCGTTACTTTCTGCTTGATGCAGACATGCAGTCTCTCAGGTGGGAGCCATCGAAAAAGGAGTCAGATAAAGCAAAAATAGATGTCAAGTCCATTAAGGAAGTGCGAACTGGTAAGAATACGGATACTTTCAGAACCAATGGTGTTTATGATCAGATTTCAGAAGACTGTGCATTCTCAATCATTTATGGAGAGAACTACGAGTCTCTGGATTTAGTTGCAAACACAGCCGATGTAGCTAACATTTGGGTGACGGGTCTCAGGTACCTGATATCCTACGGGAAACTTACCCTGAACATGATCGAAAGCAGTCAGAACAATCTGCGCTCGTCCTGGCTCGGCGATCTTTTCGATGAGGCTGATGTTAGCGGCAGCAAAAGTATAAGTCTCTGCTCCGCTGTACAGCTGACCAAAAAATTAAATCCTGGACTGAAAAATGTTAAAATAGAGCTCAAAATCAAAGAGCTACACAAAGCAAAAGACAAAATTAGGTGTGAGGTCACAAAAGAGGAATTTGTTGAGATCTATCACGATCTTTGCACAAGACCGGAAATATACTTCTTGCTCGTTCAGTTTTCTAGCAACAAAGAATTTCTTGATACAAAAGACTTGATGATCTTTTTAGAGGCAGAACAAGGCATGGCTCAGGTTAGTGAAGACACAAGTTTAGAGGTCATTCAGAGGTATGAACCATCAAAAGAAGGGCAGCTCAAGGGCTGTTTGTCATTAGATGGATTTACAAACTACCTTATGTCCAACGACTGCCACATCTTTGATCCGGAACAAAAGACAGTATGCCAAGAAATGAACCAGCCTTTGTCTCACTATTACATTAACTCCTCTCACAACACCTATTTAATCGAGGATCAGTTCAGGGGTCCCTCGGACATCACAGGGTACATCCGTGCTTTGAAAATGGGATGTAGAAGCGTAGAGCTCGATGTGTGGGATGGGCCAGACAACGAGCCAGTAATTTACACTGGTCATACCATGACGTCGCAGATCGTCTTCCGAAACGTTATAGACATCATAAACAAGTACGCCTTTGTAGCATCGGAATTCCCTCTGATTCTGTGTGTAGAGAATCACTGTTCCATAAAGCAGCAGAAAGTAATGTTTCAACACCTCAAAAAGATCCTCGGGGACAAAATTCACTCAGATCCACCAAAACCTGAAGACAGCTACCTTCCCTCCCCTAACGATCTGAAAGGCAAGATTCTGTTGAAAGCTAAAAAGCTAGGAAGCGCCTGCACAAGCTCAGAGGGGGAAGTCACAGACGAGGATGAAGGAGCAGAAATGTCTCAACGAATGAACATCGAAGGAGGGGAACAGCAGACTGTAACCCAAGCTAAAAAGTTTCAGCTCTCCAAAGACCTCTCGGACCTGGTGACCTTGTGTAAATCTGTTCAGTTCAAGGACTTTCAGACGGCATTCCAGAACCAGAAGCATTGGGAGATTTGCTCTTTCAATGAGGTGTTTGCTGGCAGGTGTGCGAGCGATTCCCCAGGGGAATTTGTAAATTACAACAAGAAGTTTCTCGCTAGGGTTTACCCCAGTCCGATGCGAATCGACTCGAGCAATATGAACCCTCAGGACTTTTGGAAGTGCGGATGCCAAATAGTCGCGATGAACTACCAGACTCCGGGTCTGATGATGGATCTGAACATCGGCTGGTTCAGGCAAAATGGCAATTGTGGCTATGTGCTGCGTCCATCCATAATGAGGGAGCACGTGTCTTATTTTAGCGCAAATACTAAAGATTCCGTGCCCGGAGTATCCCCGCAACTCCTTCACATAAAGATCATCAGCGGACAAAATTTCCCCAAACCCAAAGGCTCAGGCGCCAAAGGTGACGTCGTCGACCCTTATGTGTATGTCGAGATCCATGGCATTCCCGCTGATTGTGCCGAACAAAGGACTAAAACCGTCCATCAAAACGGAGACAACCCCCTTTTCGATGAGAGCTTCGAGTTCCAGATTAACCTCCCAGAGTTAGCGATGGCACGCTTTGTCGTCCTGGACGACGACTACATCGGGGATGAATTTATCGGTCAGTACACTATCCCTTTCGAATGTCTACAGCCAGGCTTTCGCCATATTCCCCTTCAGTCATTAACGGGTGAGGTGCTTCCTCACGCTTGGTTGTTTGTCCACGTCGCCATGACCAACCGCCGCGGAGGGGGTAAACCCCACAAAAGAGGGCTGTCAGTTCGCAAAGGCAAGAGGAGTCGGGAGTATGCCACCATGAGGATACTTCTCATCAAGGCGGTGGATGAGGTTTTTAAGACTGCGATTCAGCCGCTTCGAGAAGGAACTGACCTCAGAGAGAACGTTCAGGTAAGAAATTATTTCATTTTTCCATTTACTTTTTGGATGTAGTGAGCAATTCTGGGCTCTAGGCTCATAAAATACGGCTATAAAACGTAGAAGAAATACGAGCAGTAAGTATGGGAAGTATTACTGTACAGAGAGTTTTTGGATTTATGTGCGAGCCAGTTTCTTTTTCCACCCTGGACCTTTGTCAATATTTTTAACAAATAGGTCTCATTCGATGGCATCCAAGATGACATTCCTAATTAGTTTAAACTTCTTTAAGACATCAATCCTATTAACGTTTTGATGAATTTAATCATGATGCCCTTTGACTACCTGAAGATAGCGGTGCATTGAGATTTAGCCCTTACTTCATCTCTGAATAAAGAGTGATGCAGGAGCTCTCTAGTCTTTTACCCTATCTAGCTCTATCACTTCCTCACCTGTACCTCATCTCTCAAACACATCTTTAAAAGCTTCATACTACAGCTGGGTGCAGATTCGATTTGCTTTGAGAGAGTGTATCACATCTTTTAAATATCCTAATTCAACATTTTTTACATGCATCATTATATAGTTTACAGTTTTCCCTGAATATCTGCATCATATACAGTAGTCCGTCACTTATAAGTAGATCTGTAAGACATGAGGCGAATGTCGATTCAGTTCCATGTTTGGTCATTGCGATATATCGATATATACGATTCAATGCTATTCAGCAGTATTACTGCTTACTGTCTGATTTGTCTCAAGGAGCAATATTTCTTAAAGGTTTTCAAGTACAATAAATCCCCTACATGTGAACATTTGAGTTACAGACTTTCAAAGATATAAACACGTTTTTGCACATGTTCAATCTCAGAGTTTAGATCACATCCTGCGTACATTGTCACGTGCATGCGGAATGCATGCTGGTACTGCTAAGAAGCTCCAAGCAAAAAAGTATGGAGGCAAGTGAAAATAATTGCAAGAACGGAGCAAGGCCAAACCATCGGCTTGGTTCTAAAGAACATTGTACTGTAATACACCGTGTATCACCAACTGTGTTAGCATCCTGGTACCTAGCCAATGATTGTTGGACTTACTGACAGAGTGGACTTACAAACGAACTCTCGCAACGGAGCTCGTTCGTATGTAGGGGACTTGCTGAAATAAAAACTACTAGAAGTATCTATTGTGCAATAAAATGCTGTGTAACTCGTCTTGAAGGGAAACACCCGGGGCAATCCGATACGATATCATCACAATTCCTACAGTTTTGATTCAATTCGGTTTAATTTAAAGTACTAACTCAATTCTAAACGAATGTAGCAAATAATTTGCTCCTACTACACAGGATGCTTTGTTGCCTGCTAATGTTTGAATGGCTTAGAGTGCACCACCTGCAGGATCATAGAAGAACTGCAACATATTACCACCTCGAATGCAAGCATGTACTGTATATAAATTAAAAATCGATTTTGGAGACATTAATTACCACACAAAAGAATTGCGATACGCAGGTGATTTGATTTACTTCACTCCATTTCTAGTATTTAAAGTGTTTCAGGATGGGCTTTTATTTTAATAACGAATAAAATCAAGCACACCATGGTTTCAGAAAATATTTTTTGACTAAGCAACAACCATAACTAAGATTTTTTCATGATAAAGAAATACTTACTCAATATAATTAATATAACTATTAATAACTACTCATGTAATTAATAATATAGCTGTTTATATTGTGTTACAGTTTTTTTTTTTTTTTTTTGGGGCACAGCTGGTTACGCTCTGCTCATCCTGTGAAAACAATCGACTCGCCTCAAGACTATAACAAATCTTAGGTGTCCTGTCGGGTGTTGCTTGCCGAGTTTCCTGTTCTTTGCTGGGAATAATAATAACTTGGTCCTACTCGATGTGAATGGAGTATGTCTTTTTAAAAATTTTTTTTAGTCAAAGCTTTGCGCTTTTGAAAAATCTTGCAGGTAACACAGACTAAACCACTTCCTGTAGCAACTCATTTCTCACTCGTAGATAAGAAACAGGGTTGATGAAAAGGTTACTCATTGCTTTTTCTTTCTGAAAAGTAAAAAAAAAAAAAACAAACAAACTAAAAATTTCTGTTTAAGAATTAGGTCATGTTTAGACATACTGTATGTGTGGCTCGTATCCCGGCATTAAATGCATATAATGAATATCTCGCATGCTGAAGTTTTCACAATGTGACGTGCCTGTGTGTTTCCCCAGAACTCTATAGCGTCGTTTAAAGAGCTCTGCGGTTTGTCAGCGGTGGCTAACCTGAAACAGTGCATCCTGGCTCTGGCGTCTCGTCTCACGGGCGCCGACAACAACCCTCTCGTGCTGTTCAACCTGAAAGAGCAGTACCCAAGCATGGAGGCCCAGGGGATGCTGCCTGAGGTCCTAAAGAAGGTCCTTGCTGCATATGAGATGGTGAGGATCCCTTGTACTGTTTTTTTTTTTCCCCATACTTTTATCTCATCAAGATTTTAGCACAGAGTGAATTAAACAGCTGTCAGCATTAATAATGCACAAAGCCTGATGCACATTAGCGATGACTGGTCATTTAGCATGTTACAGAGTGCCTTTTAAGGTGTGAAGATTCTATTTAAAGGTGACAAATGGTGCCGAAGATTCACAGTTTTATTCAGCAAAAGAACGAACGAGAGCACACACAAAGAAAATGGGTGGCGTTGGTCATTTAAACCGAATCACCTCGAGGCCTATTTAAAGACACGTTCTTCTCTCGTTCTTCCCGGCATCATCTCAGATGTCCTGACATTTCAGGCAGATTTGAAATTACCACACAGCGGTGGATGAATCTCTTGCCCCAGGCGCCCCCAAGACAAGCAGATTACATATCCAGGGTATCAGTTCTTCATTCTCGGTTCACGCAAGGCTGTTATTAAAACCGGGGCGGCTCATGAACATGGGAGTTTGGTGCAGCAGGAGGACATTCATAGAATTTGAGAGGTTGTCACTCTTGCATTATGGTATATGGTTCTATTTAGGGAACCCCGACATGGGTAGTTGTGACAGAAAAAACTTTTTTTTTCTTGGGTTTTAAACCTGAATTAGAGATTCCAGCTCAATGAACGCTGAATCGGTAAGACGTGCATTTACATGCTCAAAGTAATTTAATCAGAGCATGACTTTTCTCACATGCACAAAAATCTAACAGACATATTTATCTTCAGCTTTAAGTTGAGGTCAGGCTTCTCATCTTTTCTTTTGCTGATAAATCCCGGTTTCAGCGTTATGATCGCTTATAAGAATTCACTCTCATCTATGATTGGTTAAATGTATGAAATGTGAGACTATCAGTGTTCCTTCCTCGGTACACAAAAACTCAGTAGATGAAAGTCATTTGTTCTTGCAGAGTTTTAATGATATAAGGAATGGAAGTGAAAATTTCCATCACATCACCTAAAGTTACCCGAATGTGGCGCAAACACGCAGGTTGTTATTGAAGAAAGAAAAGATACAATAAATCTATATGTTTCAACGAGAGAGAAACAATCAGATCAAGTGTGTTCAGGCTAATACTGTATTTCGAGTCCAAGGTCAGATCAGATCAGACTGTTCTACAGTAACTGATGTGTTTAGATGATGCGCTTTTATTATGATCGGGATGCTATTCTCATTATTAGTATTCTCATCACTGGTGTCATTGCCCATGTAAACGCACGTTTTTAAATTGGCTAATACCAATTAAAGCTGCAGAGTATTTTTAAACTAGTCCAATTTGGCAACCCTGTCTCTGGAGTGAGCACGGGGCAGCATGATTCCCGCCCCAACAGGCCTCTACTCGCACTTGTTGCAATTACCATTTTTAAAGAACTTATAGAGCTAAGTGGAGCAACGACACCATTGTGCAACATCTAGAAAGGCCAATGGTACATCAACGTTTATGTACCGATCATCAGAGACCATTTTTTGTCTAAAGTTCATCGAGTAAGCATAAAATTTGGACTAATAAAAAGAAAATTTGTTAAAGATAAAGTAAGGTAAAACCAGACAGTGAGACTGCTGTTCTTGTAAACTGGCACATAATTCAATGTTTCCTGCATTATGTCACCATATTCTCCCTCGAAAGAACATGCAAGTTAAGTTGCCTGTGTCTTCCCATCCAGTCCCTCCTCGTCTGGAGATTCTTCCTTCACCGTTTGTCTGTTTTTCCTATTGTTCTGTTTATTTTTGCACACATGAGCTTGTCAGACTCCACCGATGTGAACCGCGAGAGTTTAGGGATTAGCCGGTCTTTGTGAAGAATCCCCGAACGGGAACGAACTTACGGCCTCGTCAAGCTCGTCTGCACTCAGCTACAAAGATAAGATGACTGACAGAGGAAGAAAGAATACAGCGAGCTGAGATTGTAGAGTTTTGAGAGCTTGGGCTTAGTCAGTGGAATAAGATCAGCAGTTACACAACTGAAACATTTAAGTGACTCCAGTATCGATCGCCTTCGAGACAACTTTGTGATTTGTTGCCGCGCGGTAGCCGAGTTAATAAAGCATACACGAAGGCATGAATCTTTACTAAATACAGTCGTTTCTAATGGAACGATTGAATAATTTATCACCTTTGGAAAAAAAAAATTCGTGCTTTTGCATTCAAGCAGCACTTTCAGCTCGATACGTTTTCAAATACACTACAGAGATGTGATGTGAAGGAGAGCCCTAGCATGACTGAAGCATTCACAGTTCTGTCAAAATGAACCATATATACCGTCCTAAGTGTCTGCTTTTTAATAACAGCCCAAGCTGGATACTTAAAAAAATAAATGCTATCCCGGGGCATCAGACCGAGATTTATCAAGTAGGGTTTTGATGTCGAACAGAGCGTTCTGAATTACAGATAAATCACAAATGCACTGATATACCGAAAGGATTTCTGTTTGAATAGCGCACAATAACTAAGGCATACTAAAAATCCAGTATAAGAGTCTGACAAGAGACCCAAAATTGCTCGTGGGTTAACCTTTTCACACTTGCATCAAAACCATGGGCAAACATTTACATTTTGCATAAGTGTGTTATTTTTCATCAGCAACAACATCACGTATTTTACACTGCCTGGCTAAAAAAATACAGCCACTAGTTGGATTTAGAGTAACAGATATTTAAGGGGCCTTGATTGGACAATTACTGCAGGGATTAATATGAATCAGCTTGAAGCAATTCTTTGAACCCTAATTGATGTAGCGAGGAGCTTCTCATTTTGCAGCCAGCCATGTCTGAAGATGTATCAAGCAAAGAAAACAACTAAGGAGATGATGAAATGATTTGAATTTAGTTAAGTGTGATGAGGACTAAACAGTTGTGTATTCATAGGTGAATGACATTTTAGTGAGACTCATCAGAAAAGATGTGGAGAAGGGAAGTCGTGCATAGTGCCCAAGTCTCTGGAGGCAGTGTTATGATCCGGGGTTGGTGCTACTGATTGTTCTTTGTGTCCACTATTTTCAGTTTGGTTTTGGAAGAAACAGCAGTTAATATGATAAAAGCTGAAGGTCAGCTGTTCAAACCCCAGCTCTACAGTACCAGTTTAAAATTGTTGGGCCCTTGAGCAAGGCCCCTAACCCATAACCGACCCTGTGCTCTAACCCCAGCTATGCTGGAATATGCACAAGGAATTTCACTGTGCAGTAATGTACAGCGGTATCTTGGCATACGAATTTAATCTATTCTGGAGGCGAGTTCTTTAAGGCAAAAATTCACATTCATATTTTTTCCATAGGAAATTATGTAAATGCAGATAATCCGTTCCAGCCAGCCCAAAATATACTATATACACTATGATCATATTTTTGCATATAAAAACAATTATATGAGACATTAGAAGAGACATGTAAATAAAGTGAAATATGAATAAAATACTTTAAAAGCTAAACCGAAAGTGGCTCCCTTTTCTTCTTACTCCCGTCCTTGTAGGGCTGTAGCTATCGAATATTTTAGTAATCGAGTATTCTACAAAAAATCTAATCGAGTAATCGGATAAAATGTACTTTTGCTTAATTAAACATCGATATAAAATATATAAGAGAAACAAAGATTAAGGTTTTCTTTTTAGAAAAGTCAACTTTTATTTTTTAAATGCATACAGCATTTTATCAAAAATAAGCATTGTCATTATTCACAATACAGTACAAGGAATAGCTTAAAGTTGACTGAGATTAATTAAGTGCATTACAGTGCCATACATTCTTATTTTAAGCCTTTTCTCAGATGCAAAAACTAAAAAAAAAAAAAAAAGGTATTTCAGATGACTTAACAAGTATCAAAAAAACTAAGGCACACTTTAAAATACATTTTTATGTATTTTTATCGTTCTCTCCCATTTTGCAGCCCGCTCCCTCTTTTAATTTTTTTATTGAAACAATACAAATAGAATACAAAACACATTAAATACATTTAACAATAACAACAACAACAACAACAAAAAATTACCAAGCTTCATACTAGGGGTGATCAGGCTTTTTGCTCAGACTATGGAACGCTTTTCTATAGTATCTGAGGATACCACACCTTTGGGTCGTTGAGGATTTTAAATCTGATCTTAACAGTCATCTTTTTATCAGAGCTTTTGGGTTGAAATAATTTGTAGCACTTTAAGATTTGCTTTAAATAAAAAGTGCATTATAAATAAAAAGTATTATTATTATTATTATTATTATATAACGTGTGTCGAAGTAAAAAAAAAAAAAAAAAGTGGCACAATCTGTGTCGTCAGTGTTCATTTTCTGTCCCATGACTTATAACCGGCCTTAAAGTCCTATTTCAAGGGGATGATAAAAAAAAAAAAAAAAAAAAAACCCCAGTGTCAGACGTTACCACTGACGAAAAGTCAGTCAGCCTCAGAGGTATAAAGCAAATACGTAAGCCAGCTATGAATACGAGGAACTTTCCCCACATAATCATCGAATCGGTTCACTCTTATTTCATGCAGCTGTTCCGCTATATTTCATCCAGCTGTTTGAAAGAGTTAAACCTGACCCAGGGTCAGTGGAGACCCAGTCTCTATTAAGATTTCCATTGAAATGTAAAATCCATTGAGGATTCTTTTTTTTTTTTTTTTCTGTGGAAGACGTGGGCAGGCCTTCCTCATCCCCCTCCCACCCTTCCCCTTTCCCAGTGGTACAGTTACATGATCCCACAACTATGGAATGGGAACGAAAGGAATACAAAAGCGGTTTAAAAAAAGATTTCCAGTCAGTCTCCACACGCAAATCGCTCTTTTTGTAACCCGTGAGTATAAAAAGCAACCTCTTATTGCTTTGAACGTTTCAGATTTATACGTCCCTGCGGAGTAGCTACTTACATTTTACTTTCATCCATCCCGTAGGTCAAAAGATAGTCGCTAACATAACCTTTTTTCTTCTTCTTCTTCTTTTTGTTCTTTTTTTTTTTCTGGGCAGGGTATCATATTCTAAAACATGCCTAGACTGATTTCTTTTTTTACCGCATCTTTCCTACTGCTGGCATGGACTTCACAACAGACCACTGACATACTTTAAATACGAAGATACACCATACACACATGATGTGTCCTTCTCAGTGCTCACTTTTATAGTTTACCGACTGCAGAGACTTGCTTACAGTACATCCCCTCCTCCTCCTCCTCCTCCTCTTCTTCCTCCAAGTGTCCCATGCTATAAATACCCCCTGCATACTGCTAGGCCTGCCACCAAGGCTGTAATTTCTGCAGTCATTAGGAACCTAATCACAGTAGACACATCAGCCTTGAGACTGTCGCTGCAGCTGTGGAATCTGACTAAAGAGCAGCTTCCACGCCGACCCATCGCTCTCCCCGGCCTCCCAGCGCGACTGTGGGAACCACATCAGACGCTGGAAATCTGGAGACTGCGGTCCTGTTTGAATTAGGATCAAGTTCGAGTCGAACCGTACAGTTGGGAGTTGATGTTCACCAAACCTCAGTAAACCGTCACGTCAGGATTATACAGTGCGCGTCTCTTTCATTTTGTTGGCTTTGGAGCCGATAGCGTGCCGATTTTGTTTTCGCCAAATAAGAGCAATTGCTGCTGGTTAACTTGTGGATCAAGAGACAGACTGTTGTCTGCTGTATCCTTGCCAAAGACTTGACAAAGTAGCATTGATTGATCCACGAGACGTGTTGAGCACAGCCCGTTGCTTTTGATGGGCTGGTGCACTACATGCAGTAGAGCATCTCTCTCTCTCTCTCTCTCTCTCTCTCTCTCTCTCTCTCTCTCATATCTTGGCAAAGAGAGACAATTTGCTATTTAATCACTGACCTTATCTTGCTTTCCACCACTGTGGGAATGTATGAGTCAATTAGACTAACCTGGAGAGCAGCTCCCTTGGCACTAAATGAAGCAAAGTTAGCAGGACTTTGCATCAGATTAGAAATGAATGCTTGCTCCAATTTTACCCAATCCATCAATTTTATGTCTTTTTCTTTTTTTTTTTTTTGCAGTTTATTTTCTACGTTCTAAAACAATTTCAAAACTATGAAATAACACATATGGCATATGTCAGCCGTCCTGGCTCAGTTCTACTTACAAGAACAGTATTGTCAAGGGAACTCCAGATCGAGTTACACTTGTGTTTCATTATACATATGAGTAATTAAGGGGTTAAGGGCCTTGCTCAAGGGCCCAGCAGGGACATCTTGGCAGTTGTGGGATATAACCTGGCATCTTTCGAACCGTACTCTTAACCATGACTTAATAAATTAATGACTTAACCACTGCGCTATATTTTATTTATTTATTTACATGGCTGTTTCAGCATTTTAAGACTTCTCTCTCTCAAACAAGGTGCTAAAAGCAGTTTAAAGATAATCATATGTTTGTGATTGCAGCTTTCATTTTCGAAGTGATTGCCATGCCATGATCAGGAGGTTGCATTGTCAGCAACAATGTGAGAAAAATCATGCCACCATCTGTGTCACCAGATGCTTATAAAAGATCCAAATGAAATAGCTTAAGAGTCTAGAAAAATATATTACACTACATATGTATGTATGTGTATATCTATTTCTAGTTAATCTAGTTAGTTCTAGTTAGTCATAGAGGGTGATTAATCACAATTTTAAAATAATTGTGTAATAAATATGAAATGTTGGAATAAAGAAACACATCACAAAATTATCCAGTATCATCTCAATGTCTCAAAAATTAACAATTACCTTGCAGTCGCAAACTTAAAACAACACAGAAGGCGTCCAGAATATTCAATAATCTCCTTTGAACAGATGATGTTGAGATGTATCTGCTACTTTTGATCTGTAAAGCCTTCATACAGTAACGGCTCTAATCTGAGGTGCTGTTTGTTAAATGCTGATTTCTGAGGCTGGTAACTCTAAATGAACTGACCGTTGTTGTTGCTGTTACATAATAATTACCCAATGCCATGTGTGTTATTTCATAGTAGAAAAAAGTATTGTTTCTAGAATGTTCATTATTGTTCTAGAATGTAGAAAAGCATTAAATTAGAAGGTGTGTCCAAATGTTTGTACTTTTGGGTGTGGCCTAACTACCGTACACTTACTTTTTACTAAAAAGAAAAACCATATGGTGTATAATTCTTCTGAATTGTGTATCATTTTTTTGGGCTGACTCAGACTATGTGTACAACTCTAGAAAAGTTCTGGAATGTCATCAAGAGGAAGATAGAGGGTCACAAAGTATCAAGCAAAGCCGAGTTGTTTGCTTTTTTGTAGAAAGTTACCCAACAGCAATCGAAACACATGAAAGCTGTAACTGCAATTCTGGGTTATTATTCCACCAAATACTGATTTCTTAATGTTATTTAGCCAAAGCTTTAACACAGTTTTAACACAAAAATTATTTGCATTTTTTTTTTTTTTGAGTTATTAAAGCTTTGCAAATACTGCATGCTCTTTGTTTATTTTGATGCATT
Organism: Clarias fuscus; assembly: GCA_030347435.1. Classification (NCBI taxonomy): domain Eukaryota; kingdom Metazoa; phylum Chordata; class Actinopteri; order Siluriformes; family Clariidae; genus Clarias; species Clarias fuscus. The sequence goes on along the minus strand of CM059226.1, from coordinate 21,960,029 downwards.
GTGATAATGTCTTTCCTTTAAATATACACTTTAAATAACAATAGTGATATTTTGAATATAGGAAAATATTGTCAGCAGTTTTATTTACAGTCCTGTGCAAAAATCTTGGGAACATCCAAACAAAAGCCATATGCAATGATGCTTTTGAAAACATTTCTACATTAAAATAAACTTCTATAAAATGCACTAATTAACAATTAATGCACTAAGTAACTAATTAAGTAATAACATAAACCGATAAACGGTCAATATTTGGTGTGGAAACATAAGCGGTAGTGTTCGATACAGATGTGTGCAGTGTTCTAAGTAAAACAGCTGTTAGGTTTTACTGAGCATGCTGGAGGATATGAGTTCTTTTGGTAACTTCGTCACACTCGCTCCTTTCTATTTTCATACAAAACCCAGGAGTCGACATTATTGATCCCCCCCCCCCCCCCCCCCCCCCCCCCCAATCTGAAAACTGGTCTGTCATGTAATATGTCGCTTTCTTTACAGGCATGCAAATTTTCTTCTTTAATGTTATGTATTCATTAATTTTAGTGTATCTTTGTAGGGAATGGCCTTGTACATAATAATGCAGAAATAATAAACTTATATAACAAAATGTGTACTACAGATACTATGTTGCGTAAGACTTTTGTACAGTACTGTATACATTATATATAGTGTAATATATTTTTTCTTGACACTTCCTTGAAATTCTATTTGGTTCTTTTCTATAACAATCGGGTGACACAGACTGTGGCATAGTTGTTTTCGCATTGCTATGCGGCTCATAGATCCTGTTAGTACCCCAAGGTTGATTATTTTGCAATAACACGCAGGCACATTGTACTATTTATCCGTTTTTAGTTGCATTTAATGTTGTGAACAGCAACACAAAACAAGTTCCTGTTTATTACTTTTATTTATTTATTTTTTTTTGCCATCTTACCCAAGATTATCTTTCTCCCCCCTCTCTTCTGAAATTAAAACGACCAAAAAAAAGTTTTTATTTCATCAGACAAACCACCAAATATGACGAAATAATAATTCCGTCCCTAAGGCTTTCCCTTAGGTGGAAAACCTCAACTCTTAGACTCGTCTGTGTAAAACTACAGTAATGTCCTCACAGAAAAACATGTTTAGTTCTCATTAACCTGATATTGTCTAGAGTATGACTATTTCGCAAACGGTAGCGGTACAGTAGTGCATTTTTATAAATCCCGACAGGCCTTCTCACAGAAGGTGTTTGACCTGGATATTAACGCGGTATTCATGTCTTTTCCTTCATCAACACATGATACACACCCCTTGGTGTGTTTCTTTAGAGGTAATCAGCCTTATTTCAACAGATCAAACTAAATCATATAGAGTAGCAGGAGAATAAGGAAACGTAAGGGTAAGGAGAACTATAAGGAAAAGTGTTAAAAGTGCCAGGATTACCTGTAAAGCATGAATATTGTGACCATGAAAAAAAGAAAAGAAAATATATAACTCCTGTTGAGAGCTGATCGAGGATGGCCCTGGATAGAGTATCATCTCTCTGAATAAGCTCTTAATATTGAGCATGCATGGGTTCATTATCAGGGCGCTGTGCCCTTTAAAATGAAAATAAATAAATAAAAAATAGCAGCATGTCCAACATTTTCACCGTGCAACTCGTTCACCTTTCTCACTTAATCATCGTATGCACTGGCTAGGAAAAATGAAACCTGATTATTTTTCCTCAATAACGCAGTAAATGTGGACATCCTGGCCTCCCCGTGCCAACCTACAGCACATCCAGAACAGGAAACCACAGCTTGTCATCTCTGCACCATTAAACAGCTATTAAGCCGGTGTGTTTGATTGCAGCAAAACAGGCTGACATTGTGCTGAATTCCTATTTATTCATTTATTTAATTTTTTTATTTTTAGATGGTCCAGACGAGTAGGACGCTGCTGGAGAACTCGGACGGCGTCTACGAGAGGATACTGCAAGTGCAGAAAGCAGGTGAGTTAGTGTTAATTACAGCGAGAGGGTTTTATGACAGGTTTTTTTTTTTTTTTTCACAGAACAAACAACAATCGGTGTTACAGCTGTGCTGAAACTGAGCTCGAAGAGAGCCGGTCTAATTATGTGTTTGGGTGTTACGCAAGAGCTCCCCACACACACACACACACATACGCTTTGTGACATGTTTTATTTCTTTCCACGAGTGATAACCTGCTGTGAAAAGTTTTCAGGCAGACATTATGTCTTCTCTGTTTGTCTGTCGGTTGCACAAAGAGGTAAGTATGTATTGCTCGATCCAGCGCAGCAGTATCAAAGCCACGCAACCTGCGACGAGTTAAACAGCTGCAAACCGCAGTCGGCGGAGACGAGCTTCAGTTGCGTTTACATGAAAGGCGAGTGACGCAGAAGAAAAGGCCGCAGCGCATTTTATTAAGCATTAAGCACGCTGTGTTGTTTTTAAGTGCGTCGTAGAATTTGGTTTGAATTTCTCCTCTCATCTCGTCTCTCACGGGCTTCGTCGTTGTTGTTTTTCCTCTCGAGCTGCAAATAATGGAACAAACACAATAGATAGCGAAGCACGGAGACGACACGGCAGCTTTGAGCTCCGGCCACGCCGCTCTTTAACGCCAATAATAACAATAGCCTGAAGATAATTTCCATCCGTGTCGCACAGGCTCGACACGCCGGCCTGCCACAACACAACACCAAAGTGGAAACACGCTTACAGGCTCGTGGAATGTTTCCTCTTCATATTGCGTGTGCAGTTTATATTGCGTACCAGTATCAAATATCATCATCCCGTCGAATATAGCAGCAGAGATATTTATCAAGTTCATCTCCGATTCATGTCCGATTAAACAAAGAACCTCAAACAAACACGGATTTCAGTCCAAAGCGAGACATAAATATTTCAGATGCAGTAGAAGCAGTCACACATGGCCAGAAAATGCTGATCAAGTTTCTAATAAGAGCAGCTTTCACTGTAGTTCTCTCACTGATTATAGTGAAGATTTCTCAAAGATTTCTTATTAACCAAAACCTGTAAGCTTCAGGAAGTGTAACACATTGGAGTAATAACGATAACTCTGCTCCGCTACATCACGCCACCCTGTTTTTGATTAGTTTCTTATGACATTATGCCCCCTTGTGTTTATGCCTTAAATAGTCATTAAAACTTCATTAGGTTTTTTATTTTTTTTATTTTTCAAGGTTAAGTCTCAAAGAGAGGGTTAGTAAAGTTCTGTGTTTGAATCCCCCCCACACGCACACACACACCCATGCTCACGAATCTCCACTTTCCAGGATGTCCAGTGGCCAGTTAAAATTAAGTGTCCAGAAAATTATTGACATCAGATGCATAAAAACATGAATACAAGTGTTGTTGTTTTTTCAGCAGGTTTTTTGTTAGTTTTTTTTTCATTTATTGTTTTTGATCATGTTCTACATGTAGTTTACCGATACAGTTGGAAATGTTGCATCTTTAAACTATATACAGTACCAGTCAAAAGTTTGGACACACTTTCCAGTTCAATATTCTTTGTTCAGTGATTTATTTCCTACATTCTAGAACAATACTGGAGATTTCACAATTAAGAAATAATCACACATGGAATTACGTAATTATGTAACAACAACAGTCAGATGCACAAAGGTCAGCTGATTCTGGAACAGTTCTTACAAGAACAGTATTGTCTCAAGTATATTTGCAAAACCCATCAAGCACTATGATGAAACCGGATCTTATGAAGACCTTCCCAGGAAAGCAAGACCAAGACTTACCTTTGCTGCAGAGGAGAAGTTCATTAAACCCAGTAACCTTTTCATAATCGATCATCGGTTTGAGTAAACCAATCGATAATTGATTGATAGTCATTTATCAGTAATAACTGACTCGAATCAGCTTAACCACACAGTACAGTGACACTTTGATGTTTAGTTTTTTTTTTTTCTCAAGCTTGTTGTTTGATATAACAAATTCAAATTTAATTAGTCACAAACACAGTCATACACAGTACGATATGCAGTGAAATGCTTAGACGACTGGCTGTGACCTTAAAATAAAGAGAGCAAATAGAATAGACAGACAGTAGAAAAATAAGTTATAAAGGGAACAAAAAACAAAATATATATAGAAAACAACCTACAGAAATATAGAAACTTAGTTTTTAAAAATTGTATAATTTACATTATGTGCAGTAGACAGATCTGAATTGAAATGATTGGAATGGAATTGAAATGAATCATATGGTGGATGTGTGAATAGCGAACAGTTTGTCCTCATTGTGTGAGTGGGCAATGTCTGAGCTAAATCTAGTCAGTATCTTTCAAAATTACAGTGTATTTATTTCAAATTTAACTCCATTCACACGTGAAGTCGTACGGCTAGTTTGCAGCTCGACATACACTTATAGTAATAGTATTAAATGATTAGCCGTACACAGCCGTTTTATGAGCTTGTGCACTTTTCTGCATAATAAGCACGTGTGTTCCTGCTACGCAGCAGTTGCCCAGCAACACGGCATGCTTATATTAGGAATTTAAACATTACGTTGAACAGTCGATCATTCGAAATGAACAGGAAATCAAACGATCATTGATTAAAACCACTGATCATCCCATCATTACTGCTGCTGATGAATTTTGTTAAAATTTTGCTTTAAAGCCTGTTTTCTACAACACGAGCCTGTTGGGAAAAGAAAACAGGCTTTAAAGCAATGCATCTCAGTCCGTGTAATAAACCTTGAAAGTGGAGAGGTGCAGGGCAAGAAGTGAATGCCCTGTTTTTATCACCACCGTTTATGTGCTGCTGCTGCTGCTGCTGCTGTTGCTAGGTTACCGTGACTGGCAGCTGATCAATCCGACAGGTCAGCAGAGGCTCCTATTGATCTCGGCTGATGGAATCTGAGAAACCGTCAGAACTTATGTAGCGTTCAGTCACTTTCCTCGAACCTGAAAAACAGACATTTCTTATTTTAATTCATTTAAATCGACAGGTTTGACTGTTGATGTGTAATATTTTCCATTTTTCCATTATTAGATTAAACTGCTTAGACATAACTTTAATGAAAGATCCCAGCTCTCTGGTAAACTCCCGTTCCCCCGCTCTAAAACATTACGCTCCTTCACCGAATCGTGATCCTGTCCTGCTGTTGGCAGATGTCTATTCTTTTAATCTTTTTTTATTTATACACTATTTCATTTCAGCCAAGAAAGCATCAGAAAGAAATGCGAAAGAATGACTTTCCTTCCATCCAGATTACATGCCCGCGTATCCATTAGTGAAATGCTGCAAGAGGACAAATTGAATCTCATTCGTTTACGTCGTATCAGATCAGATGCCCTGACAATCCAGAGTGCCAGCGTTTCACCACGACATGACGTGACTCTAGAAACGAAAAGGAGTCATGGGAATGAAATCCATTAGTATGCTGTCGATTATTATACTGTAGGAGTGACAGTGTGAAAGGTGTGCGTCAGTCACGAAGCAGATGCAATAAAATATATTTTTTTTTAAAACCTCCATGAACAGTGAGGTAAGATAAATAAGACAAATAATCACGTGAATGAAACATTTTTAATCACAGACAAAAACGTGTCTGTCTGTCCTGCTGCATTTGCGCCATGAACGCTTCACGTGTCCTGTTGCGTCCGTGCAAAACAAAACGTTTTCTGACCCGTGGCCAGTCATTTCCGTTTGGATTTGTGCAGGTTGAGAAATAAAACTGTTATTTCAACAGAGCAGGAGCAGCAGAGTGTTTTGGTGAAAAGCTGACCTTGATGTGCTTGTTCACGGGTCATAAAGTGTGAGAAAAACAGGAAGAAATTGAAATATAATATACTAAAAAGTAATAGCACTAGTGGTAGTAGTAATGCGGGTAGTACAGTAGGAGTAATACAATATTAATTCCAATCTCAGTTTAATACATTAACCTTAAAAAAAAAAAAAAAAAAAGAATGTAAACCTGTTTACTGTACTGCTGTGTCTCCCGCGGTGCTAGAATGTAAAATACAGCTGTTACCCCTACAGTATATGTACTGTAATTCAGGCAAGCGTGTTTTCTTTGGTTTGCGCTGTTGTGTTTAGTACTGTAGCGTAAATGCAGTAATTATTCACCGTCCCAAGCCGCGTTTTCCTCAATGACACAGCTTTGTGTTTTCTCTACAGTACTAAAAACTTTATACAGCATTATATTTTACACGGAAATTTAGCAAAATTCACGTTAATATTTATGTTACAAAATTAGTAAATTATATTGTTCTTAATAGTTTAGAGTTTAACGCATGATAAATTATATACAGTATATCGCCACCGAAAAAAGTATTTAAAAAATTGTATTTGTAGTTTCTGCGAAATTGCTGAGGTTTGGAAAAATCCTCTAACGACTAAGGCCGCAAACTCTAGTCTAGTCGAACTGTAGTCGTAGTGGGGATAATGTAAGGCACTAGTGGTAACTGTAGTAGTTAGAAATGGGGAAAAATTTATTTATTTCAGTATAGTGATTGATTTGTGTGACATTTCATGTATCGACAAACTGACTCCAAAATTGATTTATTTGCCGTTCCTCTGTAATCCTGCAGGTGGCATGCTCTTAAACAAACCGAAATTTGCAATGGCCAAAAGTTGTATTGTATCAAATCAATGAACATACAATATAATAAAGAATCGCAATACAAAATGAATTGGCAACTACTTGTCGCGATGACGTTGTATCAGGTGGTCCGCGTCCTGAGTAATAGTGGTACTCTAGTAATAGAAGTCACAGAAGTAGTAGTAGTATTATTACTGGCAGGATTGGTAGTATTAGTGGTGGTGGCAGTAACACTGTAGTATATTTCGCATAAGCAGTATACCAATAGTGGTAACAGCACAAGTAGCAGCAGCAATAGTAGCAACAGGAGAAATAGAGGTTTGTTTCTCAGTCTTTTTAAGCAACCACCAAAACACAATGAAATATTACCTCAGCAGCTGTGAACAATTGTTGAGCGATGCTGCTTAACACAGCATGGACAAACATACAACTTTTTTAAAATTCATTTCGCTAAGGACTATTTTGTTCAGCGCCATCTCACGGGTGCATGATGAGTAAGTGCAAAATGAATTTCTTTGCGTTATTTGCAAAAGAACGAGAACGAGTACGTAACCCCGGGAATTTAACTAATGCCACATCAGTAGTCCTCCAGAGGGAAAAACAAAGCGATCTGATTATTACACACTCGTACAGCTTCGTCTCTCTGAATGATTCAGAAGGCCCTTGGGGTAATGTGGAATGCCAAACACAGACACGCTTGTTGCACCATAATTTCATCTGGATGCCTGGTGTCTCTTAAAATAATGCTTTGGACAGGGCGCAAACGCACATTCACGAGGAAGCGCAGTAATTCAGCGCCGACTAAAAATCAATCGCTCACGATGAGACGTTTTTAACCGATGTTTCAGCAATCGATGCGCCAGAGTAATGAAACAGATCCGGGGCTTGTTCTCACACCATAGTGTAACAGAAGTGCCTGCTTAATTACAGTGCAGTCTTTAGAAAGCACGTGGCCAGGACATAATGTTCCGTGGACAAAATGCGCAGGAAACTCTCCAAGAGCTGAGCTCAAAAAAAGTTCAGATTATTAAAACACAATCGTCAGGAAACATTGATCTATCTGACAGCTCTGCTCCATGAGTGCTGTAGTTCATGCTCTACATTCATCTTTTATTACATTTGAAAAGGTTTTTACAGGAGCTGAGCGCAGCCAGAAAACCAAGGTGTGCCTGAGGTCGAAATATTGTATAATCATGAACTATTATGATATTTCATGATATTGTGCAGAGTGAAAGGAAGATTAGAGCGACAAAAAAGGGCACCATGCAAACAGAAAAGCCTTGTGACTTTTGATAGTCAGACAATTAGCAAAACACAAGCACCTCAATGGTGCACTCTACACAGCCGTGTTAGTGTCACTGTTACTGTACCACCACTGGTATCGCTCCTCAGTCCTGACGTGTTTTATTCAGGCCCTAGCACAATGACATCAGCATACAGTACATCCTGCACACACACTCTGGCCATGACAATACCTTAAACTTATGCCATATTCAGTGACATCAGCGTCCGGGGCTTTTTATAGGTCTTAGCGTGCCTAAAATTCACACAGGTTGTGCGGTGCACACGGGCCGTGATCAACTATATTTACTTTTATATCACAGTGATTTGTCAACAACTATCTTTTTTTTTAATTATTTATTACAGAACAAAAACCTCATACTGTACCATTCTACTGTATGTATTTACAGTTATAAGTTACTGTAGATCCCGTTATCACCTAAACTACAGGAGCTATCCCTGTACCAAAGTCATCAATCTTACCGGGCATTAGAAAGTGCCGACACTGGAAACTCCTTCCAGAAATATTACAGTAAACACAGTAAACAAATCCAATTCATTGACTCGATGAGTAAATTTCCGATATTTCGTTTCACAGACATGAACGATCTAAAACTGAAAGATTTCTTCAAACAGCTTTGGCAGATTTTTTTTTTTTTTTTTTTTTGGGAGCTCAGTGTTTCTTCTTTCGGGTTTGTGGACAGTTACCAATACCACCATCTACTGGAAAGGAGCATGCAGCAGAATATCGAAAGTCTACCACTTCTTCACAGCTCTAATAGTAACGATTCCACACGCTTACTCCGTTCAATAACGCATCGATTGATCCGTTCATTTTTAGTCGTAGATTATATAGAGAGTCCATCCTAGAAACTCCCAGTAGAATGAGTGCACTGATAGTCAAAACGATCGAGTCAGAGGTGAGAATTTAACAGCACTGTGGGGGAAAAGATATTAGAGTCAGTATGTCGTTTGGTACTGTATATAGTGTTTGGTTTATGTAATCTGTGTTAGCGTTTAGGAAGTGTGTGGGATTTAGTCACATCGTGACATGTTCTTGGCCTGAGTGTTTAGGGACACTTTGTTCTTCACCCGCTTTCGATCCTAATTAAAGGATATACACTTTCATGTCAACCGGATTTGAGGGATCAATATTCACTCCACTCTCATTCTTCTTCGACAGCTGGTTGTGTTCATTTATGAAAATGTGTGAACATTTCAGATTACTTTTGTTATATATATATATATATATTTTTTTTTTCTTTTTTTCTTTTTTTTTTTTTTACTTAAATTCGTTAATTACTTAAACGAATTTAAGTAAAAAAAAAAAAAAAAGAATATATATATATATATATATATATATATATTTTTTTTTTTTTTACTTAAATTCGTTCACTAAACAGGTAGACTGTTGTGTGTGTGTCTCTCTCTGTGTGTGTGTGTGTGTGTGTGTGTGTGTGTGTGTGTTTGTGTGTGTGTGTGTCTGTGTGTGTGTGTGTGTGTGTGGGCCTGCACTCGCAAGAGATTCTCAGGGCGTCTCAGAGGTGTGCGTCTCTTCACAGTGCGCGCATTCATGCCGCGTCTGAATTATGCGTGGATTTCTTTTTTTTTTCTTTTCTCGTCCTACAGTATGTTGCTAGGCAACTCCTACCACGAGAGGCATGTGCTGCCAGCCCCAATCCTCTGCACAGTCATGCGCTATTAAATCCAGAAGCACCTCTTCTCACTCTCATGCAGATCATAGAGGTTAAAGGACGTTAGACACAATCAGCAGACATGACGCGCGCTACGTTTATCGCCCGAAAACATCTCGGCCTTGAGATGACGATCAATCGCCGGCTCTCTGCAGCCGCACGGTATCTTTGGTCTTTGGCCGGAAGCCTGCTAGAGGTCGGAGTGAACATCGTCTGTGTCACAGTGAACAAGGGGCCGGGAGTTAGTTATACTGTAGATGCATTTTCTTTTTGTTAGTCCTACACACACACACACACATACACGGATCTCTGAGTTGATCGAGACAGACTTGACAAAGTATTACAGAATATTAGAAAGCATTCTCTTCTATCATCACGTCATAACCGCTGTGGAAAAGATGATGGAAATAAATGCAAATAGCTCTCGAGGTGACACGCCCGTTCTATATTTCCTGCTTCGACACTAATGCAGCTCGACAGGATTCCATGTCTTTTCTGCTGTGCACACATTTTCAAGCTCATTTTTCCTTCTGCCTTTGTTTCCCATTCCAACTTTTTTTATTTTATTTATTTTTTGTTACTGTATGAGTGTATCAGCCACCAGTTTGTCATGTCACTCATCATATTACAGCTTTTGTTTGCCCCGAGTGCTCACACTCCTGATTTCAGTTCCCTGCTGGACGTTAAACAGTAAATACAACACGGCTGAGTGGAGACACATGACTGCCGCTAATCTTAACCGATGTAATAACCTTTCATTCTGTAACACGATGTGGAAAGAACGTTGAGTAATGCTGGTGTGCCCATGCGGACAAATATAGGCAGTCGCTTCAGTGTGCAAAAACGTCTTCTGCCACCTGTTCACACACACTGTCAGAATCTGACTTTAGACGAGCACTCTGAAAACGCCTGTGGATTGTCACTCATGCCACCTATAGCTCGCTAGCTTGATAGCTTGGCCTGCTTGTGTGTTTTTTTTTTTTTTTTACGTTTTTTTGCTCGACTGTCAGCAGACGTTTTCCAATGTCTGTGTGAAGTGAAGTGGGTGGACTGCAGACACTTTTGAAAAGTGCTGCTGCTGGCATGTTGTTTTTTTTTTGTTTTTGTTTTTTTTTTGGTCACAGCAGAGCTTATAAAGTTTTTAGGAAAAAAAAAATCTCAAGCTCAACTTCTTGACCAAACAGGTTGCAAATTTGGAGTTCCCAATCTATCTATACATATATTAAAACTGTAAAGTTGGCGTGTCTGTACATTGAAGTTATTTGTGATAAAATAATTTGGCGGGATGTAAGATGAGTGATAGAAAACATCAAGATGGTTTTTGGAATGTTTGTCTGTCTGTTTGTTTGTGCACGCATCACGTAAAAACTACTGAATGAATTTTAATGGTGTTTTCACTGGTGTATTTGGCCAAACTTGGGGTAACATATAGGCTTTGTTTCATCACAATCGGTCCATGGGAAGAGAAGATATGCAACTTTGAATTTTAAATGGAAAACGCCCTTATATTAATTAAAAAAAAAAAAAAAAACCTTGAATGAAAAATCATTAGTTCATTTCTTAATAAACACGATCTCACACCTTCAAATTTCAGTTCATTCCAAAATTCAACAGATGGCGCTGTACATTTTTTAATATGTGCTTGTGAGTTTGCAATTAAATTCCAAGTCGCAGGCACATCTAATAAAATTATAAGAAAATATTGAGGTGTACACCATAAAGAAATATTTCTTTATAAATATTCCTTTGTAACAGAATAACTAAATATCACACGAGAGTGAGTGCTGTTGTCATGAATATCAGTACATCTGTGAGGTAGATTATCATTTGTTTTGTTTATTTATTGTGTTAATGTGCTCTGCCAACACATATCTTTCCACAATTGGCAGACCTAACTAACTAGTTTTAAAATCTTACAGGTACTAGAGTATGTAGCCAAAATGTGAGGAGAATAAATCATGGAGGTGATTTTTTTTTTTATATTTCTACTCATTCTGCTTTACAATATCAGCTCCATTAACTTCCAGGTTCTGGAGTTAAATCCTAATTAGCGTTAAACTGAAAGCTAATGTGCGATGTAGGATGTACAGTCCTTGTGCCACACACCAAGTGGGGCACTTGAATAGGGGTCACAGATAGATTTGGGATTTTGCCTTGTGTTGGAAGCAATATTACACTTGAGCTTCGGCTGTTCTGCTGAATATCAGCATGGCTGTGATGCCTTCAGCGCTCAGGCTGCTCCCTCATGCACACAGCTGTGTTGATATTCAAGCACAACAGCACTCCCTCTCGTGTGCAATTGATTAAATGTCTATTTTTTTTGTAAGTTGCTCTGTTAGGAGTATCACAACAATAACAGAGGAAAAATACAGAAATAGGAAAACAATCCACGGCTTGTAAGACTAACTTACTATGTTACACCATACTGTCATTGATTGTTTTCCTAGAAAAGCACAAAGCAAGTGTTTTATGCCTTACTTAACCCTTTAACGCTCTGCTCAACATTTTGGTAAAGCACATTTTGAGTCAGTATATGACACTGAAAAACTTGGTGATGCTATGCTATAAAAAAATCACAATAGTCACTGTCTCTTTAAATAGTATACCTTTTCCATTGCTTTATAGCATAGCACAGTAAATAAAGTGAATTTAAATGCCCGGCATTGGGCATTTTTTCCACGATTTTTTCCCTAATTTATTTGTATCCAATTCCTCCCTGTCACAAGGGGGCTCCCACATTAGGCAACTACTACAAGTTAGTCACAAACCACATGACGCAAACCGACCGCATCTCATCGAATTGCTCGCTCATGCACCGGTGGGGGCGGGGGGCGGGGGGCGTAACACACTCGGAGGACAGCGCTATCCGCTTCTTCTTCCGCGAGCTCACAGACACACATGACTGGCTGTAGTGCCGTGATTGATGTGATAGTGCTAAGTACCTCAGCCAATCAGCTCTCTCTCTCTCTCTCCGGGAGGCTACAGCATCACCCGGGAATCGAACTAGCGATCGCCGGGTAACAGGGTGAGCACTTTACCACTGCGCCCCTGAGACTTACGTTTTTATCTTATAAACGTTAAGGACCTCTTGCTAAAGTGCCTAACTTGGTGGTGCTGGGGTTTGAACCTGGGAGCTTTTGATGACCAGCCAACACCTTAATGACTGAGCTTCCCCTGACCTCAGACAATCATTGCATTTTATGTGACTCCTTCATTGTTCTATATTGAGACTTTGACCCTGAAGTGATCTCTCAACTGTTTGGAAAGAGGTCTGTAATGGGGTCTGTTTAAAAAATAATAATAATAAAAGCAAACATGGATTGGGTAATTAACGTAAAAAATATATATATATTTTTCCCTTCATAAGGAAGTTGTAGGGTTAAAGTATATTGTATTTGTTTTCGCCTTGCTCATTGAATAAGCCATAAATCTAGAAGTTGTTGTAGCACAACAAGTGTTGAATGAAGTGTTGAATCTTCGCAGACACCAAAAACAAAAGCAGCGACGGATTTCAGATTTTCAGTTGTGTATGAAATTGAATGTGAAGGTTATAAAACATGTCATTAAATATTACACAGTTCCAACTCCACACCCACAGCTGAGCTAATTATTATGTGAATGAAAATGAAATAATCCTGTGGTGTTTTTTTTCCCCCTCTCTTCTGCTATGGTTCTTACAGCTATGGAGTTCCACGAGAATCTTCACGACATGGCGGTGAAGGAAGGTCTGAAAGGCAGGAAGCTCCACAAAGCCGTGGAGAGCTTCACCTGGAATATAACCATACTAAAGGTGACCGCTGCTGCATGTACTGCTTCTCTTTCTTTTCTCCTGTTTGCTTCTCTCTGACCTTTCCCACGTTTTTTTTTTTTTTTTTTTAACTCCCACTCCTTCTCTTTCTCTTTCTCTTCGCCCCCACATTTCCAGTCACTCTCACTTTACATTCCGCCTTTTTCTGAACTGCCGAGGGCTACACAGTCTAGAAGTCACCGACGCCTCCTCTTCAGAACGGCACCTGAAGCAGGTGCTATTTATGAGAAGCCGTTTCTAAATAACCAGCATCAACAAACACAGCTGTTAGCGTACAGATTTGTGTGCTGTTTTTATTTCCTGGTCAAGTTAGCTTACACAAGTGGATAAAAACTGATTTTAAAGCAGATTTTGTTCCAAAGCACGAAAAATCGATGTGAACGCTGGCCAGCAGGGGGAGTGGGGATGGGGAGCAATCGTTCTTGAGAACGGTACAGATCAGTCGTGTCTATTCTGAAAATCTGAAAAATAATTTGTCCTTCCATGGGTTCCTGGTGTGAAGGAATACACTGTGAAGCTGTAGTTTCACAGAGTTCTGGTTTGTAACTGAAAAACAAGCAAACTGATCATCTGCAGAACTTTTCACTTGATTTTCATGTTTAAAAAAATGTATTTCTTCATAAATCCAGCTTAAATGACAAAGTACATTTCTGTTTTAATATCCCAACAACATGATCATGATCCCTAGTCAGACAAATGAAACAGCTGCTCTTTAGTGTGTTTTAAGATAACCGCAGGAGAACAGCTGTTTCACTTAACCGTTAAAAACCTGTCATAATAGATACGGACATAAAGCGGACAGTGACCGACCCCGGAGATTTAGTTCACTTAGAATCAAAAGTTTAAATGCTCTGCCTTGTAATTATATCTACTTAATGCTGAATATATCATCAGGCCTTTCGACTGTAATAATGACTACTTAGCCCTTAACACGAATCACATTTGCATGCGCTAATTAAACATTACACTCTGCGCGAAAGCTGGCCTTTGAGCTGCCCTTACGTTTCCTGTAAGGTCATTCCTGTTGTTTATTCTGGCAAAGAGCTTTGCCAGACTACATAATTAATTAGAGAGCGAGAGAGACTGTGGAAGCGTTTCAGGTTAATCGACGGTGAAATCTGTCAACTTTGCAGTCAGTCCAAGTGCGTCAACACTGCAGTGTCTTGTTAGATTGGATGGATTTTAGGAAAAAATATATATATATATTCCTTTGACAGTTCCAGAAATGAGTCTGCCTAAATTTCTTTTTGCATTTCTTATTAGGTTACACATATTTGTTTTTGCTTAGCCAGTTTGCAAACTGCATTCTGTTCCCCTAGGGATACATAAAATGTCATAATGATCTCACTATTTTTGTAATAGAACAATAAAAAAAAATCTCATTTGGGTTTTTTTTTTTTTTTTCGTCTGATAATTCTACCACATTACAGCTCCTTATTTTCTTTTCTTTTCTTTTCCCAATGTGTGCTTCTCTGAGATGCCTCTCTCGTTTGTTAATACGATTCTGTGCCACTGACCATCCCGGCGCTGTCTCTCCAGGGTCAGGCGGACCTGCTGAAGCACGCGCGGGCCGAAGTGCTGGAGAACCTGAAGCAGGTGCATTACGCCGCACTCACCTGCAACTTAGCCAAAGGGGTAACGTCGTCCGGCTCCGACTCCAGATCCAACCGCAGCCTGGGAGCCATTCCGGAGCGGGCGTCGGCGGAGGACGACGTCAGCGACGATGATTACGACGAGGAGAACTGAAGGCTTCATGAAGCCCTACTGAGACTGTGACGTATCATAGAGAAAAGTAGAGTGATCTACTGATAAAGAGGAAATCAGGCTGTTACACAATCAGTGTCTCTGCTACACTTTTTTTTTTAGTTTTTTTTTTTTTTTTTAGTTTTTTCCAGTATCATTCCATACCTGTTGGGCCGAAGTGCCTCAGCAAGCCTCGTTAAATCCTACCCCCAAACCCAAACCCCAAACCTTCCTCACCCAAACTCAGGGTAGTCTAACAGGACTACTTTTATTTCTAGAGCCTGCTGTTCGCCTTGCTAGCGTGCTGGCACAGTGTCGTGATTCACTGCAGTGTTGAACTCAGACGAGCACTTACAGGGCCTCGCTCCGGGGACCGCCTATAAGCACAAAAACCGAACGGATTTCGGGGACCTGAACCTGGAGCCGAGAAAAAGAAAGAAAGAAAGAAAAAGAAAAACAAATGCGAGAACGAATGAGTCGAGCTGTTTACAAAAACAAACTTAAGTCATGTTCTGTCTGCCAAAACAGTATGTGTATGTATGTAAGATATAAATATATATATATATATATATATGGAGATCTGTTACCTTTTTTTTTTCTTTTTTTTTTTTATTTGCTATGTGTGCCATTTTATTGGAGAAGATTTATTTTGTTAAGATAATCAGCTGTGTTTTAAAGAGAATATTTTATTCGTGAGAGCAGGAAGGAGAAATGTATGCCACTCGTAGGTCATTCCATGAAACACACGTTACCTTCAGACCACAGCCAGCTGAGGAAATGTGTGTTAGAGGTACATGGGTAAACTCCTAGTCACCGTTACTGTCACGGGTACAGTTCTGGGAAAGAATTTGCTTACTGACTTGCTAGAAGGAAAGAATCCTTTCCATGTGTTTTGCCTAAGCTAAGCCTGCCTAACTACGGCAAACGAGTCTGTCGCCTTCTCCGGTGTTCAGCCCCCCGCCTCGTCTCGTCTCGTCGGTCTTTTCAGTGTGCCGGTCTACTGTCGGACCCAGTGAACCACTCCCATCCCAGTTTTCATCCCGATAAGCGGAACGTCAAGGAACGGGGGGAAAAAAAAACATTGTCGTTTGATACAATTCAGTGCTGTAAAAGTCGTGTCTTTTTAATTGTAGTTCAACCATTTATACAAGTAGGGGAAGCGGATTAGTTTTGAAAACAAGATATCAGTTTTGTTTTTACCCCCGTGACTTCCTGAAAGTTCTGAAATAAACCGTGTTGAATAAAAACAATTCATTCAAAGTGTGTTGCTCTTCAAATCATGAATTTATTTTGCACAGGGGGGAAAAAAAGCCAAAAGCTTTTTTACAGGTAAGCACCGTTTCACTTTCAGTACCAGTTTTTCAGTATTCATATCCAAACTGAATTTATTGTTGACTTTGGTATGTGTTTCATTTCAACATGTATAGTATAGTGATGCGGTGAAAAGATTTTTAAAAAATGTTATTCTCGTTGTCTAGATCCTGTTGAACTTGTTTGTAGAATTCTGTGGAAGTAATTTTAAAACTTGAAAAAAAAAAAAAAAAAAACCTTGATGAAGCTTAACGCTTTTTTTTCTGTCATTTGAACCAGACTGTACTGTACGCTTCCTATTAGTTTTTCAAGTCTGACTGGTGAGTCAGAACGAGCATGAACATCATACTTTTTGCTTTGTTCGCTATTTGGTTTTGGTCTCATAAAGAAAATGAATATCTGAATATTAATTAAAAATGGTCAGAAATACATTATCTGGAAAAGACAGTAAAAGTAGTAAAACTTTTGTGAGACAGAGAACTAGGCCGTATATCTGGAACAAATGGCATTTCTTCAAACCTCAAACATCAATGTTATTTGGCTCAGTTTAAACCTCGCGTCTAAATTCCAATTTTTTCTACAAATCATGCTGCTCATATCCTTAAAAAAGTACACAACGTTTCCATTCTCTTCCTGCACTTGGGTCGAATCGGATTCCTTCTTGCTGTCAGAATTTGCTTGGGAATCGGAATCCTGCCGAGACCGGCTCGCTCAGACTCTCCTCGTTGTGTGCAGGTTGTTTTTATTCCACGCCTGAGTGTTATTTCTGTATCCTCACCTGCACGAAGAACCACCAAGGTCCCGTTTGAACCGACTAATTCCCGCGTATGTGAAATCGCACCTCTCTTTTTGGAATGCATTCTTGGAACACGAGTCTCATCAACTTGTAACTGCACGCATTATAAACTGGGAGGCATGCAGCGTGCGTTTCATTTATTTAAAAAAAAAAAAAAAACAAGAAAGTAGATATCAGCTGCCTCGGGTGCAGAAGATAACAGCCTTTTTAGTACCTGTCAAGGACTAACAAATCAAACATGGCTCCCTTTTTTAATGTTAGCTGCAAACTACTCATCAGATTAGACAATGTTCTGTATGTAAAAAAAAAAAAATATATATATATATATATATATATATATATATATATATATATACATATATATATATATATGAATAATCATATGGGGGAAAAATGTAAATCAAGCTATGATGTAAAAAGTCATTACCGACTAGAGAGATGAGCAAGCGGAAAAAAAGAAAACAGCCATTACAGCATAGAACACTGAACTCTTAGTCCTTGTGTCAGCATTTTTGATGTTCAGTGATGACACCTCTGAGAAATGATGCACACACACACGCACACACTCTCCACCTGGCTTAACCTCGAGGCAATTAGCTGAATAACACTTGGCACGTACTTGTGAGCTTGCAAAACCGTCGTGATAAATGATAGATGCGATGAAAATCTCAAGCTGATTTTTATCAGCCAGGTGGAAGCAAGGCAGGCCTTTACCTGAGTGATCTGAGACGTCTAGAGCCATCAAAGAGGATCAGAGCGGATCTGGCAGGACAAACGCAATGCTATTGACCGCAGCGCTGTTCGCGACGGGCCGCTGGGGAAACAGCCTGCGGTTGTCTGGATAAAGCTTGCTGTCACTCTGAATGGAATCACACACCGCTGTCTACTGTCCTGTGTGTCTGTGTGCCACTGAGTGAGCATTTAGCTTATTGCTCTGCCTGCCTGTATGAGCCACTGTGATGGAGGAGATGCTAATACAGCATTGTTGTGTGTCTACAGTATATACAGTATTAACTTTGAGCTTTTGAAGATGACTTTTTGAAGGCCTAAGTCTTACCTTGAAATTTACCTCATTTTTACTCTGGATATTATTTCAGCACGGTCGCGCAGTGGTTGGCACTGTCACCTCGCACCTCCATTGTTCCACATCGGGTCAGTGTGCATGGAGTCTGAATGTTCTCCCTGGGCTTGGAGGGTTTTCTACGACAGTCCACCGACATGCAGATTAGACATGAATGAGCTTTTTTTCAGTGCGTGCCCGTCCAGGGTTGCATCATGTCTCGTTCCCTAAGATCCAAACCTGTTAACAGGATAAAATGGTATAGATGATGAGTGAGTGGCTTGATGCACATGGTCAACTGTAGGAATATCACTAAACTGCGTGTGCATTGTCTGTTTTTATTAGCATTAATTTCATGATTGGATAGTCACACGTCCTGCTTCACACTCAATTAATTGCTTCACTTCTAACTTCTACAATGGTTTCACCACTCCCCCTGCCCCAGTGTGGGACTCACATTGCTTCAGTCTTGACCTGTTCTTGTCCTGCCTTGCTCTCAACCCTATAAATACTTGGTCTTGCCCCCTAAAGACTTTGTCTTGGTCCATTAAAGATTTGGTCTTGGCCTGCTGTTATCCTGCCTTGGTTTCAATTCTATCAAGACTTGGTCTTGACCCCTAAAGACTTGGCTCCACCCTATAAATACTTGATCTTGACCCTTAAAGACTTGGGGCGTTTTCACACTAGGCACAATTGATTTATACTGTGCCCAGGACTGATTGCTCCCCACTCCCCAACTGGCCAGCATTCACATTATTTTTATTCTCTGTCCTCTGTGATACAGCAGCTGGTAGTGTGCACCTCGATGACCACCTTTAAACACAAAGAGGAGGAGGTTATAAAGAAGTCAATGTTTGCGCTATATCTAATATTATTCATTAGTCTACCACCTATGTTAAGTTTAGGTCAGTGGATGAGATTGGCACGATACAGTATGTGCACACAGAAAAAGACAGACGGCACTTGACTTTGCATTTCAAACAGCGATCCTCTTCTGACTTTGGGTACGATTGGCTTTCATATCCGATTCGATCCGTCCCTGGGGCCACCTTTTCAAGCCGGAGTATGGAATTCTGAGTTTTTTGTGATCGAAATGAACCAGACTTCCAGAACCCTGATGTGAAAACGTCCTTGGTCTTAACCATATAAGGTGTTGGCTTTGACTCCTAAAGACTTGGTCTAGTTTTGGTCACAATATACTTTGGTATACATCTTATTGATGGCCATTATTCTTGTTGATTGTCGTCTTTTGCTTCTTTTTACAAATGAAGGTATCTTCAGCCTTCCATTGGCCCCTCCTCCTTTAATCAGTCGTGGGAAATATAGATTCCCTTACACACACAATTAGCACATCATTGGACTGTTGGAGGACACCCACCGAGCATGGGGAGAACTTAAAAATATCAGGCACACAGACCCAAGGTAGGACTTAAAGGATCCTGCTTGCCTTAGGTCAGAGGATGAGATTGGAGAGGACAGACAGCACTGACGATGTTGTGTTCTTATCAGTGGTTTACTTCCGTGCTGAGGTACACAGTAGTTAGTTGCGTATTTGATTCGAGTCATGTGTATGAGTACTGTGTGCTACTGTAAACTGTGCCTGAGATAACCTTTTCAAGTGGACTCAAGCATGGAAGGTTATGTTATACATAGTGTTCACCTTGTTCCCATACTTTGGGGTATGTATTTTTACACCTAAAATGTACACAGGAATTAGCACAAGCTTGTTTTGCTGGTAACCAAAAGCACTGCTAGCTTTAGGAAATGGAAAGGGTGCAGAATTGCCCGAGAGAATGCTTTGTGCGTTCTTTGTGATAAATGGGTCTCTCCTCTGTAAATGTTATTACAAAGTAAGACGGTAACGCTTATAAAGATGACTGTGAGGAACTCTTGTAGCCGGCAAGTCGTCCGCCTTGTTTTAGATTTGACTACATTAGCAAAGGCGGACGTCGTTCCCGACTGCAAGTTTGGATTCTGCGTTGGATCAACACGGTTGAGTGAGCGGAACATTAACAGAACCGGCCAACAATTGATGGCAGCGCGAAATCTTATCCAAACACAAAGAGTGCCAGGATGTAGCTCTGCCAAAAGCCTTGGTCTGAATTTGCACGTGTGTGCGCATGTGGCTGGAAGTGTAGAGCTCCTGGCATAACTGAATACATCAGTTTGTTTCATGCCTGATCCTGAATATTCGCTCTGGTGTGCTGTGGATTGTTAAACTGTGTGCATGTGTGTGTGTGTGTGTGTGTGTGTGTGTGTGTGTGTGTGTGTGTGTGTGTGTGTGTGTGTGTGTGTGTGAGCGCTCATGGGCCCACGCCGACAATATCAATCAAGTCAAAGCACATAAATCACAAGCTGGGCTGCCTTAGCCAAGCCACCATCGATCTACTCTTCACAATACATTCATTTTATAGGGTGCCAGAAAGCCTCGGAGTTCACACGGCGCTCTTTTACAAAGCAGTGTCCAGGATCGACGTCCAAATCCAGGACCTTCGGTTCTCTTGCTGATGGTTTGATTCCCTCGTAAATCCAGGCTCGGTTCCAATCAGCCCTCTGCTCCTACAAATCACAGCATCCTTTTTTTTTTTTTAACAGCCTGCCCTCTTTGAGCGCGTACGCTTATTCGTGCATGCTCGCTCTCACCCCGTAGTCTGCCCTCGCTGGCTCTCAATTATCATCGTGGCTTTCGCCGTCAGCTTTGATTGAAGAGGTGCTGCTGTAACGAGTCATTTAAATCTTCTAGTTTACAGTTTAGAGCCCTGGAGTCAAAACGTTAGCAGTCTTTTTTATTATTATAATTTTTTTTATTAAAGGAGTATTTCACATTCAGCTTGCTGCAAAAAGTGACCTCTCTTAATCGTCCTGTTGTTGCTCGGTCTGATGGGCAGCACTGAATACAAACAGCCACCGTTTTCTGGCTAATGGGGTTGGTTTTTATCTCTATTCATTCCTGTACGAAAAGCCATTCGGCCAAGAAGTTCTTTGATTTCCAGCTCATCAAAAAAATAGAATAAAGTAACGGTAGAGAAGTGCCTTGAGTGTATGTCTGGTTTCCTTCAAACGTCCCTGCTTATGCGAGCCGCTTCATAAAAGGCTTAATGTGGCACAAATCTTTTGACATGACCCTGTGCAAACATCCATTTTCTGCTTTTAGCAACGACAGCTGTCTAAAGAGTCGTCACGCATCAGCTCTGTTTCAAACTTAAACTTGTGACCCCCACCAGCAACCAAGTCGGACGCCCGAAGCACGGCATTCTTTCGTGCTTTTATCTTAGACAGCGAACTTTATCCGAGACGGCAAACTCGCCTCGGTAAAGGTGTCAACGTTAGCATTCGGAGCTGTCTGAGCTGGGAACACCCGGAACAAGTCATTATGTCAGAAATACCCCTCCTGATCGAGGCTGTAATTTCGTCATGCCGTCTTTTGGCGCAAAACTGTTTTCCCAGATGGAGGTCAAAAAGTCATCCGAGCCTTGATGAGAAAGAAGCAGAATAATAATAAAAAATCTGATTCTGTGTCGTGATATAGAAGTCAAGGGTCCTGATGCCAGTTTCGATGCATGGTCTTAAGAGTCATGGCAAACAGTTTAAACCAATTATCTGCAGGAAAACCAGCCAAAACCAACAAACTCTTTGACCTTGTGACTGCGGATTAACCCTCAGTGCTGCTTTTCTTAGAAAATGACAAGTCCTGGGATTGAACTGTAGAAAAGCGGATGTTTTCCACTAACAGAGTCACGGAAGAACTGAGAGGTTTTCTCGGTCAATAACACAATGCCCGCTTGTTTTTGGAATCAAGTCAACAGTATGTCCTTCATTTGGGTGGCGGAAACTGCGAGCCTTCTTCTGCTTTCCTTTGCGGCACAACAGAGCTCTGTTTGCTTCAATGCTGCCGTTTTGGTCGACCCCGAACGAGCCCGACCTCGCCGGATATGCTTGTCAAGTCAACCTCTGACTGTATCTTTACCTTCGAGTGCAGACTTTGATCTTTAATCGGTTCCATTGCTGTTTCGCCGCAGACGAATAGAAAGACTTCTATTTCATGGATCGTCTGTACGCAATCATGGCATTTGGCTTTTGCTCAAGCACTGGCAAAGCCGTTTGAATGAGGAAGGATGTCACGGATTACACAAACAGGGATAGGGTATATTTTAGGCAACTCTCAAACCTTGCTAAGCAGTTTTGTTTCCAAAATCTGTTCACAGCACAGTTCGTCTTCTTCTCTTGTCCCTTTAAGATTTTATAGAGAATTCTATAACAGAGCGTTTTCTTGTAAGGTAATTGCCCTGGTAGACTGCTTTAGTTCTTTTAGAGTTACACGTTTCCACCACCTCCACATGGAATCCTGTGGGAAGATCCTGCAAAAAGGCCTTTTTGGTAAAGACCTGTTAAAAAAACAATCTTTGGAAGTATCGGCTTTTCATCTAGTGACATCAAACCTCCTTTTATTTGTAACCTTTAATGAAGATCACGAGTCAATACGGCAAGCAAGAAAAACAAACATTTCCAGTGAAAAATTTGTCTCACTTTTTAGGACATTCTCCAGTACATTAACTCTGGCTGTATTTGCAGACCAAATTCTCAAATTAAATTTTCAGCCTCCAAATCTGCACTGTAAACCCTAATGCTCAAAGTGATTAAATATATTGAGTACTGTTAACTTAAATAATTACAATTAGTTCAAATTAATAGACCTTGATGAGTATTTAGAACTTTTTGGTATTTATGAGTTTGCAGAAATGACACTTTTCAAGTTAGCTGAACAAATTTGATATTTTAAGTAACTGCAAGTACTTAAGTAACAGTAACTGTCACCTTAGAGTTCCACCAACTTCAAATCGTTCAGACTAGCGATTTTGTGTCTGACGTCATCAGGGCAATAGGGCACTGGTGGCTCAGTGTTAGGTGTTTCGTCTGCCGTGTGAAAGGCCCGGGTTCGATTCCCAACAACTGGATGGAGTGTCTGTCCCAAGCCCAGATAAAACGGGAGGGTTGCATCAGGAAGGGCGTCTGGTGTAAAACCTGTGCCGAGCTTGTGTGCGGACCGGATCGTCTGCTGTTGCGACGCATCGCCGGGAGCAGCCGAAAGACCAACAACAACTTATTTGATTTGCAACAACTAAAAAAAATTATAATTGTTATTAAACAGTATGAGTTAGGCGACTCAATAATGCAAGTAAAGAACGATTAATATGAATGAGTACAACAAACTCAAAAACTGATAGCTCTATTTACGTAAAATTGGAAACATCATTATTAAAAAAAAATTATGTAACTGATTACCTCAATTTTTTTGAGTTTAGCCAACTTATTCGTGTTTACAGTGTACAGCAAGGGCAAGTCACGTCTTCATTCTGGAAGGCTACAACAACCTGCATAAATTCGATCTAGAGGGCAAGCTAGTTAAACAGACGATTTCCGCTAGGCCTGGTGAGAGTAGTCTTGTGGTTTCGTTGTTTTCCCTGGAGCGTTTTGGTTTTCTCATATTTGCATGCAAGATGTAAACAAAGCAAAGAAAGAATTGCAAACATGAGACTAGCATAATAAGTGCAAATAATAGTTTGTATTAGGTTGCTATGTTACCAGTGTGATAAAAGGATACAGTGTTAGCATCGCTCACTCACTCACTCACTCACTCATCGTCTATACCTCTTTAGCCAGTGTACACGGTCATGGTGGGCCTCGAGCCTATACCAGGAGACGAGGTGAATTCAACACAGGGCACATACACACACATTTTCTCACTTGCTAATTCATGCACTACAGGCAATTTGGGAACGCCAATTAGCCTAATCTGCATGTCTTTGGACTGTGGGAGGAAACCCACCAAGCATGGGGGGAACATATATTGTAAACTCCATGCACACTGACCAAGGTGGAAATCGAACCCGGACCCCGGAGGTGCGAGGCGACAGTGCCAACCACTCAGCAACCGTTCCGCCCACAGTGTTAGCATCTAAATTTAAAATGATTCCATGAACTGCATCCATTTTTTTTCCCCCTATTATATTTATTATTTATTTATTGACAGGTAATGGACTGGTACCTCCAACACATTGTCAGTCTAATCCTCCTTCATCCCGCCTCATTACGCTCTAATTTGCACCTCCGTTGAAAGAGTGAAAGTGAATGCTGCGGGGAATCGTGACGCTCGTGTTTGCCTTCAGCTCGAAAAACGCTTCCCACGAGAGGGAGGCGAGAGCACTAAATGTTTACGCGTGAAGGTTCAACCCTCTGTTTTTTTTTTTTTTTCTTTTCTTTCCGAAAAACAGCTCTGACTCACGACTGGCAGGCGTGAATGTGCTCAGCTCCACTGGCTCCTGTTTCGTCAGTGTCCACAAGACACATGAAGATGACACACGAAGACGATATCTGTATCTACGCACGTGGGGTCAAATTTACTGAGCAAAATGTGCTGATTATGTAGCAGAGCAAAAAAAAAAAAAGAAAAGAAAAGAAAGAAAGAAAAAACGTAGTTACAATTCCTGATTATTCTGTTCAGTTTTTTTTTTTTTTTTTTAAATCACAAATTCTGCTTTCACTCCAAGTTTTGTGTCAACTGCCAGTGTTACATGAAAACCTACAGGAAGCAGCTGCATGGTGGGCGAACGGGGGCGCATTCAAAAAGCGCTGCCTCCGGCTGGTTTCTCAGGTCTCAGGGGAGCGCTTCGAAAAGCTGAAAAACTTTATTTTTATTTTTTTGAAAAGCACCTATTGTTTACTTATCTTTTCAATTTCTGGGCAAAGACACAAGTTTAGGAGGCAAAAAAAAAAAGTGATGAAATCTAATTGGATTTACAGCACGCTATATTATATTTCCAATATTCCAGTGATGCAATGAAAACAATGTCTGGTGGTGGCATGTCACAGATGACTACTCCTCAGTTCCCCTCCCTCCAAAGCTGGAACAAAGCCAAAGAACTTTAACCAATAATATGGAATTCTAACCTATATCAGTGAGATTATTGACGTCAGGCTAAGTTCGAGTGTTAGCTGATCCTAACTAGAAATGGAAATAGTGTTCTAGAGATATCGTGATAGTCCAAAGACATGCAGATTAGACTAACTGGGAATTTGGATACGCCGATTAACCTAAACTGTACGTCTTTGGACTGTGGGAGGAAACCTACCAAGCACGGGGAGAACATGCCAACTCCATGCACGCAGACCCCGAGGCGGGAATCGAACTCAAAACCTGGAGGTGTTTGGTGACAGCGCTAACCACTAAGCCACTGGTTTGCCGGTTTAGTTTATTATAGTACCTTTTTTTTTTTTTTTTCCATAACAGAAGTAAAAGCTCAATCTTCACTCTTTTGTGCTAGCAATCAACCTTCTTTTGATTCGACCTGGTCTGGTCCTGGTCTTGGACATGACAATTTCTGTCTTGATAAAACCCCTGCTTGGAAAAGGAGTGAAGGATGTACAGTACAGTACAGTACAAACCCATTTTCATGGTCGTTCCTGATTGTTATTTCTTTCTACACTGTAAAAACAATGCTGAAGGCGTTTATCCAAAATATACAATAATTTCCTTTGAACAGTTGACATTGAGATGTATATCTGCTACTTCTGCTCTGTAAAGCTTCATAATGGCTCTAATTTTTGGTGCTGTTTTTTAATTGGTGATTTCTGAGGCTGGTGACTCTAAATGAACTTCTCCTCTGCAGTAGAGCTAACGTTTTGGTCTTGCTTTCCTGGGAAGGTCTTCATGAGAGACAGTTTCATCATGGCGCTTGATGGGTTCTTGCAAGAACCGTTCCATAACTTCATGTCTTGAAATAATACCGGACTGTTGTTGTTGTTGTTATTACTTAATTACCTAATGCCATGTGTGTTATTTCATACTTTTGTTCTAGAATGTCAAAAATAAATCCAAACGTTTGACTGGTACTGCGTATGCAGGATGCTTATTTCCCCTGTACACTGTATAAATGTCCCTGAGTGAGTGTGTATGTGTGTGTGTGTGTGTGTGTGTGTGTGTGTGTGTGTGTGTGCTGTCCAGCCTACATTCTATCTATTTTTCTGATTAACTATAGGATGCCAAATGTTTGTTTCTTTTTTTTCCCCCCGCAGAATATATTATACACACCACTCCAGCAGTTGCTATATTCCGCTGCCACGCTATATTGTAAATTATATTTATTTAATCATTTTCAGCTTTCATCTGTTAATCATGGTGTTATAATAAAGATGTTCTTTTGGATATTCTCCAGGCCTAACAGAGGGATGAAGATAAAAGACGTACTGGGAAACATTTCGCCCGCGGCGTCTGCATCAATCGGGTAAAAAGACAACCACGACTGTGGTCTCTGAAGTGCAGTTTCAGAGGACGAAAACAATCAAACGATTCGGTGGAAAATAAATTTCTCTATTATGCATCTGAAAATGTTACAGAAAACAATCTCTTTTTAAATGGTAAACATTTGATCATGTAATGTGACTGCATGGTGATGTGGTTGTTTTGGAACTGGTCTTACAGCGCACTCTGGTGGTGACAGTGTGAACTACGTGAGTCCACTGTACCCTCAAATTTGTGGTCTAAAATGTCGTCGTCTCATCGTCTATACCGCTTCATCCAGCCTGGATCTGTGTCCTAAGTCCCCTGGGATAGGCATGGTGGGTGCCAAGCCATCACAGGGCACACACAGGCAATTTGGGAACACCACTTAGCCTAATCTACATGTCTTTGGACTGTGGAAGGAAACCGGAGTACCTGGAGGAAACCCAGCAAGCAGGGGTCGAACATGCAAACTCCATGCACACGGACTCTTAGGTGGGATTCGAACCTAGTGAGATGCGAGACGACAGTGCTAACCACTAAGCCACAAAATTGTGTATTGAGATGCATTTCTGTATCTTACTATGTTTGCAAAGAATGATTATTTCTCGTCAGAGGACGTTCTCCTCTGACCAGCTCGTTCAACAGGCTGGTTCAAACCGACCGTATCAAGATTACAATCACTGACCAGAGATTATTGTTCCAGATTATTAGTTATTTTTGTATTTTTGATAAGGGCGTCTGCCAAATGCCTAAATGTAATCAGCCAATCACATGGCAGCAACTCGATGCATTTAGGCGTGGTCAAGACGAGTTGACCAATCAGAATGGGGAAGAAAGTAGATTTAAGTGACTTTGAACGTGGAATGGTTGTTGGTGCACTGCCATGTGTGTATTTTCGAAACTCTAGGGTTTCAACCATCTCTAGGGTTTACAGAGAATGGTGTAAAAAGGGACAATATCCAGTGAAGGCAGTTCTCTGGGTGAAAATGGCGTGCTGATGTCAGAGGTCAGAGGGGAATGGCCAAATGGCCAGGCAGGTTTGAGCTGAAAGAAGGGCAACAATAACTCAAATAACATCTCCTTACACAACTGAGGTATGCTGAAGAACATCTCTGAATGCACAGCCTTAAAGCATACAGTATGTTCTACACCAAACAGAAAACTGAAGCTACAGTTCGCATGGCCTCATGTAGCTTCTAAATTGAACAATAGAAGATTGGAAAAATGCTGCCTGGTCTGATGAGTTTCGATTTCTGCTGTGACATTCGGGTCAGAATTCGGCGTAAACAAGATGAAAACATGGCGCCATCGTGCCTTGTATAAATGTTTCAAGCTGCTGCTGCTGCTGGTGGTGTAATGATGTCGAGGACGTTTTTTGGCAAACTTTGAGCCCCTTAGTCCAAACTGAGCATGGTTTAAATGCCGCCGCCTACCTGAGTATTGTTGCCCTTTCTGACCACAGGATAACACATTATGTCACAAAGCTAAAATCATCTCAGACTGGATTCTTGAGCATGACAATAGGTTCACTGGACTCAAACGGCCTCCGCAGTCACCAGATCTCACTCCAGTAGAGCAGATTCGCCTCACGGATGTGCAGCCGACAAATCTGCACCGACTGCCTGATGCTATCGTGTCAATATGGATAAAAAAATCTCTAAGGAATGTTTCCAGCACCTTGTACGTACTGTAGTATCTATGTCAGGAGGAATTAAGGCGCTTCTGAAGGGCAAAGTGTACCTAATAAAGTGGCCGGTGATTGTATATAGAAACATAGCACAGACATGATTCTGTGTAGAGCAAGCCAGCGAATGATTGTTAATTAAAAAAATAAATAAATCAGGCAGCAGAAGATAATCATACGTTTGATGATCAGGCCCCTTTCTGCTCCACTAGATGGCAGGTGGAGCTCAGAGAAAGTGTGTGTGAGCCCGTGTGTGAGAGTGTGTGCGTATGTTTCCACGGCGCCCCTCCTGAGTGTTTGCGTCTAATTATCTCTGTGGTCCACAGAGAGACGAGTCTGACACCTGTCTGTTTTCCCAGTACACTCAGTCGCTTTCTGTGTCTCATTCACTAACTCTATTCCTCTCTCACCATCCCTCTATCATTATCCACACTCGTCTTCTCAGCACACACACACACACACACACACGCGCACACACACACACACAGACACACACACACACATACACACACACACACACACACACAAACTCATTTGTATATATAATTTTTAAAAAATCCCCTAAAGGGTTCTTAAGTTTGACCCTTTGCTGGGACGCGTTTACACGCCAGGTAGTTTAAAAACAGAACAGCTCAAACAAAACATTGAGAAAGCCTCAGCTCCAGAAATATTGGAACTGGGTGTTGAGTTATCACCCTACAGTTTTTTTCTCCCCTATTCATTTAGATTCGGTTTAGACCATAGGAACAGATCATCATCCTGTTTGAAATCTTGTGGAAAGCTTTCTCAGAAGAGTGGACGTTATTATAAATGCTAAAGTTGGGATTGCACATGGAATTGGATATTGCTGTGATGGTCAAGGGGGGTGATACAGAATTTGTTTTGAGTTTGCCAATAATTTTGTAACTTGACACATTTTCTTGTAACTACAGATTTTTTTTCCTAGGGTGCCAATAATTTTGTAACTTCACAAAAATTTTTGTATCTACAGAATTTTTCCCTAGGGTGCCAATAATTTTGTAACTTAAGAATTTTTTGGTAACTATAGAATTCTTTTTTCCTGGGTGCCAATAATTTTGTAACTTTACACATTTTTTTTTGTAACTACAGAAATATTTTTTCTAGGGTGCCAATAATTTTGTAACTTAATAAATTTTTTTGTAAATACAGAATTTTTTGTCTAGGATGCCAATAATTTTGTAACTTAATTTTTTTTTTTTTAACTACAATTTTTTTTCTAGGGTGCCAATAATTTTGTAACTTAAGAATTTCTTTTCCTGGGTGCCAATAATTTTGTAACTTGACACATTTTTTTTGTAACTACAGAATTTTTTTCTAGGGTGCCAATAATTTTGTAACTTAATACATTTTTCGTAACTACTGAATGTTTTGTCTAGGGTGCCAATAATTTTGTAACTTATTATTTAATTTTTTTTGAAACTACAATTTTTTATAGGGTGCCAATAATTTTGTAACTTAAGAAATCTTTTTAAACCACAGAACTTTTTTTCGAGGGTATCAATAATTTTGTAACTTAATAATTTTTTTGTAACTATAGAATTTTTTTTCCTGGGCGCCAATAATTTTGTAACTTTACACATTTTTTTTTTGTAACTACAGAAATTTTTTTCTAGGGTACCAATAATTTTGTAACTTCAGAAAGAAAACACAACAATTATCATATACTGTAAAAAACAGAAATTATCCCATATTTGTTTATTGAGTGACTGTTGAAAGGTGCCAATAATTTTGGAGTTAATTGTAACTGTTGGAGTTTTCTGTTTCTTTCTCCTTCTCGTTACATCTGTCTGTCCTTCCTTCTCTCTCTCTCTCTCTCTCTCTCTCTCTCTCTCTCTCTGTGCTTCTCTCTGCATCCCTCCATCCTGGTCCAAACATTCTCGTCTCCTCTACACATGCCACGTTTGCAAAAGCACGCTTCACCGAGTAACCTTTCCGTGACTCCCCCAAGCTGCCAGGACTGCCCGTGTTTTTACTTCCTCAACATTTTAATTACCTTTGTCGCAACGACCAGACGTTTGTATATTTATTTCTTTTATTTTTTTATAACATTTGAAGCTTGTTCCCATCCTTAAGGTAACCTTTGACCTTACATTTCGAAGACATGAGCGATGTTTGGGAAATGGAGTGTCTATCCGTTAGGTGCGTTTCCACCGGTGAGATTTGATGCACTAGTTCTTTTTATTCACCTCGAGCTGCAGAACATCCCTGATAGAGTAAATAAATAAAAAAGAAATGAAATAAATAAATAAACCTGCTCACAAAGTCCATTAAAATGGAAGGCAGCGCCGGGGTGACTTTAGCTCCTAATTAAAAACAGATGTGTCCATTTAATATTCTTAATACTTGGAGGGAGACAGACAATCACTGCAGAAATATCTATTTGCCTCATTAAATTGAGAGGCTTGATCATGATGAGGGAGAGAATAATGAATGAAGACGGGCATGTTTACCAGGTTGTCTAAATAGAGTTTGCCAGGAGAGAAGCAGCGCACGTCATAGAGAGAGAGAGAGATGTACACACATGCGGCCTCGCAACGAGAAGGAGAGTTAATGTTTATTATGACTGACATAACGAAAGCCGAGCATGCTGACGAAACATAAAGGACGAGTTTGGGCAAATCACGTCGCTGTCGAAGAACAAGCTAGCTCCTGCTTCTCATTTTCTGGCGAGGCCATTAGCACGGCGCATACTAACGACACTGTGCTTGTTCAGGTGGCTTGTTCCTTTCATCGTTTCATCCCGGGGGAAAAACCTTCAACCACTATGGAGTTGATCAGCCAAGAAGCTACGATATGATCCCAGTTTATCCAAAATCTGTCCAGGAATATTCAGGTTAAAAGATCCTCAATGTGTTTTAGGACACAGCAAAACTTTACAGGGTCGCGGGGGGGGTACACATTCACAAGCTATGGGCAATCTGCATGTCTTCGGACTATGAGAGGAAACCAGAGTACCTGGAGAAAACCCACCAAGCATGGGGAGAACATGCAAACTTCATGCACACAGAGTCGAGAGCGCTAACCACTACGCCACCGTGCCACCAGTGTAGCTGAACACTGTAGCATTAATATGATGGCCATCTTGGAAATACAGTACAAAACCTGTTTTCTAATTGGGGCCCAAGCACTATGACATCATTGCCATTCACATTTTGGAGGCCTTAACATGCTCAAAAGCCATGGAAAATGGCACATAGAATCTGCTGCCTTTAGGACGCCTGGGAGTCTGGGCCCTGAGTGTGACCAGAAAATGTCCAGCTGAGACACACAGGGTGTGTGGCGCGCCCGGGTGGTGATGGACCCACACTCCGGTGCTTGGGCCCGCTCATCGTTTCAATTTATTCTGATTAAGCCTCAAGTTCCTGCCTCCCAAAGTTTCATAGAAGAATTGCAGACAAAGTAGGATGCATTCATTCATTCATTCATTCATTCATCTTCAGTACCTACTTTATAACCTGTAGAACTCCACACGGACAGTAACCCAAGCTAAGGATGCACCTCTGAGGTGTAAGGCAGTGACCTTGCCCAGCAGGTAGACCACAATGCCTACATGATCTGTCTGAAACAGCGCATTAGGAGGAGGAGGAATAAAACAAAGAGTGGTATCAAAGGTATACTACAGTACAGCCTTCACCAATTGAGCCACCACTGCCCCATCTATGAGAAGGATTCTGTTTGATTTACAAATTGTTACCTGTCACCTACATATGCTTACAGTAGACTAGAAATTTGAAGTCTGTGATTAATCACGGCAAATGAGGCATGCTCAAGATGATATATTTCAACATGCATGACTTTCCTCCAGTCACAGAAATTCTCATGCATTGTTAACAGCACCATCTGCAGGACTGGAACACTCGTACCGCACGTGGCCGCCAACACATGTACAGTACGTGGTCACTCAGGTGAGCCTTCCAGGTTATTCCAAGAGTCACATTTGATAAAGTTGCGTTGAAAGCGCTGAGTAACCCACGTGTTGGCCGAAACCTAGGTAACGCTGCATCAAAATGGGCAATTAAGATCAGTGTAATAAACGTCAGAGCGACGCATTAGGTTGGACAGATGAGAGGCGCGCAAGAGGCCCACTGCCGTCTCCCACCATCAGCTAATGTGTCATTCCATCTTCAAAACACCTCTGTGTACGATCTGAGGATTAATTCGCCTAATTGCCCTTCCGATTATGACGGATAATTAGTCCAGTAGATGAGAGTGACACTCGTTCATTTACGCACCCTGTATGTACTCCTTGGATGGACGGGAACACACATACATCAACAAAGATAGCACTCGAATGCTGTGATGTGTCTTGACACTTGACACAGTTACACACACATACACATACACATATGCCACATGCTTAATCAAACAATATCATATCAGAGGGTGTGCTGTTGTACTGAATATGTGATGCGGTTGTAGGCCCAAGTGCAAAAGGCAACACAGCCGTGCTGATATTCAGCATAACGGCACGGCCTCGAGTGTGATATTGCTTTAATACAACAGTTCCACAAACACCTTTTTTTAATCAACAGATTATGATTTTTGTTTGTTTATTTAACCAGTTATTTTGCTCCATCAGCACATCTTTGCACACCTGGCGGAACTAACTAACCGAGACTGTCAGAGCTGGCGACCGACAGTGTAATTAACACCGTTGAAAGTAGTTTTACTGAATCTTACTGATACTACTGTAGTGTATGTAGTGAGGAGAATAAACCATGGAGGTGGTGGACAGTCATAAGAACCGTACGAGATTTGCTTTATATTTCCACTTATTCTTTTTTATAATACGTAACTTCTTGGGTTTTGGGGTTGAATCCCAAATAGCGTTTAATGAACCCCGAGTTTGCTGTGTACAATCCCTTGTTCCACACATCAAGTAGTGCCCTTGATCAGGGGTAATAGAAGAATTTGGGACGCAGCCTTTCGCCCATTCAGAACAATTTAGGAGTGATTACTAAGGAGATAAAGTGTTGTTGAAGAAAGTGGTTAGTGGTTAGTTCGATTCCCGTCTCTGTGTGCATGGAGTTCGCATGTTCTCCTCGTGTTTGGTGCGTTTCCTCCGGGTACTCCGGGTTCCTCCTACAGTCCAAAGACATATAGGTTAGGCTAACTGGCATCCCCAAATTGGCCGTAGTGTGTGAATGAGTGTGTGTGTGTGTGTGCCCTGCGATGGATTGGCACCCTGTGTACCCCACCTTGTGCTCTAAGTCTCCTGGGATAGGCTCCAGGCCCCGGCGACCCTACAGTAAGTACAGGATTAAGCGTTACAGATGTTGAGTGAGAGTGAGTATCAGATGTGTTTTCTTGCTGGATCTGCTTCCATGACTGGTTTTAAATGCGGGTTTTGACAGGAAGCTGCTCTCTCCTCAGTACTGTGGACCGTACAGACCTGCTCTCACCCATGCTGCGACTGACAGTTAGCGTAACTAACGAATATTAGAACACCTGTGATGTGATGTGACACGTACTGTATAGTTAAACGTCTCAGTGCTATTATGCTCTATATCATCACTCGTAGAATGCCTCTCGTCCAATCAGATTACTCAGCTGGAACTGACTGTATAATTATAATAAGTTTAGGAGATACTTTTCCAGATTGGTCAGAAACAGTGGAGTAAAAAAAACAACAACAACAACAAAAAACAGTGTTAGATATGTAAATATGGTGCTGTTGGAGAAGAGGAATAAAACACCATGGGATGGAGTGTTACAGTATAGCAATCAATCAGCTTAAGGATTACTCGATATGCCTTAAATCAATCGGGAGATCTGCTGTTATTGGTTAACTTAAATTCTGGTTAACTAGTGGCAATACATTGATTGCTACAATGTATGTACAGTATGTATATTAATATCCATTTATTTAATATTCTTTAATAGTCTGTTTAACGCATTGCCCTTCGGCTCACACGGAGATGGGCGTGTCCGAGTTGTCTTTTATTCTCAGCATTACAAAACTCTCACTGCATTAGTCTATGTACACTTTCATATTCCCACGAGAAGATACGCTGCTGAGATTCACACCCTCTGCGGAGAGACTGGTTCATTAGCGGGCCTGTGTCAAGAGGTGTTATTATTAGAGTCTGAGCCCTTGCACACTCGCTCTCTCTCACACACACACACTCACACACACACACTTCCTTCCATTGGTTGTGCACAAACCCCGAGGCCCCTGTACACCATACCGAACCTCCAGACAGCAGCTGGGGTGGAAAACTAATACCTGTGCTAATACTGGGAGTCAGGATGAGCTAATATCCACCGAGAGAGAGAGAGAGAGAGAGAGAGAGATCAGAGAGCAGTGCTGCAGGGCAGAAAGACATCTGTAGTTGATGGCTGTAATTAGTAGCCTGTGACAACACTGCACACCAGAGAGGAACATTCAGAGAGGCAACACGGGGACGCGGCACGCCCGACACACAGCAATAATTATTAATAATGCAAACAATCATCACCTCTCTTATTATTTCTATTAATGCACAACCTCCACGGGAAGGGACCTTAGAGCTCTTAACAGCACTAATCAACTTCAAATCAGCTCCTGTAGTAAAACATCTCCATTTAAAGCATCGGTCAAAAATAATACAGTAATATTTACATATTTAAAAAAAAAAAAAAATCCTTCTAGGAAAATTCATGCCTAGTAACCCAGCAAAAAAAAATCCTTCTAAAATATTTTGTATATATTTTTTTTTTCTAAAGAAGACCTTTGTGCTTTTTCATTCATGCATTATCATGCATCATGATTGGCTAGTGTCACCATGATTGACAGGACATACAGTCGAGACAGAATGCCCCTTCCCAACCAGAGCGCTCTCTCAGACTCCGGAACATTCCATACATGACTGTGGAATTATTCTGACTTGATATTTAGACATCTTTTTTTATAAGGTGAACACATTTCTATTGTGTTCTTTGATAATATTAATTCCACTAAAGCCACAATTTAAAAAAATATACTGTATATATATTAATTCCGTTTTACTTTCATGAGAAATTATTTGATTAAAATGTTTCATTTCTTTTATACCACTGACACTGATAATACCCTTGTTTTTTTCCCCTTAATGTTAATAAGGCAGGAATTATTGAGTTTAAACTAAAGCCATTAATTCACTGAGAAGAACTGTTGCATCATAATAAAAAATCTCTTATAACTTGAACAAGACTCATTATCATTATAGTCACATCATAACTGCACTTTTCTTGAGGCCTTCTTTTTTAAACTGTTGTTCCCACTTTCGTTTTTTTTTTTTTTTTTTCCTCCAGGAAACATATATGTAATCTTGATACTCTTATAATTAAATAGGAAGCACAGCGTTGTAGTGGGTAGCCCTGTCACTTTGCACTTTCAGGGTCCAGACTCGATTCCCACCTTGGGGTCTGTGTGCATGGAGTTTTTATGTTCTCCCCGTGCTCTGGTGGGTTTCCTCCGCGTTCTCCGGTTTCCTCCCACACGCCAAAGACATGCAGATTAGCCATAATTGGCGTTCCCAAATTGCTCGTAGTGTGTAAATGAGCGTGTGTGTGTGTGTGTGAATGTTGACCGGAGATCCTACTGCAGTCGTAAAATGGGAATAAATACAATGACCTTCACTTACTGGCCTTCACCGTCCCTAGTTGGACTACAGAGGTTCCTAGATGGAGAGATCGATAGAATAAAGAAATTATAGGTAAATGCTAAAGTCTTGGAGATTTTTAAAGCCATTTTCAGATTTTATTGATTGATTTACAGTATTTATTTATTTATTACTTATTACTTATTATTATTATTATTATTATTATTATTATTATTATTATTATTATTATTATTATATTAAATTAAATGGATCATCCATGTAGGTTTGGGAAAATATTGAATTTTTTTTTTTAATTGTTAACATTAAGATCAAAAGTAAGTAATGCACATGAATGAAATATAACTTCTGATCAGAATTTTAGAAATGTTATATGATACAGGAGCATTTCAGAGGAAAAAAAAAACAACATGATGCATTGGGAATGGCTACACTCTAATCATTTTATTTCAGTTACAATGGCAAGAAATTGACAGTTGACGTCTTATAACCTCTTATATTTTCCTATGAACAGTTTGCATAAGTGCGAACATTAAAAGATTTCATTAAGACACATGCAAAAGGATGATGGAATAAAAAGAATGACACTTTTTCCATATGACATCAACTCCGACACGCTGAATCAGCACGCTGCATCGTTCCACCTTAAAAAAA
The DNA here is from genome assembly GCA_030347435.1 of Clarias fuscus. NCBI lineage: Eukaryota > Metazoa > Chordata > Actinopteri > Siluriformes > Clariidae > Clarias > Clarias fuscus. The sequence continues at coordinate 21,923,549 of CM059226.1, read as the reverse complement.
ACAACAACAACAACAACAACAAACAGAAGCTGGAGAAAGCAGATCCCGTTCACCAGGGACGCGCCTGCGACACAGTATCAAAAGTCGAACTCTTGTCGCGCTGCGCCATGGGGCTGATGGGATATCTCCTGGGAGCCATTAGCGTTTTCGATCGGGGAAGTGACTCAGGGGAGCAAGTGCAAATCACGAGAGAGTGAGAGTCTCAGAGACGGAGAGAGAGAGAGAGAGAGAGAGAGAAAAAATCCCTCGCAACACACTAACAACACCTGTCACCCTCCGCACCTAATGAGGGACACAATTAGCAATTAACAGAGTGATCTGTCAGCAGTGATACCAGAGTCCCCGGTGTTCGGCCCGAGCCAACTGGGAGACACACAGCTCTTAATCAGCGCTAGCACACACACTCTCTCTCTCTCTCTCTCTCACACACACACACACACACACACACACACACACACACACACACACACACACACACACTAACCTGCTCAGCAAACGTGTGGGAGAAAAACTGTACATTAACCCGTTAATACAGAAAGTCTTCCTTCCTTTTACTGACATGTTCTATGTGCGATCTATTTACATGTTACATCACTTCAGAGAAAAGTCTTGTTAAGCAGTGCACTTTGGGTAAATTACAGTACATTTCACATTTCCCTACTCGTTTTAATTTGTCTCCAGGTTGTTCATGCACTCATCATGAACATACAGTTTTGGGCTTGCAATGAATTTTTCAAACTCGTCTTATTCTGGGCCAAAAATAATTGACCGACCCCCTTTTAATTGATTTGAGTTGATCTGAAATCTACACAGAGTTAAAAAAAAAAAAAGATTATACACACAGCACACCTACTGTAACACTCACCTGTACTGTATATCCCTTTAGAAGATGCTTTTGGTAGCCAACAAGCTTAAGACAAGTTTGTTTCGGATATTTGGCCTCTCTTTCAATTACGTTTATCGATCCGTTGGCACAAACCCAACTTTTAGCCATTGTCCCCTAAAAGATATGCTAGGATCTAGACTCCAAAAGCTTAAAGTTAGCCTGCGTTATCGATTCCACACCCAGCTCTGATCTACAGTACGTTTAGAGTCAATGTCCTGCTGGAACACTTGATTTTGTCCACATTTCAACATTCCAGCTGACGATTTGAGGTTATAATGAAGAATCCCAAATCCCAAAGTCCGATGCTACCACCACCATGCTTAACAGCTGCTTGTTCTTGTGTTACTCCTCCAAACAGACAAGTACCTCTGGTGGTCAAAACCTCCCAGCAGAAGGCTTTTTCTTTGTCCATGTGGTCAGCTACAAACTTTATTCAAGGTTTTGGAGCAGGGGATTCGTTCCTGAATGGCAGACTTTTAATCCATGGTGATGTAAAGCTGGCTTGACTGTAGACCGTGGCATTGGTGAAAGTGACAGCAGAAATCCAGTTAAATAGTGACCGATGATTCGGTCTACGAACAAGACCAGTTTAATTATTGAAATCATTGGAAGGCCCAATTATTGAATGAATGTCTAAGTGCAACTGTGTGAAAAATCTGTATGATATAATGGACTAATGTAATGATATGATGTGCTAATTCCATGTCTTGTTCTATCGACAGTTAATTGTTGTATTCGTAACCATTATTTCTAAAAAAAAAAAAAAAAAAAAAAAAATCTGCCATTTGATAGATAATTTTTTTTTTTCAAGCTTGAAATGAGCGATCATTACACTCATGATAATAAGATCCTGGTACTGTATAAAGGATTTTTTTTTTTTTTTAAGAAAGTAGTGTCTACACTTGTTGACTATCTAGTGACCTATTGTACTTCAGCGGTGAGGAACAAGGCAAACAAAGCACGTGTAATCTCTACTTAACCTGCAATTTTTCCTTTTGTTAAAGAGACCATGCATCTGTGCTCGCAGTTATTGTAAATTAAAATGCATTAAATGGATTGAAACTAAAACTAAAAAAAAAAAAAAAAAAGTCTGCCTTGATTCGGGCTAAATGAGGCCAGACATTCATCAAAAACAAATGAAACACGCATTAAAATTAGAGTCAAATACTCGAACACAAAAGCACAGAGCAATCATCTCCACTTTAAACCAAACATTATGGATATTTTAAGATTTTCAAATCTTTTGGATGATCTAACATGGTGAAATAATGGGAAAGTTTTTGTTTTAACGAATAAAAACAAAAAACAAACAAAAAAAACTTTTTGATCCTTTTCTGTGTCATAAAGCATCGTTTTACAAAGTGCCGAAACTGGAGACTCCTTCCGAAAATGCTCGATTGAACATCACTAGACAATTTCACTCTATTCATCCATCAACATTATACAAATCTGTGTACGTATACAGTACTTATTACTATACAGTCGAAATGATAATACTGGATACACTGCTATGAACCTGTGACTTAGCTGCAGCCCGCGTTATTGTCAGAGCTAATCAGAATTCAGAATTCAACTTTCTACTACGGTACAGCCTAAAACTTCTTGTTTGTCATTATAAAGTTGTGTGCGCCTCCAGATCCTGCTTAAGTGTCTGGAAAGCTCCACAGCACAACAATCACCATCAAGAGTATCAGAAATCTCGCTCTGCGATATAACAATCACTTTGATGTTGGAAGGCTTTTGGGAAACAGCGCTCACCGAGAGGCGCTCACCCGACCCGGAGGCTCGAGCACCCAGGAGCGATTGTACCGAACCCGGGCCGCCTGTGTGGCACGCACCTCCGGCATGGCAAGCGCATTAGCCGGCGAGGTCAAGAGGGAATCGTTTGTTAAATCCAATTTTGATTTTGTCTTCCTCGAATGGGAGAAACCGCCATATGCCGCGCTCCCCGATTCCAGCGGATGAATATGGATGAGCTCGGAATGAACGCTTCTTGCTTCTCTGACTTTAAAAGGACGCCATGTTTAGGAGTGGGAATAAACACACATACTTCTTTCTTGGAGTTCAGTGCAGGATGGAATTTGATTATCTTAGTCCCAAAAAGACAGTCCTGACTATGCAAAATGTATGACACTAGAATTAGCATGACGATGACGTAGACAGAGGTGGACAAAGTACACATATCCTGTACTAGGCAAAATATTACTCAGGTAAAAGTTAGAATTACCACTTAGAATTCTACAAAAGTACTTATTTTCAAATGTATATGTATATTCAAAGTACAGAGTTTGTAATAGTTCAGAGCAAGTCCAAGTCTTCAACCCAGTGCGAAAGAGTGGGCTTAGCTATGGGTCTCTCTGCTTCCCACCTATGAAAATGTTGTCTCGTCGCTCTTCGCACCTGTCTCCAAATCCTGGTTTCGAACACCTGTCACGTGATTAGGGAAGGCAAATCACGCGGTTGTACTGTACATAATAGCCAGCAGCTTCAAATAAAATGCAATGAAATAAAATGCTATGCAATGCAAAGCCATGAAGAAATGTAGTCAAGTAGAAAGTACAGAGATTCATTGTAGGACAAAGTGAAATAACAGGAGAAAAAACGTGTCCACTAATAAAACTAGCTGAGTAGGACATGTACAGATATGTGAAATACACTGTATATTTAAATGAATGTGCTTATGGAGCAGGAAGTAAGAAATAAAACACTTTGGACGTAACATGTGCTGGTGTAGACAAATAATCAACGTTGAAGATGATTATTTTTCCACTAATGAAGTGTTTCATTTTTTCTAGACCACCGCAATGCATTACTGTAGGTAAGTCTGTAAGTATGTACTTTTCATCCGTTTGTGGTAATGTTGTGGAACATCTACAGAACAAATGATTTTTTACTTAAAGCAGCTTATAAACCTGTTTCCTTATTATTTTTTTTTTCCATTGAGGTCATGAAATACAGAACGCAAGCTTGTTACATCTCCTGTACCCGAATGGTGGAAAACTGCTGACACTGGAGACTCCTTCCATAAATGATCATTAAAGCTTTTCCCAAACACAACATCACACATTTCATTAAGCAAGCTAGGAAATTTACATTCAAGCATCTTATCCAGAGCGACTTACAAAAATGCTTTGAAGTTTCCGTGATTGGATAGATGACTTGGGTTACTAACCTGTAAGTAAGTGCCATCAGTCAAACACAGTAGGGAATGGGATTCATTTATTCATTTTTTAAATAGGGGGTGTGGGTGGGGGAGAATTAATCCAAGTGCTTAAGAAAAAAAAAAATATATATATCTTTAAATGACGACTCAAGACGTATTTGTTTCTCAGCTGTACGGACATCTACTGTAGAGGAAGTTCATTCCACCACCTACAGTACAGTAGGTGCCAGAACAGAAAAGAGTCTGGATGCATGTCTTCCTGGATCCCTGAGAAACATTAAAAAAGACAATCATACAAACAAATCCGTAGACCTTTTTGTAGTTATTGTAGGACATGGGATTTTTATCACGTTTTTTTTTTTTTTTTACATCTGGGAAATTTAGGATTAAGAGCCTTGCCGAAGGGCCCAACAGTTTCAACTTGATGGTGCTGGGATTTGAACTCAAGACCTTCTGATCAATAGTCCAATGCATTAACCATTGATCTACCCCCGATCGGCCGTTTGGATGATTCATGTACATTATACCGCATTATGTTTTATTTAACAAATAAAAGAACTGGTGATTTGATTCTATGATGTTCTATTAAATGAATCGACCAATCAGAATAAAGAATTCAACAGCACTTCGGTGTAGCTTGTATAATCTGGAAACAGATGTTAATGCAACTCCGTTATGGCTGATGTTTAAGACTTTGGAGTTAAATATATAGTATATATTGTTGGATTTATAAAAATAAAAAAAAATCTACTTGGCTCATCAGTGACACGTATAACGTGCTGGTCAGCACACAGAATAAAAACTGTTTTTCTTTTTCTTTTTTTTTTCCCAACTCATTGTACTGTATGAGCGATTGCTCTTTTCATCACTCCAGCACAATGGCAGAGGTGTGGTTGCGTCCTTGATGTGCCCGAGAGTCGGGGTGTCAGCTGCTCCCTCCCCTGTAGCGCTCGCTGCATGAGCAGGGCGTTGTGTGCACTCGAGAGGAGTATGAAGAGCAGCAAGTCTCTCTCTCTCTCTCTCTCTCTCTCTCTCTCTCCACAGAACAAGGAGAGCACTGTAGCCTGCAGGTGCACCGCAACATCTGGTGAAGACAAGGGAGAAAAAAATGAATATGCTTGACATTCGTCAAATGACAAGTTTTAATTGGGCTGCGTCTATGTGTGTGTGTGTGTGTGTGTGTGTGTGTGTGTTAGTGTGTGCATATGTGCATGGCTCTATGAGCATGCTTTAAATTTGCTGCTAATAACGAAGTGGTGTTTTTATGATGCAAGTACAACACTGCCTATACTGTATATAATAAGACGCGATATTAAAAAAAGCTGGACGTTTTTTAGTTTTTTGTTGTTTTTTTTTTTTTTTTCATCCTTTTACCCAACAATCAGATTAGGTTTTTTTTTTTTTTCTTTTTTTTTTCGCCTGCACTTGTGTGTCAAGGAGAACAGTTATAATACGAGGAGTGTAGTGTGCAATCACAGGCCTGGAGGTCACGTCTGTCATTCCTCTCTGAGTGCCAGGGCTAGCAGTGTAAAGCTGATTGAAAGCAGTTGTGATAAATCCCCCCCCCCCTCCCCCCGTCCCCCTCCTCCGCTAATGAACTGCGTTTAACAATAAAATGCGTCAGGAAAAAAAAACAAAAAAAAAAAACAGAACGTTTCATTTATAAGAAGATCAATGGCAGCGACGCTACTCACTCACTCCCGACGAAGTGCCGAAGGCCCCGGGTTCCGGCTGCCGCGCTATCAATCACGCGACGGAAGAACAAGCAGATCGATCAAATGAGCTGCTTGAGGGAAAAGGGAGGAGGATAAAACTAGTCATTCGTGGAAAGACGAGAAGAGAGAGAGAGAGAGAGAGAGAGAGTGCAGGGTTCTCAGTGTGAGACTAGCGAGCTCGTGAAAGCCGGAGTGAGTGATCGCGAACGGGGTCAGGAAGTGCTCCATCACCTCCGCCTCCATCTGAGAGGAGACGTTTCATAATTTCAGGCATCTGCTTTCGTTTAGAGAGCATTCTTTCATTTCGAGAGCACCCATGCAATCTAGTCATTTTTTTTTAGGGTGCAAAGCTTGAACATCTAAAGTGCAATCAATGTAACAGGAGGCTAGAAGTGCAGCACAGTATTGCCAAGCTTTCGCTTCATCACCTCTTCTCTTTGTACTCTACTTAAGCCCTGCGACGGAAAAAAAAACAACAACAACAAAAAAAAAACTTTCCTCTTCGTGTCCGCATCGTCTCGGGTGTAATTCCACCCGTTTATACAGCAGGATCACAACTTTAGCCCGTAAAACCCAAGCAGGACAGATCCGTGTTGGCAGCACAGCATAGGTCAATGACCTTTAAAAAACGAAAAATTCATAAATATATCTTCAATTCAATTTTATTCGTATAGCGCTTTTAACAATTGACATTGTCGCGAAGCAGCATTACACAATCAAAAGAAGTAAGTTTGTATGAAATGTGAATGTGTATGAATCAAAATGATAAGATTGTCCCTATATATATATATATATATATAGGGACAATTTTATCATTTTAATATATATATTACTTGATCACATGTACTGTATCTGTGTCGTTTCTTCTCTTGATCAAGTGTTTCTGTGCCATTTTATCGCATGAGCATGTGTATCTGTGCTGTTTCTTCGTGTGATCACGTGTATCTGTGCCATTTCTTCACGTGATCACGTGTTTCTGTGCCATTTCTTCACGTGATCACGTGTTTCTGTGCCTTTTCTTTACATCATTACGTGTATCTGTGCCGTTTCCTCACTTGATCACGTGTATCTGTGCAGTTTCTTTGCATGACCATGTGCATCTGTGCCGTTTCTTCACGTGATCACGTGTATCAATGCCGTTTCTTCACGTGATCACGTGTATCTGTGCCTTTTCTTTACATCATTATGTGTATCTGTGCTGTTTCATTGCGAGATCACGTGTATCTGTGCAGTTTCTTTGCATGACCACATGTATCTGTGCCGTTTCATCGCGGGATCACGTGTATCTGTGCCGTTTCTTCACGTGATCACGTGTATCTGTGCCGTTTCTTCACGTGATCACGTGTATCTGTGCCGTTTCTTCACGTGATCACGTGTATCTGTGCCTTTTCTTTACATCATGTGTATCTGTGCCGTTTCATCGCGGGATCACGTGTATCTGTGCTGTTTCTTCGTGTGATCACGTGTATCTGTGCCATTTCTTTGCGTGATCACGTGCATCAATGCCGTTTCTTCACGTGATCATGTGTATCTGTGCCTTTTCTTTACATCATTACGTGTATCTGTGCCGTTTCATCGTGAGATCACGTGAATCTGTGCCATTTCTTTGCGTGATCATGTGTATTTGTGCCTTTTCTTTACGCCATTACGTGTATCTGTGCCGTTTCTTCACATGATCACGTGTATCTGTGCCTTTTCTTTACGTCATTAAGTTTATATGTGCCATTTCTTCACGAGATCACGTGTATCTGGGCCGTTTCATCGCAGGATCACATGCATCTGTGCCATTTCTTTGCGTGATGACATGTATCAATGCCGTTTCTTCGCTTGATCACGTGTGTCTGTGCCGTTTCATCGCGTGATCACGTGCATCTGTGCTTTTTCTTTACGTCATTAAGTTTATCTGTGCCATTTCTTCACGTGATCACGTGTATCTGGGCCGTTTCATCGCAGGATCACATGCATCTGTGCCATTTCTTTGCGTGATGACATGTATCAATGCCGTTTCTTCGCTTGATCACGTGTGTCTGTGCCGTTTCATCGCGTGATCACGTGTATCTGTGCCTTTTCTTTACATCATGTGTATCTGTGCCGTTTCATCGCGGGATCACGTGTATCTGTGCTGTTTCTTCGTGTGATCACGTGTATCTGTGCCATTTCTTTGCGTGATCACGTGCATCAATGCCGTTTCTTCACGTGATCATGTGTATCTGTGCCTTTTCTTTACATCATTACGTGTATCTGTGCCGTTTCATCGTGAGATCACGTGAATCTGTGCCATTTCTTTGCGTGATCATGTGTATTTGTGCCTTTTCTTTACGCCATTACGTGTATCTGTGCCGTTTCTTCACATGATCACGTGTATCTGTGCCTTTTCTTTACGTCATTAAGTTTATATGTGCCATTTCTTCACGAGATCACGTGTATCTGGGCCGTTTCATCGCAGGATCACATGCATCTGTGCCATTTCTTTGCGTGATGACATGTATCAATGCCGTTTCTTCGCTTGATCACGTGTGTCTGTGCCGTTTCATCGCGTGATCACGTGCATCTGTGCTTTTTCTTTACGTCATTAAGTTTATCTGTGCCATTTCTTCACGTGATCACGTGTATCTGGGCCGTTTCATCGCAGGATCACATGCATCTGTGCCATTTCTTTGCGTGATGACATGTATCAATGCCGTTTCTTCGCTTGATCACGTGTGTCTGTGCCGTTTCATCGCGTGATCACGGGCATCTGTGCCGTTTCTTCGCGTGATCACGTGCATCTGTGCTTTTTCTTTACGTCATTACGTGTATCTGTGCCGTTTCATCGCGGGATACGTGCATCTGTGCCGTTTCTTTGCTTGATCACGTGTGTCTGTGCTATGTCTTTGTCTATGTGACCCATTTTACATTTTTTTTGCTTAGTCATGTTTGTATAGTTGGTCAAAATTAAATAAAATTCAATTCATCATCTTGCCTAGGTTCTGCTGGAAAAAAACGGATATATCACTCTATACCCATCACAGGGCACAGACACACACACATACACGCACTCACACACACACACTACGGCCAATTTGGGAACACAATTAGCCTAATCTGCATGTCTTTGGACTGTGGGAGAAAACCGGAGTACCCGGAGGAAACCCACCAAGCAACTCCCTGCACACAGAGACGGGAATCGAACCCGAACCCTGGAGGTGCAAGGCGACAGTGCTAACCACTACACCACTGCAAATATTAACTCTTTACACAAACTTAATGTAATTGTCAAAAAAAGTCTTTGGCATTTATGAAACGCTTGTAGTTATACTTCAGTATACCATAGTAACATGTAAAAAAAAAAAAGATCTAAAAAAAAAAAATGAAGAAGCAGACTTTGTGAAAATGAATATTTGTGTCATATTCAAAACGTATATATTTGACCGTTTCTGTGCTTCTGTCACTCTTTCTTATATATACACATATCATAATTAAATTAGAGACAACCTGTGACTTGGAGTTTCTTTGAGATGCTCGATCAGCTTCATGCCAGGCTGGCTCTGCTTCAAGAGCTTTCTGTGACAATTTCAACATGTGGAAACGGCCTGAAGAGCAATCACAGGCATATGCTTCTGTTCGATTCGCCTTCTGAAGCACCCTGTAGCATGGCCAGAGCCAGATGTTACAGCTCCTCTGATTCACTGTATTCACAACATGGCTGCGAACAGAATGAACAATTAGACTGCAAACCGTTGCAATGCATCCAGATACAGTCGGTCCAAATGCAAATTAAAACAGCAGCACAAACATGCAAAGATAAATAAATAAATAATTGGTGAAAATTAAAACTTGTTGGAGAAAAAGTGACAAATGTGTGAATTGCAATAAAAGCAATACGATAAAAACAAAAAAAAAACAAAAAAAAAAAAACAGATTGCGCTTCTTTTGTATGGTCTAAAGTTTCATTTACTTGTTCAAGCGTGACACTTTTAGTGAGTCCTCAGATTCTTACTCTTAAAGGTCCAAGGTCAGGAGAGGACAGGACATGCATGGTGCGTGTTTCTGAGGGCTTATGATTTTATGCAATGCACAAAAATATTGCACAGAAATGCAATTGTTTTTTTTGTTTGTTTTTTTTGCCTTTGTTAGCTGATGACGTTGAAAAATGCCTCACTGTGCAATGCATAACAGTGCAATTATTGTTTAATTCCACTTCCTTCTAGTATAAATTTCCTCGGAAATATGTAGAATGTGTTTAAAAAATATACTCAAGCAACAGCAGGAAAAAACGTTGGCCTTTTTGTCTATACACACAGCAGCTGCTTAACCAAGCGAACTGGAATCCTGACTAATAATGACGAGTGCACCGTTATAACAAATCTCGTACACGAGCCTGTGTACAGTATGTACACATTGTTTTTTTTTATTATTATTATTTTTTTTTTTATTCCAGGATATTCACAAATATACCGGATAATCATATAGAGGACACATTGCAGTCCGTTGCGTAATGGCGTATTTTAAGACTGCATAACCCATCATCTTGATTTAATGCCAATCACAATGGTAGGGTGCATTTGTTTTAGTCAGCATCAGGCTTAGCATTAGGGTTGTTTCGGGGTGTTTTAAAAAAAAAAAAAAAAAAAAATTATTACTTGTATTATTAGTTTTTTAAAAATTTTATATATATATATATATATATATATATATATTTTTTTTTTTTTTAAACACTGAGCAGGGTATTAGAAGTGCAGGTTACAACCAGCAGGTGGTATACTTCTCACATAATACAGCATGCAAAGGTCTCCTTGGAAAAACACACTCTCTCTGATCATAATGAAAATTTCAAAATCTTGTTCCGTCATTAAAAATAAAAACTAACATCTGTTGAGAAGATATTTGGATACATTTGTGTCACCTTTGGGATTTTTACCGGATAGAAATCCTTAACGATTAACGACAGCGTGAGGCCGCTAAAGGACTGAGCTCGAGCCATTACGGAGATAATGGAGATCAGTCTCTGTTCTTAACAGCAATGTTAATATGCCTGCAAACCTGCTTTCTCTCAGAGAGAGAGAGAGAGAGAGAGAGAGAGAGAGAGAGAGGAGCATTATTTTACTGCTAATATACCATACCAACACCCACAGGGACAGATGAGTGCAGGAAAAAAAAATGATAATACACTGCACATTTCTTCATTAAGATGCTATAAGAGACTGGCAGACTTTTTGATTATACCATGGATGTGTGGTGCCATGATCAGATTGCTTAGCTGAATCATTTTTTTTACCCATATGTTCTGTTTAAACCACACTGACCCATTATATAAATATGTTTATCATATTTTGCATATCATATTTATCTGGGATGTCACATGGATATACACAGGGTGGCCTTGAAGTCTGGATCTGTAGGCAAAAAAAAAAAAAACAGAATAATATGTAATGTTTAAGTATATAAATTACAGCAAATAAGCTCATGTTGTATACACGGACTCCAAGAACACCAGACTTTTATTAATATATCAGACCTTATCCTTTTACATGAAGCATTTCCTCCGTGTAGGTTAAGTGTATGATTGCTCTCGGGCCGTTTCTCATAGACTACTGACGTACAGTAAGATGAGCCCAAAGCAAAGGTTCAATTTCATCTATTATTCTTAGTTCTCAAGATATCTTGGAATCCAAATTTATATACAATGCATATAAACGTATATTGAAATTCCATTCCAATGTAAGGAAAGCAGACGTTTTGACCGTGCTGCAAATATACAATAAAAAGATTTGCCTGTCCCCAAACATTTCGTCCCTACTTTAGGAACTGCTGCTGTACTCCTGCAGTGAGGACCTACAGTTTGTACTGTAGGTGGTAGGTACAGTAGGTTAATGGTTAGGACTGCCTTCTCGCACCTCCAGGGTCCAGGTTCGATTCCCGCCTCTGGGTCTGTGTGCACGGAGCTTGCATGTTCTCCCCGTGCTTGGTGGGTTTCCTCCGGGTACTCCGGTTTTCTCCCACAGTCCAAAGACAAGCAGATTAGACTAACTGGCGTTCTCAAATTACCCATAGTTTGGGAATGAGTGTGGGAATGTTGACCAGAGGTCCTACCACAGTTGTACAAATGGGAATAAATACAACGGTCACCACTGGCCTCCACAGTTCCTGGATGGATGGATGCATTTTTATTAGCACATCACTTGTTGTTGTGAATTGTATTTATTAATGTTCTGCTTATTTTGAGGTAAGAGAAGCAAGGTGGAAAAATTGTTTGTGCAACTTCCATAGATATTGGAAGAAATTTTGGGGAAAAAAAAAACACAAAACAAAGAAGCTAAAAATTATTGCTCGTTTTGGATGCCTTTAGTAATGTTTTACAACGTACAGTAGTAAGAAATGCAATTCGTTCATACAGTACACACACCTTCTAATTCCAAGGTCTTTCATGATTGTTTATTTCTTTCTACAACAATAGTAAAGGCATCCAAAATATGAACAGTTATAGATATTGAGTGCTTTCTGAGGCTGGTGACTCTAAATGAACGTCTCCTCTGTAGCAGAGGTACTGTAAGTTTTGGTCTTGCTTTCCTGGGAAGGTCTTCATGAGAGGCAGTTTCATCATGGAGCTTGATACTGTTCTTGTAAGAACTGTTCCAGAACAGCTGATCTTCATGTCTCAAAAGAACAACTGATGGTTGTTTTTGTTGTTGTTGATACTTAATTACCTACTGTAATGCCATATGTTATTGCACAGTTTTGAAAAAAAATCTAATATTGTTCGAGAATGTAGGTAACAAAAACAAACTTCTGTTCAAATCTCAGACTGGTAGAACTGTACATATGTATGAATATGATGATTTGCAGCATAGCTTGATAGTTTAAAGGGCTGCATGTTTGTTTATACTTTTGGGGGAAAAGAACCAGCTAGAATTGTTAGAAAGTAACAAGCAGGTCCAAAAACAATAACCTTGAATAATAATTAATAATAGTAAAAAATCCCATGGCCATCTTTAGTTGAGACTAATTATGAACTGGAGTGATGGAGCTGAGGTTGAAGAATTGTCAGAGGCAACATTTTACAAACCATGCAGAAACTCCAATTACCCCATCAAGCACGAAGAGAACATACAAACTCTACGCACACAGACCCCGAGGTGGGAATCGAACCCGGATCTTGGAGGTGCAAGGCAACCATGGCACCAGGCCACACCCACTTCAGGTTGAAATCTGAATGCACATACTGTATTGGATCACCAAACCAATACATTCCCCCAAATTACTATAAATATAGACCACCTTGGGAAACATTTAGTGTTTTATAGTGTCTATGTAGATGGCATCTCTTGTTAAATAGTAAAAAGAACACAAACCTGCTAATCATACAGTCGGAAAATAAGGTTTGGTGAGCAAATTGTTATTGGAGTGTATATATAAAAGGAGCAGTTATTAAGGAAATGAGCAGTTATACTACCGACTGGGCATCGACCCTCCGCCCTCAGTGAAAAACCTACTCATCCTCAAACGAAGGGCTCATTTATTAGCGCTAAGCTTCTCAATGACAGTCTAAATGGCGAAGACGTCCATGTCACCCAGGTGGCTGTCTCCGCGGTAACAGGCCCCCAAGAGGAGCGCTCGGGTCACTCGTGTCTTTGCCGTTATCATTAAGCACCATTGATTTAATGAATACATCATTTACGGGTGCTTGGACCTTCATGGCCTGCTGCCTCATTATGTGCAAAGCAAAACTAATATGAAGAGCAACCTCAAGCTCACCTCCAGAGACGCTCTTCTCTTTTTTCCCAGCCCTCATTCCATCCTATCGTGATGAGTTCAGTACAGGAGAGAGCACATTGTCTTTCCCGCTCTAGCTCGGGTCTAGGTGGGGGGAAGCGGTTGATTAAATTAGAAAGCACCCGTCCAATAACTAACTCTCAGAAGTGGGTGGTGATGTAGTGCAAATACAGTAGAGTCCTATAGAAACATCTCGACGTTTTTTTGATGAAACATTTTGGATTCCTCAAACCTTCTCTGATATGGTTCTAATGTAAACTCAACTGATTTGTAGTCAGACATGACACCTTTCGCTCAAAATAAAAAAAAGAAAGAAAAGTCAACAGACCGATGCATTATGTAAACGTGTACGCTGATGTTTTGCCTACTTAGTGAAGCTTTTTTATCCCTGACCTTTCTTTTAACTTCCCACTAACAAAACAGTCCAACCAGACGAAACGTTACAACTTTACGACGTGATTTCTTCCAACGTAACACGAAATAGTCCAGACCTGGAGTTCCTTTGACCCTATTTGAGAGCCACTGCTCTAAAGGAAAAGACACACTGTGGACCCTGAAGGTCAAACTGAAGATGGCTTTTGGGTTTCTGGATATTAGCCGAATGAGCTGTTGGACTGTTGGAACATTAGAAAGTGGTTCACTTTTAAACAATGCGTTACCGAAATACAAGCATCAGCTGTGCAACGAAAATTGCCTTTGACTATGCTATTGCGATTACTCTCTGACTTTGATTGATACGCGCTATTGGCTCTATAGTGTTGGTTTATTTCCCTCCCCTCCCTCTTGCTTTGGCTGCCTTTGCCACTATTTATACAGAGAGTAAACTGAGACTTCTGTGTGTGCATGTCTGTAGACATTGTGCAATGAAATCTCCATCCATGTCCCCTTGGTACCCCCCCCCTCCTCAATTTCTAATCTGGTTAGTGCCAGCGCTGCCCCCACTCTTGGCTCGGGCTCTGCCAAGGCTGCCCACCTTCCGTCTTCCCTCTCTCTCCCTGGAGGGGGGAGGATGCTCGGGCCCGTCCTAATTCCCCTCTCTGCGGGGAAACAATTAACGCCTCCGCTCTCAGCTTTATGGTCAGAGAAGCATCTGCTTCGTTGCCTTCCCTGGGCACATTTATGGCTGGAGAAAGAGCGAGGGAGAACAAGATCGGGCCTATGCTCTCCCCGTTCTTTGCTTATGCCACACCAGTGCTCACTTACTCACCTCTAAACGCGGCCTGTCACCGCTCAACGGCCCTGCGCGGACAGACGAGGCCTTCCGACAGACCCCCGTGCCTTCATAAATAAGATCTACGAATGTCTGAAGGTGTGAGTGATGCCGCACGTGTAGGATGCACAACCTGAATATGCACCACATAGCAGCAAAACAAGGAGTGCTTATAAACTAACTACAGCTTGGCCTGGCTTGTTATTGTGAGTCTACAAGATTTATGCCGGTGATTTTACAATCATGAATTGGAAATGCATGCAGGCCTTGTAATACCCGGCGTTGGCTGTGAACGCTGTTATGAGGATATGATGCAAAAAAAAGCAACGCACTATGCGTGCAAATCGGAAATCTGATCTAATTGTAGAAAGTAATGAGCATCTTAGCCATATTAGACTTGATTTATGATTCCATAAGAAGACAAAGAGTCTGACCTCAAGCACAAACTAAGTAAAGATCCACGTTGTTCTTGTGTGTCTGCTAGGTGTGTAATGCAATGCCACAGTCTTTATCTGTTTAGTGTGTATCTCTATTTGGATTTAAACTCAAAACGGGTGCGGCGTCAACCAGAAAGGGCTTTGTTTGTTTGTTTGTTTGTTTGCTTTGTAATTAAATGCATATCTCAAGTGTGTATCTCTATGCACCCAAAGCCCAACCCTGACTCCCAGAAGCAGAAATCCCAGGAGCCTTAGCATGGTGTGTGAATTACACTATGGCTCTTACTATCGCTCTTCAGCTTCAGCTCTATCTTAACTGGTCTCAGCTAGAAATGTGCACCTTTTTAAAAGTCTTTTTCTTTTTGTACCTACCAAGAATATTTATTTTCCCAACATACAGTATAAACACAATCCATCCATCCATATGGGAACCTCTGTAGTCCAACTAGGGACCGTGGAGACCAATGGTAATCAATGCATTTATTCAACTATGGTAGGACCTCTGGTCAACACTCACACATTACGGCAATTTAGGAACGCCAATCAGCCTGACCTGCATGTCTTTGACTGTGGAAAACTGGAGGAACCTGGAGGAACCCACCAAGTACGGGGAGAACATGCAAACTCCGTGCACACAGACCCCAAGGAGGGAATTGAACCCGGACGCTGGAAGTGCAAGATGACAGCTCTAACCACTAAGCCACCGTGTCACATGTGACCATGACCAGGCAGAAACTATGGGTGTATAGATGTATGGAACCTCATGAATGTCGATCTTTCTTTCCTGTAAGCTTCACATCTGACTATACAGTACAATCATGAGCCCTCTTGCTAATATAACTTATTGCTATGTGGCGAATGAAAACAAACAAACAAACAAACAAATAAACAAAAAACGATAATGAACCTTCTACTATTATCTGTTTAGACCACATGACATACCTAGCTTCTGAAGATCTGCAATGCAATTAACAAGGAGAAGCTACTGTACAACATAGTACGAGAGGTTCGGCTTAAAAGGGGCTTTTGGTAAAGCAGATTTCCACACCGAGCCTGCGACTGCAAGGTCTCCGTGACTGAGCGAGAAGTCATTAATTACCACTGCTGCATTTCACAGGACAAACTGTAAACAACTCTGCGCAATGAGGTTGCCATTAGCGAGGAGGAGAAGGTGCTTATGAGAGTATAAGAGTATCCAGTATGAGACAAAATTAGGGTAAAGTATTTAAAGTGAGAGAAATGGAGTGATCCAGGAGGGTCTTTCTCTTGGATGGTGAGAGAGGAAGAGAGAGAGAGAGAGAGAGAGAGTAAGTGAGACAGGAGGGGCTTCTCCTTCTAATTATTCTAATTATCATGGCACACTATGAAAACGTGATTAATAACACTGAAGATATTGTTGTGGCAATTAGCCATATGGTGGTGGGACCCTGCTCTGTCACGATTTTGCCATTAGCATCTCCTTATGTTTGTCAGGAGCGTGCACCCATGACGAGCTCGACTCTGGTTCACCTTCCTCCATCCACCTGGGGGAAACGCAGAGGCCTCCGAGCTTCTTGCTTCACTGAATTCTGTATTCAGAATCCAGTCGGATCGGGGACAAACGCTAGTGCCTAGGAGCAACAGCCGCCAGAGTCGAAAGTTCAGCTCAGAGACCGAGCGTACTCATTTCCGACAGATTTGGTGCTTTTCTTGTTAGAACGGGTTGTATGATGCATTTTTGTTCTGTTGGGATGGTGGTAAAAAAAAAAAAAACACACCGTGCGGATCAGACAAGACAAAACGCTAATGAAACTGCTATACAAACCTTGTTAGCAGTGTCAGGATCAGAACTCAGAAGAGAAGGGAAAGAATAACGTGTAAATGAAACCAGATTCTTAAGACTTCTTCCTCTCTAATTACATGCATCTATGAAAACGATACTCCATCAATGTGTAACCAAGAATTGTAAATATGGATGGATGATTGTGTATGTGTATGGATAGCTAGCTATGGCGCTATATAAATTACAACTCATGGGTCCCGGGTGAAACATTTCACTTGTGATGTGATGATTTGATGGGCGGGGACAAGTGGATGGCCTGAGAGAGATATGAGTTGGTGAGATCGGGTGGATGGCCCCAGAGTGATGAGGGAGTGGGGCCAGGTGGATCATTCCAAAGTGATAAGAAGATGTGGCTAAATGAAGGACTCTACGGAGCTTAAGAATGAATCTAGAGATATGAAGGGGCGGCATTATTGTAAATGGCTCCATAGAGCTTATTGATGGATCCAGACGGCTAGGTGGTTTTCCAGGATATTCCAAACTATTGGTTACTTTTATTTACAATTTGGATTGTGAGGAAAACCCTTTTTTTTCGTTTCATGCATATACAGTATTTGACAAATTTAGTTTCTCACTATGAAAATAGACTGTTTGAACAGTTTTTTTTTAAAAATAGGTCATTAGTGAAAAAGTCATATCTTGATTGTATGCACATTGTGAGAGCTCACCAATAAACGTACAGTATACCAATTTCTCCATTCATCCATCTTTCCCTCTATAGCTTTCTAACATCACTGAGTGACTCTTACACCACTGAACCCAAACCAAAGATTTCCCATAACATTCACTGAATATGAATTTGCAACTGTTACGTTACTGTAAATAACAAAATGCCTTTGTTATATTGCTAAACTTTTACTCCAAGATTTTTTTTCATGCAGTCAGCAAACTGGTAAAACTAGACAGTTCAAGTAAGCAGAGTTAAAACCAGAAAGAAAATCCAGGACTTAGTACTCTTCTAGTACGGTAAAGATGAGAATTTTCACTGACTGAATTAACATCTGGATTATTTATAGTGTGAGAGCAGATGTGATGCAGAGTGGATAAACTGGGTTTTGTCCAGGTTTCGTTGCATCACTGAATTCTGGGAAGAAGTCGAATCTGGCCATGCTGCAACAAAAATTATAATTTTTTTTTTATCTTGTTAATTATGAATCTGATATGATACAACAGCAGGTTTGCTGTAAAAAGCAGGTCAAACGAGTTTTTAAACCTTTTGACCAACAGATCTGTGCAACATATTTTGCTGGAAGATTTAATGAATTGAATCGATGGGTCAGTTTCAATTCAGAATTGATTTAAACTTTTTCAATTGTTTAGGTATACTTTTAGGCAAATGGTAAAAAAAAACAAAAAAAAAACAACAACTGATGATTTCCTTGAGAATATACTACAGTTTTAGTAGAAAATAGAAAGCCATTCTGCCAAAACACAGTATTGGTGCCGATTTATTTATTTATTTATTTATTTATTTCCAGTTATACCTATAATAGAAAATAATGTGTGTACTAAAAAATCTACTGCTGAAGTTTATGCAACATGGAAGTGACCAATCTCACTTCCCTAAAAAAATCAAGTTGCTAATTTAGACCATTTTGGAGAGATGATTGTATAAGTTGTGCCCCAAAAATTGAAATTTTTTTTTTTTTTAGCTTTTCTTGCTTTAAACAATTATAATTTTAAATGCAATTTATTCATATTTCTTTATGATTATTGATACTAAAATTGGTGTAAGCTTCTAGAAGCATATGAAATAAAAGAGAAACATTTTTTTGGTAAAAGCTTAAAAAGCGAAAAGAAAAAAAAAAACTGTAGTGTCCGTAACCATGTCAAAGTCATGTTAACCATTTTAGGTTAAAACACTTTTTCAGGTTTATGTCTTTTCATGTGAAATCTAAATTGACTAAAATGACTATTAAGATAATTGAAACATTTGAATTGAAAACAGTTAAATGGAATATAACTATATGGACATTTATTTACAAAACATGCATTTTGGATCAGGAGATATGAAGCGTAACGTATTATGAAAAATTAGGTTATTTCATCCAATTACCATGTTTTGGCCAAATGCATTTTCTGCAAACGCTCACATTTTGTGAGAATGCTTGTGCTTGTTGCATTACTGCCACCTACTGGCCTGGAGTGTGGAACAGAAGATCGGTAGGAAAACTAAAGATTATCACTTAGTTCGAGACATGTGGTAATCTCATGTCCAGTTTAAACAATCAACAGCACATTACAGAACATTTTAATCTTTACAAGTTACTTTCAGTAGTACTGTGTTGATATTCGAAAACTGTTAAACCTTACTGTCACAGTGGACAAACAGCACATGGACGCGTGATGTCCTGAAGCTGCACCCTGAATGATTTTTAAATACACCAGTTTGATCTTTAACACAGAAAAACAGCTTTATTGATATGACCATAAATTAAACTTTGCAACATCGTAAACGACTGAGATCTCTGTTTCTACTGTTTGTACCTTTAAAACCTCAACAACAACAACAACAAAAAGCCCAAACCGCTCTTTCACCTTACAAATCGTTTCATTCGAGCCTCACCCAAGGCAGAGACAAAGCATTTCCTCCAAACCCCTTAACGACCCCGACTTGCCAACATAAACAAAACACACGTAGCACTGGGAGGGAAGGAAAGGAGATGGGAATGGCAGATTGAAATAGTTCCAGACCATACCGGGGACTTAATATAGGCTTCAAAAGAGGACTGGGAGATGGGCTTTTCATCGGATAATTAAAACAGCAAGATGGATTCTGTAATTGAGTGAAAAAACAGGATCTGAACAACATCTGTGCAATGCACACAAATCATTTCAATGAGAAGCCGAGACTACAATAAAAACGCTCAGCCTTGAAGTCGGGGAAGCTGTCAGCTACGTTTCGGGCGCACAAATAAGTGCACGATAACAAGCCACCTTCTCGACTTCTTCGCTCACCTTCATATTCAGAGCAGAACAACATGCCGAGGCCACAATTTACAGCATTTCACTTATCGCTTTTCAACAAAACTTATAGTCGGTGCATAATTATTCATCAAGAATGAATTCATTAAAACAGAAACAAATCTGTTTTTTCTTTTTTTTTTCATCTGTATATGAAATTGGTTCTGTTTGCTTCGTTTTTTTTTTTTCCCTCCCCACCTTGCTATGACACATATATCTCATTTTAATGCTACCATATGTAGCCCCATAGCACAGTGCTAATTGCTGTCATCTTTTCTTTAACTTAATTAGCACTATAGCGTTAGGTCCATTACACTTCAAACACCATTATAGTACATCCTCGAATCTGAATGGTCAGCCACAATAGGTGTTGATTGAATGTCTATACCAGCGGTTATGACAATGGTTTTGCTGCAAGACAAATCGCAAGTTTATATATTAATGTGTCCGCTTTAATACTTGATTGTTTCTATAGTAACAATTTAATCAGAGAGTTGCATGCTGAACGCTACAAATGAGCAGATAGAATAAAATGCAATTGTTTAATGAGAGCCTCAGGTGTCGCTGCATCATACTGTACCTCCAGGTTCCTTCCTAAGCTCCTCGTTCTTGAGTGGAGTTTCTCACGTTTTATTTGCTCATTTGTTCATTTTTCAGCTGTTTTCCAGTTTCTTCTGAAATATATAGACGAATAGGTGGACTAACTGTGCTGAATTGCTCTTTGGTGTGATTGTGAGTCAGGCTGAGATAGCTTCTCAGTCCACCATGATGCTGACCAAACTCAAGCACTAACGATAAATGATGATGATGATGATGATGATCAGAGTTTTTTTCTCTGCTGTTGCTATGTGCTTACTGAACACTAGAGGCTTTTCCCGGAGGCATTCCCCAGGCTAATTGAATGAAGGCATGAATTAAGACTGATCAACTAAATATCCTGCAGTGGATCTGTACACAGGATAAGCGCTGTGTAGAAGATGAACGAATGAATAACTAAGTATCCAATCAGAATTTGTGGTATCTTTAGGAAGAGTTATTCTCTCACTAGATCAGAGTGTCACTACAAATGTGTCAGAAATGTCCATTTATTTAGCATACAGTTAGAGCTATCACAATATTACAATTGCAGCATGGGAGTTTTTGCTAACAGTTTTTGCAGTTCAAGTTGATAAAACCAAGGATCCCCTGTATGGTCCTGTTCTTACAAAAGAACTTTTTCTTTCTTTCTTTCTTTCTTTCTTTCTTTCTTTCCTGTTCTTACAAAATATCTTTCTTTCTTTCTTTCTTTCTTTCTTTCCTTCCTGTTCTTACAAAATTTCTTTCTTTCTTTCTTTCTTTCTTTCTTTCTTTCCTGTTCTTACAAAATTTCTTTCTTTCTTTCTTTCTTTCTTTCTTTCTTTCTTTCCTGTTCTTACAAAATTTCTTTCTTTCTTTCTTTCTTTCTTTCTTTCTTTCTTTCCTGTTCTTACAAAATATCTTTCTTTCTTTCCTCTCTTACAATATCCTTCCTGTTCTTACAAAATTTCTTTCTTTCTTTCCTGTTCTTACAAAATATTTCTTTCTTTCCTTCTTTCTTTCCTTCTTTCTTACAATTTCTTTCTTTCTTTCCTGTTCTTACAAAATTTCTTTCTTTCTTTCTCCTCTTACAAATTTCTTTCTTTCTTTCTTTCTTTCTTTCCTGTTCTTACAAAATTTCTTTCTTTCTTTCCTCTTCTTACAAAATTTCTTTCTTTCTTTCTTTCTTTCTTTCTTCTTACAAATTTCTTTCTTCTTCTGTTCTTACAAAATTTCTTCCTTTCTTTCCTGTTCTTACAAAATTTCTTTCTTTCTTTCTTTCCTGTTCTTACAAAATTTCTTTCTTTCTTTCCTGTTCTTACAAAATTTCTTTCTTTCTTTCTTTCTTTCTTTCAATTTCTTTCTTTCTTTCCTGTTCTTACAAAATTTCTTCCTTTCTTTCCTATTCTTACAAAATTTCTTTCTTTCTTTCTTTCTTTCTTTCTTTCTTTCTTTCCTGTTCTTACAAAATTTCATTCTTTCTTTCCTGTTCTTACAAAATTTCTTTCTTTCTTTCTTTCTTTCTTTCTTTCTTTCTTTCTTATGCAAACAGCACCGATATCATTATCTTTTTCTCCAAGGTGCATTTTCAATTCTTTCTTAGTTTACTAGCTCGTGTCTTATACAGTAAATGTGTGATATTTTTGTCCTTGTTTCTACTTTTGACTAAGGTGTCAATCATTGATTCATAGCATCCGATTCAAGCATTTTATTTTGTCTTTTACTGTGTACAGTATAAGAATATATATAATAGCCGTAGTGCTATTTGTTAGTACTGAGGCGCAGTACTCGGACAGTGTGTATTCATCATACAGGACTTGTAACACCTACAATTATTTTTCATGGTTATTAGGTATTTTGAACTGTTATATAAAAAGAAAGAATGTTTTGTTGCCTCTTTATTTTATTATATAATGCTACGTAGCAACACAACTCATATATATATATATACAGTACTGTATATATTACACAATATAATATATATATATATATACTGTAAATATACTGTAAAACACAAACATGCTTGAATCAGATGCTATGAATCACAGAACACACCTTAAATTTTACAATGACAACTTTTACAAGCCATTTCATTGGTTTTAAAGGTTCTCCTGCAGGACATACTCTTGTTGGACTCTTCATTGGATCTCCAAATGCTCACAAACCCAGAAATGAATTTCAACTACAGTTGGAGAAAATTAACTAATACTTTAGTGTTGTTTCAGTGTACTCCAGCATCACTACACCTATAACACCATCATTTACTGTAAATAAGTTATTTCTGAGCCAGTGTATGATGCAGAACCTTTATATTACTGGCCAGATGTTCTGTATTTAGAGTACAATTGGAGGTTATTTGCATTTTTCTTGGTTTGGTTTGAAGATGCTTATAATTGTCAAGGTCCAGTTTTAAAAGGCATAATCATGTACCCAGAATATCATGATAGTGTTTTATTATTTCTGTACTGTAAGATGCACTTGTGACCTTTTGTTCCTTGTGATGACATGAAGACACGTCTTTATAACGGATGTAATCTGTAAAAGAAATTGGTAGATATTTTCTTCTGTTCTGAATACTGTATCTTCACAGTTCTGTACTCTTGCCTTCTTACCGTACTTAAGTGATGATGACTGCAGTTTCTGTTATGTATTTGTGTGCGTGTGTGCGTGTGTCTGAAATGGATCACAGCCTGTGACTGAGAAACCATCTTTAATGCAGTGAGTAAATCTTAGTTTCTCACGATAACACCGAGCCAAGATCTCAGCCTCCGCTTCATGTTTATACCCTTATGTTTGTCCCCATGACGTCTTTCATCCCCGTAAGGTGCTTGTGTGATGCGAACACAATGATCTTTCCACAATACAACCCTCGCACACCAACCGCCCCCCCCCCCCCCCCCCCATTTCTCCACACACTCCCACACACTGCTACACACTCCCTCACATACCCACTACTGTTTGTCATACATTACACTACTGTATATTTATGAAAAAAAAAAAAAAGTTCTTTATGGAAACTGTGCTACTCTAGAATTTGGTATTGCCCTAATATCAGCATTTCCTTCACTATATAATGACATGTTATGAACATGGAGCTGATGTTTGTGAGATCTAACAGTGTTTTTTTGGGGGTTTTTTTTGACATGTGCAAAGTGGTTCTGCACACCGTGGAGCGTTTCATCTGATGAAGAGTTTGTTTACCAACATTGAGGTTAGGTTAGGCTTGCTATCTTTTTGGGCATCTGCGGTATGATTGGTTACAAGCATTCAGCCTTATCTATGATTGGTTAGATGCCTTACAAGCCAATCAGATCTCCGTCTTCAACCAGAGACCCAGATGATGACGATGATCAGGAAGAGAAGCAACATTTCCTTCCCGGAATCTTACTCGACCATACAGCTTTATCCCGTATACAGGGTCGTGGGGGGGCCTTGAGCCAATCCCAGGAGACTTGGATTAGACAGGGTGTCAATCCATCGCACTGATGGCAATTTGGGGAATTCCAATTAACCTAATCTGCATGTCTTTGGACTGCGGGAGGAAACCGGAGTACCCGAAGGAAACCTCCGTGTACATTCCCACATTGTCCATGGTGTGTGAATGAACTTGTGTATGTGTGTGTTCTCTGTGATGGATTGGCGCCTCATCCAGGGTGTACGCCTCGTGCCTGGGATAGGCTTCAGACCCGCCGTGACCCTGAATACAGAATGAAGTGGTATAGACGATGAGTGATTTCATTTCCATTTTCTTAATTTTCTAATTTTCTTAACACTAGAAACACTTAAAACTCAAGTTTTTTTATTTTATTTTTTATTTCAATAACATTGAGCGTGACATGGTTGTTGGGTCCAGATCAACTGCTTTATATTGAACATTAACAGCGGCTCTTGACCTGCATCTGTACGCTACGGCTGTACGCTTTGCTTTGCTTTGCTGCTATACTGTATGTCTGAGCAACCACAACCCACACGAGCATTCGTGATATTTACATACAGCGATAACATTCTGTTAATATTGTTTGTACAGAAATAACGCTACACATTTGGTGTATTATACAGTATGTGATTAATAACTGAAATGACATTGTGAATTAAATAGAACTGTACTCAGGGTCCTATACTACAACATACAGTAGTACGCTTATTTTTTTCTTTTCTGTTCAATATTGCATAGCGCGTGTGCGCGCGTGTGTGTGTGTGTGTGTGTGTGTGAGATTGTAGTAACACACGTGCTCATGTTGAAGGTCACTGTGTGGCCTGTTACCATCCGCACACACCATCTAGTGCTTTGCAAACAGCAATTTGTTTTTTTTTTTCTTTCTGATCTTCAAAGGGCGTAAACGCATTGATTTCCTGAGAACCACCAGGACTGATCTCTTACTGGCGTTTCAAAACGCTAACCACAAACTGTCAGATTAGAGAGTGTCACGTCTATAGAGCCGAACGCGCAGCTTAACAAAGTGCTCGTCAGGACCCCAGGCTTGTTGCGTCTCATAAACACGCGGCGTTCGCTTCGAGCCATTGTGCGACGGTTGAAAAGCCGTGATGGAGGGTTTTCGGTTAAGCGGCCGTCAGGTGATGCATTCCCTGCTGTCACAACACACAAGCCACCAATCAGTGCTGCAAGCGCATAAATACAGTAGGGATGACAGATGAAGAGTATCTGGATAATTATTACTCAGCGTCCTGACGGTTAGTCGTTGGCGTGATGAAGCGTCTTGGCTCGGGAAGTGAGGAGAAGTGTATTAATAAAACACCCAGGAAACTGGGACAGAGCTGTTACATCAGATTTAGACTCACAGCATCCTGCTTAGATTGAAATATATATATATATATATATATATATATATATATATATATATATATATATATATAAAGTAAACATATTGTATGATATTTGACTAAATTTACCATCTATATAGACTTGATTTCTTTTTCTACATTAATTCACTTGGTGTTTTTGAGCTTGACGCTTTCAACACGAGCTCTGATTGTTAATAATGTAAGCACTTTATTATTCTATATAACACATTATACTGTAACAATACAATAAAACAATATTAAAATTTATTCGAAATATGTTAGTATTAAAATGACATAAAAAAAATTCACTTCACTTAAAGCAAGTTAAATATGCTTTTTTAAAAATATATATATTTATTTATTTTTATAGTGTTCCATATTACATCATAGTTCTGCAGAGTTCTTGATTCTGATTGGTTGATTCATTTCCTATAACATCCGCGCAGACTTCTCAACCGCTACCGCTTCATATTCATTTTAACACATTATTGTTTTTGACTCGACGGGAGCGACCTCATGAACGTATAAAAAAAATCATAAAACATTTGTAGTTGTTGCTGTAGTAAGGCTGTGCCTCCAAAGTCTCCAAAGTTATAGTGTTTTGTAAAAGTCAGAGGGAATTCGAAGTTTTTTAAAGAAACAAACAGGAAAGTCTTAAAAGCTTTAGGAGGAGTTTTACGCTTTGTGGGTTTCACAGGAATATGACAAGCTGTGTTTTTTTTTTTGTCTTATATAAAGACAGACTTGTGAGGAAACAACTTTTTATAGCGAATAAAATGTGCACGATCACTTGTTCCGTAAATGTTCCATCACGTTAGACGTAACTAACAAGCAGGAAGTTTTGGTCCTCGAAACTTTGTCGCGATGCTATGTTTTATTTTTCAGTGTAACGGATGGTGGAAAAAACAACACGTACAAGCAGCACGACACTGGCATAATGTTGAACGAATGACGCCAACACAATCCCCTTTTATTAACTACTAATACCCCAATTTCACCTACGCGGTTTTGCGCGGTGGCCATAAGTACGGTTCATCATGATGGGAAAGACAGGTGATTTAAGCAATTTTGAGCGTGGCATGGTTGTTGGTGCCAGACGGGCCAGTCTGAATATTTCACAATCTGCTAAATTACTGGGATTTTCACACACAACCATTTCAAGGGTTTACAAAGAATGGTGTGAAAAGGGAAAAACATCCAGTATGTGGCAGTCCTGTGGGTCGAAAATGCCTCGTTGATGCTAGAGGTCAGAGGAGAATGGGCCGACTGATTCAAGCTGATAGAAGAGCAACTTTGACTGAAATTACCACTCGTTACAACCGAGGTATGCAGCAAAGCATTTGTGAAGCCACAACACGCACAACCTTGAGGCGGATTGGCTACAACAGCAGAAGACCCCACCGGGTACCACTCATCTCCACTACAAATAGGAAAAAGAGGCGACAATTTGCACGAGCTCCCCAAAATTGGACAGTTGAAGACAGGAAAAATGTTGCCTGGTTTGATGAGTCTCGATTTCTGTTGAGACATTCAAATGGTAGAGTCAGAATTTGGCGTAAACAGAATGAGAACATGGATCCATCATGCCTTGTTACCACTGTGCAGGCTGCTGGTGGTGGTGATGTAATGGTGTGGGGGATCTTTTCTTGGCACACTTTAGGCCCCTTAGTACCAATTGGGCATCGTTTAAATGCCACGGCCTACCTGAGCATTGTTTCTGACCATGTCCATCCCTTTATGACCACCATGTACCCATCCTCTGATGGCTACTTCAAGCAGGATAATGCACCATGTCACAAAGCTCGAATCATTTCAAATTGGTTTCTTGAACATGACAATGAGTTCACTGTACTAAAATGGCCCCACAGTCACCAGATCTCAACCCAATAGAGCATCTTTGGGATGTGGTGGAACGGGAGCTTCGTGCCCTGGATGTGCGTCCAACAAAACTCCATCAACTGCAAGATGCTCTCCTATCAATATGGGCCAACGTTTCTAAAGAATGCTTTCACACCTTGTTGAATCAATGCCACGTAGAATTAAGGCAGTTCTGAAGGCGAAAGGGGGTCAAACACCGTATTAGTATGGTGTTCCTAATAATCCTTTAGGTGAGTGTGTATATATATATATATATTTTTTTTTTTTTTTGGTTTGTTTGTTTGTTTATTGCCAACATCATTCATTCAACGTTATCCCAGCTTCATTTTAAATCATTGCAACTTTTAAAAACTGTTGGTCCGATGTTGTGTACTGAACACATGACATTTCCACCAGGTCACGATCAGATCACAGCCTCATACAGCGCTAGAGCTCCAGACGGATACACGCTGTTTCAGTAAAAGCTTTACATCTCTGTCTCTCTATTTCTTTTTATCTCCCTCTCTCTCTAGTGTTCTTTGCTAAAAATTTCTTTGAGAGTAAATTTATTTTTCAGGCACATATTCATCGCGAGATGGTCGTAAGAAAGCAATGAAAAAAACGAACATGGTATTTAGAAAAGTGTGACAAAAGTGTGACTTATGTAATGTTGATTTGCGTCGCGTGTATGAGCTCGAAAAGGGCAATAGGAAACGGAGACAGGGTGATTCTTAGTAGGCCAACACTCTCACACTCTAACACTTACATAACCATAAGGGGATATAAATATATACATATAGACATGTATGAAGAGACACATACATACACACACACCTTATGTGGACACCTCTAGTGACACCTGTGTAAAGGAACCGCAGAGGTTCGCAACTTTCCGCTGAACACACAGTAGTTTCACATGTCACCTTTCACATGTCTCAAGAACAACAGGAAGGAAGACCCGTTAGTCCTGCGTCTAGTGGTCACGCTTTTGTCTCTTTGTGCAGCTCGGGTAAATTTACACTTGTAAGACGTGTCTTAAAAATATGTCTCGTATTTGAAGTTGGCAGATAAAACTTTTTCCGGTTCAAATTGCACCTTTTTGAAGTATAGAAAAGATTTAATTTTTTTAATTATTATTTTACTGAGACATATTTAAATCTTATGCAAGGAAATATGAAATACTGATTTTTATAATAAAAAATATAATATAATATATAATTCATATATTATTATAATAGACGTTTTTCTCTCTCTTGCTTTTTATAGAGCTGTTCAGTGCTGTTCATGTCCTGAGAAATGATGCTGAAGTAAAACTTATAAGGCAACAGACGCCATGTATTCTAGTTCAACATACAGTAGGTGATGTCACTAATTAGTTCTTGTCCATCTGATTGAAGAGTTGTGTTCATCAGAATCAGAATTAGTGAATGCATGGAACAACTATTCCACCACAACACTGCAGATAATGATTTTAAATCTCCCTCCATTTACATGTACTCCAGATGACGGTTTTAATTAATGTGATTGAATACACATAGGTGTAAAACGAAGGGCGTAATAAACCGTTTGACATTTACAGGAGACTTCAAGTGCACTTCGGTGATGAGACTCTTAGCTGCAGTGGAACATCTGAATGGTTTTAAAGAAGGCCGTATGTCCATGAGTGACGATCCCGGCCGAGGTGGCTCGAGGACACTGTGGTCGTTCAGCGAGAGGAACGCCTGATGCTTGAAAACCAATGGATATCTTGTCGCCAACTTGCGGAAGAGTCTGTGGGAACTGTACACAAAATCATTCACCAACACCGCTTGCACATCACAGGAACTCAGCTGGGAGTTGTTGGCTCCGAGACATTTACACATGTTTGGGCTGTTTAAGGAGTTCCTGGGAGGCCGGGTGATGGTTTATGTGACACTGAATGGTGGCCAAGCACTATGGTGTGAAACACTGGAAGAAGTGTATTAGTGTAGCAGGGGATTATATAGAGAAATAAAGAAAGATTTTACTCTCATAATTGTGCTCTGTTATTCTGCATGATCAAAAGTCCCGGTTTGACTTGAACACCCCTTGTAGTGTTCTAATGAAGGAATTCGACAAACTCAAGTAAAATGACAAACTGGAACTGATTACCTTAACTGGATGGGAGAACTTTCAAGGGTTTACAGTGATGACTTTTTAACGGCAGAAGACACAGGGTTAGGGTTAGGGTTAGGGTTACTTTGTGTACTCATGTGTTACTTTGAACAGAAAGTAGCACAAACAGAAATCGTATTCTCATACAGTATGTGGACATTTAGAAAGCGCTTATACTGTATGGCGGCAGTGGATTGTCTAGTGGTTTGACCTGATCAGTCCTGAGTAACTGATTTCATCACTCCAGATGCTTTTAAATACGTTCTTACCGGCAGTCCATAAACTCGCAGAACTGTTTAACCAATAAGAGAATTAAAAAGCAAACTTTGAGATAACGAATGGCTTAATCATGAATGACAGCTGGTGAATCTAAAGATAGGTCATTAAGGAATGAGTGACAACTCCTGAAGTCAGCTTAACGAATGCTATTAATGCTAGGAGGAACGTTGAGCGGAGAAGAAAATATAATTTTATATTCTCCTGCAAAATGAATATCAAAATGAGGTCAAACATGCCACGCAAGCTTCATATTTATGTTTCCTGACAGGCAGTGTATATAAATATACTGTATATATATATATATATATATATATATATATATATATATATATATATATATATATATATTTGATTTTATAGTAAAATAGACTGAAGGTAATGCATTTAATTTAAGTTAATGGAAAACCTACAGTATAGATTTATATCAAAGTGCCACCTATTGAAGAAGAAGAAGGAGTTGTTTAAAATGGAGTAGGTCAGATCAATGAATAAAAACATATTGAATAAAATGAGTGGCTCGTCAGTACAGTGAATTCACATCACAGGTCAAGAGCTTCACTTAATGTTTACATCACAACATCGGAACGAATGAAAAATGTAATCTCAGTGACTTTAACTCTGGCGTGCTGGCTTGAGTGGTTGAGGATCGTAATCTCCTGGGGATTTTTATGCAACAGTTTCTAGAGTTTTTACAGAATGATGCAGGAAGAACAGAAAACTCATCAGTAAGCATCAGTTCTGGAAGGAACTTCATGAAAACAGGATTTTTTAAAACATTAACTGTTTCATAACTTTTTACATATATAGAAATTAACATGTCAAAACTTTACATTTAGGCCTGTTCCATGAGTTCATTTTTTTTTATAATTCCGTTGAAGCATGGTTGAAAAGCAATGTCTGACTTTCATTGGTTAACATTCATAGAATTCTTATTTATTATTACTTTTGTCAGATTAAAGTTATTTCTGTGACCATTGTGAGTTTTTCTTTCATTGACCAAAGGGTACCAACAATTTTGTCCACGTGTGTATATTACAGTAGAGTAATTTGAAAGATAAGATGTGCATCATGGTAATATTACTGACAGAAAACGAAACATTAAACACTAGGAGATGCCTGACATGAGATTGACTGTTGTGTCTCTGATCAGAATTCGAAACCCCGTTAGACACTTAATGGATGTCCTTGGACTTTTTGCGAATGAATGTTAATTAAGCATGAATGCTCCAAATGAAGGTAAAATTTTTTGTTGTTGTTGTTGTTGTTGTTGTTTTGAAGTTGGATTTGCAAATGACGTTTGGGTTGTTTTCATTCTATCAAAGCCATTTAAACTTTTCAGCGTAAAAACACTAGACGGTGTTATTAGCGTTCGTGCTCGGGACAGAACTCGGAGACCACAGTGGGAACACGTTCATGATTACTACAGTCAGAAGATTAAAGTTGTCCAAACAATCTTTTCCACAAATGTCAGCTGGCCAGTGTTGGTGAACATGACTCTCCTTAAACAGGAGTTTTTTATATTTTTTTCTTAATCTTTTACTAATCCAGACCATTTCTTCATTAATTAAAACCTTCGTCGTCAAACGGGTTCTAAAGTGGCCTGTCCCTAATATCTCCTTAATGTGCCTATAACTCCAATATAATGAATTGCTTACTATGTATAGAGCTTTTGCAATTTTCCCCAATGATTCATTCCATCTTACTTTTAAATGAGCTCTTACAAGGCAGATGAGCCTTTATGACTGTTCTCAAGCCTGCTAATATTGTTCACTCTAGAACAGAAGTTTTGTTTGTTTATATTGGCTTTTTCTCCCTCAATTTTATTTATGATTTATGGTGGCATTGTAATTAGCCTGGAGGATGCACTAGTGGTTTATGGGAGGAATCGTTTTTATATCCTTATATAAATCAGCCGCACTTATAAAGCGCCTCCAATTAATGACAGGCCTCCATATGACTGAAAATCTCATTTTAATGTGCCCAAGTGGGCGTTGATGCTTACCAAGAGCCTGCGGTGCTATTAATAATTATAATTATAATCGTTTTAAAAGGGAACAGTTTTTCAATCAGAAATTTGTCAATAACCAGTGTAACCCTGAGCAATTGCATAGGTTTATCATGGGGAACAGGAATATATTATATATTATATATATATATATACTGTATGTTTATCTAGGGATAATTTCTGCACAGTGATTGGCTCTTTTTGCCCCGTGTGCTAAAACACAAAGCGTTCGAGCCGCCATCAATACGCTCGGAGCATATGTGCGTTGATTCGGCTCTTTTGTTCACGTGTGCTTTGTCTCCTTATTGAAGTCTCGCCAACTAAATCATCAGGGGAGCAAAATATCGCATCCTACATTTTAAAGTAATTGTCCTTTTGAATTTATCGTCCGACAACATGTGGCAAGGTATAGAGTCATATAGTGTATGTCTGCGTCTACAGTACTGTATATGCAACATTTTGTTATCTCAAAGACACATGTTTTTAAGGCCATATGTGATAATGATGCTTTGAATGAATTAATACGAGGGCTGTACTGAAAGTAATGCAAAAGTGGGCATAACTTCATAATACCTAAATAATCTTTAGTCCACATTTTTTTTTAGCTCAGATTTAGGGTCCAGCCACTACAGGTACAGTATGTACAGTATATCAGATTCCTTCTCAAACTCCTCCCCCAACTTAAGAGGCATGAACCACACACTGGCAAATGTTTCTGAATTTCAACTTGAGTTCTTGTGCAAACCAACTCTGAATATGTGTAACTTTCTCTACGTAATACTATTGTAACCTGAAAATCTATACAGTTTGAATGCAGCCCAAAGAAAAGTCCTGAGGTTGTTTCTCTGCACATTGCTTAATAAAGAAAAGGAAAACAAACAAAAAAAATATTTATGGCTTTTGCTTTGTAGAAGTGTCAACTTCCATATTTCAATATCGGCATTACTAACAGAATTACTTGGTGTAAACTTAATATTCAGTTACTCTTTTAGATATATTGCCAAAAAAAAAAAAAAAAAAAAAAACCTATTTGTTCTGTACTGTGTCTTTAGCAGTATAACGAGTATACATCACAGTACAGTATATACCTTTAAATAAAAGTAGAAATTGTTTGTTTTTGAATATGATCACTGAAAGAGGAAGGCATGAGTGTAAAAGAAAAGGACTTTCAAAAATGCAGAGGCAATCAGGAGAAAGACAAGAGACAAGACATCGGGGGAAAAAAAAGATCAGACATTTTGCTGTTCCCTGTTTTTCCTCCATCATCGTCCTCTCCAGCAAGCGTTTTGGAAGCTGATGCTCTGCATTCGACCATTAATCCCCGCCTGCCGGATCCTGGCCAGGTAATTACTGTTTAAAAATATTTCATCCCATTCTCTGGCTTGGAAACAAAAGGCGAGGACAAAGGCGACGCAGTTACAAACAACGACAAAGGCCTCCGCGTTAAATGCTCTGCCGGAACCGGGCACTATTGTTTGCACAATGTACAAGGTGTCTGAAACGGCAATCGTTCACTGTTTCATATTCAAATGGCGCAGTCACGCTCCGGTTTCCTGCGCTCACTAGTTAGGCCTGTTTCATTGTGATGGGAAAACACACACTTTCTGCTCTGTAAAAAAGCCAATTCTCTGTCTGCTACAAAAGTTCATCTTTGGGGCGATTCCATTATCGGGGTGCAATTTGTTTTCCAATAAAAACAGCATTTTTGCCATTCAAAGTCCACCATAGGAACACTTTACTTTAAAACAGAATAAGTTAAATACCTTAAAATCGTGCATTTCTGCATAGATATCTGAATCTATTACTGTAAACCCGTTTTGCTATTCATTATACTGTATATAACTGTATATTTTAAATGTACTGTATGGTTCTGTGGTTTTTTTATATTTATTTATTTATTTATTTATTTTTTACAGGGTCGGGTTGCCAGCTCGACACCCGTGTTTTAAACGTATATTTTATTTCATTTACTTAAACCTATTACCTGAAGACATTCACCTTTAGCAAATATATTGACTTTTCTACAAGTCTCATATACATCAGGAAGTTGCATCATCCAAATTTCCTATAGATTAACAGAAAGAATAAAAGTTTCCCTGTTCATTTTGTGGGAAAAGTAATAATTAATGAAATTCTAATGAAAAAATAATGAAAGTCCTGAACATATGTGCTAATTCATAGGCAAAAACTCAAACCTTGTAAACATTTAAGAGCAAAATACAGACAACATAAGGAAAGGAAAACTGGCTTGTTTGTTATTATTATTATTATTATTATTATTATTATTATTATTATTGAAGTTTATAAAAAAAAAACATATTGCCTTTAGTGTGTAACTGAGAGTGTGAGTGTGTGTGTCCGGGGTGTGTGTACCCTGCTTCATGCCCCAGGACTCCTGGGATAGGCTCCAGTCCCCCACTGACCCTGTATACAGAATAAAACAGTATAGACAGATGAGTGAGTGAGTGAGATAAAAAAAAAAGAAGAATCAGTTAAAACTTAATTTAAATGTATTATACATTATCTTACATGGAGACAGATTTTTTTTCTTTTCTTTCTTTTGTTTTTAAAAATGACAAACGGAAACTGTAAACATTATGCTAGTCACTTCGTTCTTTCTTCGGTGTCACTCCATATATTTCATTTGAATGTCGCACATTAGCGCTCGCTAGTAATTGTCATCTCTTAATGTCTAACACCTGATATTGACTCAATTAGCCTGGTCCCTTTATGCATAGCATTATCTTTCCGAGCACTTTCAGCCAACAACAACAACACACGTTTCTGGTCTCTCTGTAGTAAATAATAATGGAATTATGTTACTTATGTCCCTATATTTTACTAAATAAACACAGCTCTTGGTAGTAGACTTCCAGCCTTTACCGTGTCTCCAACAATGGACATTACAGTTAAAATGCTAATGTTGCTATTAAATCAATGGGATGTTAGATGGGTTAGCAGGATGCTAATTACCTGAGCGTTGTCTGTGACTGAAGGATCTTAAGATTAATGCAGCTGAAGGGAAGGGAGTATGTGAGAGTCTGAGAGTCAGTTTATTCACAAAGTGAAACAGTTCATATGGTACCATGGCATTTTTGACAGAGCCATGTACCACAAACAGTAATGTTACATGGCTCTAACATGATACGTACAATAGAAGATGTATTAACTTATTATGGTGCCATGGAACACATACACAAATATACATGCTTATGCACCATAATAATAATATTTACATAGCATGGTACCCAGTGGCGGGTACATTTACTTTGTTACATTTACTCCGTTACATTTACTCTGTTATATTTACTCCATTACATTTACTCCGTTATATTTACTCCGTTACATTTACTCTGTTATATTTACTCCATTACATTTACTCCGTTATATTTACTCCGTTACATTTACTCCGTTACATTTTCTCCATTATATTTACTCCGTTACATTTACTCCATTACATTTACTCCGTTACATTTACTCCATTACATTTACTCCATTACATTTAGTCCGTTACATTTACTCCGTTATATTTTCTCCGTTACATTTACTCCGTTACATTTACTCCGTTATATTTACTCCGTTATATTTACTCCGTTACATTTACTCCATTATATTTACTCCGTTACATTTACTCCGTTATATTTACTCTGTTAAATATATACTCCGTTACATTTACTCCGTTACATTTACTCCATTATATTTACTCCGTTACATTTACTCCGTTATATTTACTCTGTTACATTTACTCCGTTACATTTTCTCCGTTACATTTACTCCATTACATTTTCTCCATTATATTTACTCCATTACATTTACTCCGTTACATTTACTCCGTTATATTTACTCTGTTACATTTACTCCGTTATATTTACTCCATTACATTTACTCCGTTACATTTAATCCGTTATATTTACTCTGTTACATTTACTCCGTTACATTTACTCCATTATATTTACTCCGTTACATTTTCTCCGTTACATTTACTCCGTTACATTTACTCCATTATATTTACTCCATTACATTTACTCCGTTACATTTAATCCGTTATATTTACTCTGTTACATTTACTCTGTTACATTTAATCCGTTATATTTACTACGTTACATTTACTTGAGTAACTGTTTGGGAAAAAATTACTTCTATGAGTGGTTTTACTGCACCATACTTTTTACTTTCACTTGAGTAGATTTGTAAAGAAGAAACTTCACTCGACTCGTTACTTTTCTGACCATTTATTCTACACATGCAGCCGGTAGATCTACCATATGACTGTTTCGCCAATCAGACGCAGCGACAATAATCACATGACTCCGTTTGACCAATCAGAACGCAATAACAATAGCCACATGTTATTGTGGATGATTGGTCAGGTGGCATAGTGGGGAAAAAAATCTGCTATAAATTCATTCTACCTGACAGACGTGTTGTACATTTTTATGCATCCCAAAAAATATGATGCATCCATGACATCATATAAAAAGCATGTACTGCTTGCAAAAGAACAGCTTCATACTGCCAAAACAGACACATACCAAATGATATTTATTAAAAAAGAATCGGACATTAAGATTGTAACAATTACTCGGTACTCGAGTCTTTTCACTGAATACTTTTTTACTCTTACTTGAGTAAAATTATTTTGAAGTACAGCTCTAACTTAAGTGCATTTTTGGCTACTCTACCCACCTTTGATGATACCATTGTATGTACACAATGTTCCATTAATTGAATAACATATTTTATGTTAAAACTCATAAAATTTTTAATTTACATACATATTACTTACAGTAATATGGTACTGCGTGTACTAAACCATCACAGTAGTACTCCATTATATTTACTCCATTACATTTACTCCGTTATATTTACTCCGTTACATTTACTCTGTTATATTTACTCCATTACATTTACTCCGTTATATTTACTCCGTTACATTTACTCCGTTACATTTTCTCCATTATATTTACTCCGTTACATTTACTCCATTACATTTACTCCGTTATATTTACTCTGTTACATTTACTCCGTTACATTTTCTCCGTTACATTTACTCCATTACATTTTCTCCATTATATTTACTCCATTACATTTACTCCGTTACATTTACTCCGTTATATTTACTCTGTTACATTTACTCCGTTATATTTACTCCATTACATTTACTCCGTTACATTTAATCCGTTATATTTACTCTGTTACATTTACTCCGTTACATTTACTCCATTATATTTACTCCGTTACATTTTCTCCGTTACATTTACTCCGTTACATTTACTCCATTATATTTACTCCATTACATTTACTCCGTTACATTTTCTCCGTTATATTTACTCCGTTACATTTACTCCATTATATTTACTCCATTACATTTACTCCGTTACATTTAATCCGTTATATTTACTCTGTTACATTTACTCTGTTACATTTAATCCGTTATATTTACTACGTTACATTTACTTGAGTAACTGTTTGGGAAAAAATTACTTCTATGAGTGGTTTTACTGCACCATACTTTTTACTTTCACTTGAGTAGATTTGTAAAGAAGAAACTTCACTCGACTCGTTACTTTTCTGACCATTTATTCTACACATGCAGCCGGTAGATCTACCATATGACTGTTTCGCCAATCAGACGCAGCGACAATAATCACATGACTCCGTTTGACCAATCAGAACGCAATAACAATAGCCACATGTTATTGTGGATGATTGGTCAGGTGGCATAGTGGGGAAAAAAATCTGCTATAAATTCATTCTACCTGACAGACGTGTTGTACATTTTTATGCATCCCAAAAAATATGATGCATCCATGACATCATATAAAAAGCATGTACTGCTTGCAAAAGAACAGCTTCATACTGCCAAAACAGACACATACCAAATGATATTTATTAAAAAAGAATCGGACATTAAGATTGTAACAATTACTCGGTACTCGAGTCTTTTCACTGAATACTTTTTTACTCTTACTTGAGTAAAATTATTTTGAAGTACAGCTCTAACTTAAGTGCATTTTTGGCTACTCTACCCACCTTTGATGATACCATTGTATGTACACAATGTTCCATTAATTGAATAACATATTTTATGTTAAAACTCATAAAATTTTTAATTTACATACATATTACTTACAGTAATATGGTACTGCGTGTACTAAACCATCACAGTAGTACAGTATGTATTAACATATACTGTACTATATGTACAGAAGTATCTGGCCAAACCTGCGAAGACATTGTATCCGAATACATATGAAGTTGGCCCCCCTATAACAGCTTCCACTTGGAATTCGTGCCCATTTGTTCTGTAGAGCATTTATGAGGTAGTGATGTTCAGGTGTTTACCATGGTAATGTCTGAAGTACCATTGTAATACTATGGTACGTTATGGTGTGTAGCCAATTATGGTTCATCATTGAAAACTATAGTACACATTTCTTCTGGGAAATCCAGATCACAAGACTAATGTTAACATAAACCAGTTGACTAAAAAAAACAAACAAACAAACAAACAAACAAACAAAAAACAGTATTTTACCTCAACATTACATTGCTAGCTTCCAAACATGACTTCTTTTGAAATGAATGATTAACATACGTAATGTTAGCCACAGCATAATTAGCTGAATGTAAAACACTAAATAGCAAGCATGTCTTCTCTTTTTACAGCACAATACCATGGTTGGTATAATGTTACAGTAGATACAGTAGCTGGCTAGCAAGCAACTTTTAATGGATTAGCCGAATGAATGTCATGCTACATGTACAGTAGATAGTGGTTTAGCAAATGTCTCCTTTTAAAACACAGTACAACAATCAGCCAAAAGTCAGAAAGCTGGGTAGCAAGTGTGATTTCTACTTCTAAAACAGAATACATGAGCTAGCGTAATGATAACAAGCTGGCTAGCAACCATGTCTTAAAGATATGTAGATTGTTGACTAACGCTAGCTCAGTGGCTGGTAAGCTTATTTAGACCTCATTTTGGGCTTAGTAGTTAGCACTTACAGTAGCAGTGCCACCTTTCACCTTGTCCCAAGGCATCTGGAGATTGTGCCAGCTCCAGTAGAAGACCCAGAGGTTCTACTAAGAGAAGAACCAGCTCCAGCTGGATTCTGCTTCATGATGGTTTGGAGCTGCTCCTGAGCTCCCAGGGATCCAGACTCCCTCTGCACCTGCTGATTCATCCCTGGACTCCAAGTTAACTTAAACAACTTCTGTTATATATAACTTCCAGCAGCCTGACACATATGATGCCGTTATATAATTCCTGTTATCTGTTATCATGCAAATGACGATGGGTTCCCTGTTGAGTCCGGTTCCTCTCAAGGTTTCTTCCTATTGCCATCTCAGGGTTGTTTTTCCTTACCACCGTCGCCGACACCCTTGACTTGACTTGCTCATGAGGGACAGTGCTCTCATTATTATCTAAACAAATTTTTCTCACTCATACACACTTCTATAAATGCTCTTTTCATTTTGTGAAGCTGCTTTGAGACAATGACCGTTGTTAAAAGCGCAATACAAATAAAATTGAATTGAATTGAATTGCACCCCCAGGATCCGGGTTCGATACCCACCTCCGGTCTGTGTGCATGGAGTTTGCATGTTCTCCCCGTGCTTGGTGGATTTCTTCCCGGGTACTCCGGTTTCCTCCCACAGTCCAAAGACATGCAGATTAGGCTAACTGGCATTGTGTGTTAATGCACGTGTAAATGTTGACCGGAGATCCTAACATAGTCAAAAAATGGGAATAGATACAATAGTAATCACCATGGTCCATAGTTGGACTAGAGAGGTTCCTTGATGGAAGGATGGATTTTGTGCTAAGCACTAAATTTGGCCATAAATTTGGAATATATA